>OZ029915.1:15592711-16052264 GCA_964023275.1 Norana najaformis
TCAGCACGTCGCTGAATCTACTCATGTGCTGGGCAGCTGGCTTGATGTCATTATCACCCGTGATGACTGTAACATCTCAGACGTTATAGTCGAACCTTCAGCTCTCTCAGATCATGGACTTCTTCTATACGAAGTTCTTTTTCTATGTACCAAGCCAACATATGCGCTTCGGCTTGTACGTGGTTCGAACAGCTTGGACTGTGAGGTGTTCCTTGATGGTCTGAACCATAGTCCTCTCTGCGAGGACCTCTCCTCCCTCGCTGGTCGCTCATCTGAAGAGCTCTTTGCTTTCTTTGACTCTTCAGTTTGCCTCCTCATCGATGACCTCCTTCCACTTAGTCCGTAGCGGGCCCGTCAGAGACCATTGGCACCTTGGTTTGACCGATTCTGCCGCGCTTTACGTCGTGAGTTCAGGTGGCATGAGCGAAGATATCGATGAACACGTGATCCTGCCGATCGTCTTGACCCCAATGATATCTCTAATTACCGACCTATCGCTAACCTTTCCTTCCTCTCTAAACTTCTTGAAAGATGTGTGTCCATCCAACTGGTTGACTACCTTGACTGTAACTCCCTCATGCCTGCTCTTCAATCCGGATTTAGGAAGTTCCACTCTACTGAATCACTTATTACACATCTCCTGGCCGACGTCTTTGGAGCTTTTGACCACGGACAGGTTACTGTTCTTGCCCTCTGTGATGTTAGTGCTGGTTTTGACACTGTGGATCACTCTATCCTTTTGGGGCATCTAGAAAAATCTGTTGACATTACTGATACTGCCCTTCTTTGGTTTCAGTCATTCCTCTCACACTGCTCTCATTCTGTTATCTTTGGGTCTACACGTTCTGCCTGGTCCCTTATACCTTTTGGCCTTCCTCAGGATTCTGTCCTGGCCCCTCTCCTTTACATTCTGTACACTGCCGATCTGGCACGAGTTCTCCTTCCCATGGGTGTTGCTGTCCATCAGTATGCAGACGACACTCAGGCCTTTGCTCATGGCCCAGCGGAAGCGGCTTCCTCTCTGGTTGAGAGGATTCTTGATGCAACATCTGCCCTTGGTCTGTGGATGTCCTCTAATCACCTCCGACGGGACTGTGGTAAGACCCAGTTCATCTGGTTTGGTGGTCGTGCTCAGCTTGCTAAGATTGATACATCATCCTTACACCCGAGGTTTCTGGACATTCTATTCTGTTCCAAAGTTCGTGATCTTGGGGTTGTCCTGGACTGGGAACTCTCCTTGACTGATTATGTTAACAATGTCTCCCGCTCATGCTTTTACCACCTTCGTCAGCTTCGTACCATCTGCCGCTCCCTCTCCTTTCATGCCGTTACTACTCTAATTCACACCCTTATCTGCACCAGGGTGGACTTTGGTAATGCTATCTTTGCTGGACTCTCACTTGCCAATATTTCCAAGCTTCAGTCTGTTCTCAGTGCTGCTGCCCGTCTTATTGGAGGCGTCCCCAGGTATGGCCATATAACTTCCTTTATGCGGAATACTCTGCACTGGCTTCCCATTCAGCAGCGTATCCAGTTCAAGATCCTAACCCTTATGCATAATTGTCTCGTTGGCTCTGCTCCATCATACCGTAGGGACTTCTGCATTTCGGTCTCCTTGGTTCCAGGCCATAGCACTCTCCAGTTGGCCTCCCTTGGACTCCTGACTGTCCCTCGTATGTGCACTGCTACGGCTCAGTCTAGAAGCTTTGCCTGTGTTGGACCTAATAGCTGGAATTGCCTTTCCCGAGAGCTCCGGCTTGAATTCCTCAGTTTGTCACTTCCGCAGTTTCGCAAGCACCTAAGTCTGAATTATTTGACAGTGGTCTCTCTGGTTTGGGTCGGGAGCACCTCTGATGAACCTATTCTTGAAGTGGTGCTTTATAAATGTCAGATTATAATTACAATTACAATTACCATGTGACACTGCATTGTGGAGGATGTTGTTTCAGCTTTAGGCTGACTTTTGAGTCTGGACTTTCAGGATCTAACAATGCCATTCCTTATCTTAGTAAAAGGAGTGCCTTCTTTGCAGAACCCAAATCCAGTTTGTCTACATTTAGGAGTTTGGCTTTATTCCTTGTTTGACCAAGTCCTATTGCAGACACATTCAGCACGCCCAACTGTTTGGCACATTGCTCTGCGCTGTGACTTGAACCATAGTGTAATTGGATTTCATCTGACACAAGCTGAATGCAGCAGCAGGAGGTGTATGTATGAATGCATGTATCAAAAGACTTAATTTACTATGTTTCAAGTACAGTAAAGGTGCTGCATGCTTGAATACTCTAACAGGTCTAAACAAGTGCATTTTATTACAGTTCAAAATTTGCTGAACAGAGTCAAATGCAACAATTGTGGGTGCAGCAGAATAATGTTCCAAGAAGAAGGTCCCAGAGATGTGCAGGCATGATGGGCTTGAGTTGATGTGCAGAAACAAAGTGCCTACATGTCTCCATGAGCAGTAAAGCACAGCAACCCAGTTAAATTGACTCGAACAAAGAGCTGATACGTGTGAGACTGGTGCTAGCCAATGAAGCCTGCCTGCTCCAGGTGGAGGATCTTGAACTTTATTTTCTGCTCAACAGGGAGCCAGTGGAGTGTTTTCCTCATATAATCTGATATTGTAAAAACTTTGGTAGATTGGCCAGTAATCTAGCAAAAACAGTTGAAGACAGACTGAAGCTGACAGATTCTGAACTTCAGCAGGCCTGCAAGGATGGAATTGCGATAGTCATAGTGTGTTAGTATAAAAAAGCACCAATTATTAGGCTTGCTTAACCTAAGCCGTTGGAGGCTGATCTATGCAGTTTTATGTTTCAGTAAGAGAACATTTGCAAAGAGACCTCAACAAGAATGAATGTATATACACTGTAAACTCCGTAGAATGAAACATCATACAACATGGAAAACAGACAGAGTCCACAGAGTTCCTGGTTCTTCTCCAACTATCAGTCTTGCAGGGCCTTGAACTGTGAGTGTCAAATCTCTGTTCAAAGACACGGTGTCAGTCCACATTCCATCTTCAGCTTTGACTTTGAGCCCCTCCAGCTAGGCTCAACTCTCTCAGTCCTCCAGCTTCTTTGCTACTTCAGGAACACTTTGGAAGATTTCCTCTTTCTTCTGAAAGAAACGAAACCTATCAACTTCTGTTCTTAGTCCACAGGGAACAGAGAGCTGTACATCAATCTGAGGGGTAGATAAACACAGACTACCCTCTCAATGTGTCCAGAAGTGCGTTGTGCACTCTCCGTGCATCATATCTGGTACAATACAAATTAGTGTACAAAACAATCAGCATCCTCACAGGTGGAAATATGTGCTAATATACATGTACTTTAAATGTGAAATAGTCTTATATGCACTTCTAGGTGTTGACTCACATCTATCTATAAGTAGGCTCGGACAGGTTCAGTGGCAATCCATTTGTGCCAAACACCTTGCCTTAAACTAAGCACAGCCTAATTGCCAATTAATTATAGCAGCAATTTTTCACAGAGGGAACATGCCAGCCCATCGCTTCTATAGGCAAGTAGCAAAGACGACTATTGGTAGGTGCTGACGAAGGCTTCCTTATGTCAGTGGCTTCCAATCATGTTTGCATCTTATCAGCACCCTCATATGTTTATGTGTGTGCCAACTGTCTTGAACTGCAGTGTTCTGTATAAGGTTCTGTACTAGGTCTATTCTTGTTTACACTTTTGAATGCTGATGATACCCAGCTATTCCTTTCAACAATAGTTCTGCATCTAATCCCACTGTCCAGCTACTTTCTTATCATATATACTCACGTAAAAATAGACTTTGCATATAAGTCGACTCCTAAATTTTTGACCTTGGAGAGGGAAAAGTCTATGACCCATGTATAAGTCGATGTGGGTTGTTACATATAAATCTGGACATTTTATAGCGCTTTTAAATAACGTGTTTTTAGATATAAATCTGGACATTTATAGCGCTTTTAAATGCCAACCAAAGGCCTTAAGTTAGACCATAAGATTGGAATATGCTGCACGAACAAGTGATTTTCCCAAAATACAGTGGTATCAAATAAACCATCTACCAGCAATCTGTGTCTAAATTATAGTACCTTTAAAATTAGCAGTTTGTGTAACATAAGTTAAGGCTAACAGCCTACAATTAAATAATTTTCATCACTTACGACCACTATACCATTTCTCATGGCAAACTGTCCCATGCGAGCTTCACCCATTTACTAACCAAAGGCAAATCAGGTTTCTTCACGTTCCCACCTTTGGTTAACATTACCATGACTGAAACCATCCACGCCCTCCAAACTTTACAAACACAGTCTTTAGAAGGCTTGTTCAGTAAACGTCTAAAGGTTGTAGGGACTACAAAGGTTATAGGGACTACTTTGTGTGTACGTCCTTGACGTTTGATTTAACGGGATCTGTTAGATGTGCATCGAACATATCCAATGCTAGCAGGCATAATTTCATGAGCAGTGCAGCTGACCATGTGTTGAACATGCATTAAAACCCATCATCGTCCATCCAGCCTTTGGGATTGTGCCTTTTACTACGACACCTTTAGGTAACATCATTCCTTGTGGCAGCCTTTCAGTTAAAAACAACCATTGGTTTAGTTTTGTCCCATCTGCTAAAAGGGTGAGGACCACAATGAAAAGCATTCATTTATGACTGTAATTTTTACAAGAATGGTGTTTCTCCAACAGGATGTATAGTTCGATTCTCAGGCAGAGGAAATGTGCTATAAAATCAAAAGATCTAGGCTGCATAGAGAACATCGTGCCCAGTGCGCATTGAAAAGGAACTGATGTTTGAAGAAGGGTAACACATAGTTTAGGAAATCTTATCTTATTCTGCCAGATATTTTGTCAGTAATTTAAAGCAAATATTTATTTCGCTTTGTTAAAAATTAATTCTTTATAGTTTCATCAGTTTTATAACATATGAATTTCATCTTCGTGGACGTGCTGTGCAATATCTCATGAATGCGTTATTCAATCTCTGTCAGGTGTATTGATGTCCTCTCATTTTTGTATTGTGTGATCATTAGAGGATAAATCCTGCAATCTTGGCTTGACCCTTTTATAAGTTGACCCCCAAATTCAGACTTTCAAAATTGTCCGAAATTTTTTGACATACACAGAGATATACGGTATGTTTTCAGTGATGTTCAGTCTTGGATGGCTAATACTAAAATTTTCTGTATCATTCTAAGTTCTTTCTCTTGGGCAGAGGTCAGCAACACATCAAATTTGGCTTTTGTCCAGTTGGTTTAATTCCAGATGGAAATACTATAGATTGCACTTGACATCATAAAATAGCACATTATTAAGATAAACTGTCAAAAGAAGGAAGTATATGAGGAAGCTTTCTTCAAATTCTCTGCCCCTGGGCAATGCAAATGTCCATTGGTATCATTTCTGATATTGTTGGGCCTCCTTCAGTTTTGCTTATCCTTCCACCATCATCCAGTCTAGTAGCATTTGTCTAGGTCTTCCTCTTCTTTTCTTTCCTTTCATTCTTCCCTCTATGATATTTCTCAGAAGTGATTCACCACACAGTATGTCTTCCTCTGTCTTGTTCTTACTGTAGCCATCAGAGATCTTTTCTCCTCCATCTGTTGAGGCACCTCTTCGTATGTTTTATGCTCTGTCCAGCTAACCTTCTACATCCTTCTACATCTACCCTTAACTCAAAAGCCTCCAGTCTTCTGAAGTCTTTTTTCTGATGGTCCATATTTCCAATCCATATAAGATCATGCTCCATATTAATGTTTTGACCATTCTTTTCTTTAGGTTCCTCTTCACTCCTCGTCTCGTTAATTCTTTCCTCTTCATAAAAATGTCTTTTCTCATTGCTATCATTCTTTTTATTTCAATGTGACATTTTGGATCTGTAGTAATCATACTTCTTAAGTGGCATGTTTGCCTGACCTGTTCCATTTCTTCATCATTTACTGTTATTTTCACTGTTGTTTCTTCTTTTATGCTTATCTTCATAACGTTTGTTTTTTATATCTATTTTCATACCATATTCTATAGAAATTAGGTTCAGGCGGTCCATCATTCTCTGTAGACCTTCTTTTCTGTTTGCCAGCATTGCCTAGTCGTCTGCAAATCTCAGCGCCTTCTCCAGGTGCTTAGATTCGTGAAGCACACTAGCATATTGGATAGAGCATTCGGCTTGTAACATGGAAAGTATGAGTTT
Source organism: Norana najaformis (assembly GCA_964023275.1). Taxonomy (NCBI): domain Eukaryota; kingdom Metazoa; phylum Annelida; class Clitellata; order Crassiclitellata; family Hormogastridae; genus Norana; species Norana najaformis. The sequence goes on from OZ029915.1 coordinate 15,598,909, forward strand.
GAGCCTCCTCCAAGACAGTTACTGTGTAAGGACCTCAAGTAAGTACTTCACTCACAATGCTCAGTGCCATTGATTGATACTAAGTCATTATATAATGGCACCTAATGAATGCAGAATTAATAATAATTTGCAGACAACCAGGCAGTGCTGGCAATTCTACCATTGCTTTTTCTCCCAGATTTTTGAGTATCTCTGCTGGGATGTTGTCAGTTCCCAAGCCTTGTTATTTTTCATTTCATTGATGGCCGCCACAACCTCATCTTTCAGCACATCTGTTCCTATATCTGTTCCTATTGCTAAGGTTCATCAGTCACTATAGCTTGCCTATAGTAAAACAGGGAGGAGACCCGACCGACGTATCCTTTGATCGTAGACTTGGAACCGACCTGGGCTGATGAATCAAAGTCCTCCGTGCCCACCTTCACGTGGGGCAGACTGTTAGTACCCTTTCCACTATGGGAACGGGAACGAACGGGCACGGCAGGCAAAACCAGGGGAAGGCAATGGCAAACCACCCCTGTGAAAGTGCCAAGAAAACCGTCATGAGACAAGACAATTCATGTAAAACAATAGTCGCAGATGGTGAGACTCCCAGGCCGGAGAGCGACTTAACAGCTACTGGGAAAGAGCGAGATGGAGAGTCAAGAGCAATCCGGTCTAATGAAGCAACTTGACCAAAGCCGAAAGGACGTCCAGAGGCGGATCGCACCAGAAAGCAAAGACTCAACCTGAGCTGCAAGAAGAAGATGAAGATAGGCACGTGGAATGTGCATAGTATGCAGAGTGGAAAGATGGATGTCATACAGAGAGAGATGAAGCGACTGGAAATATCAGTCATGGGATTAAGTGAGACAAGGTGGAAAGGACAAGGACATTTTAATTGGAATGGCTATAAGATAATAATGTCAGGGCAGGAGGAAAAAGGAAGAAATGGGGTGTCAATCATGTGTGATCAGAGAAGTGCAAATGCAATAATGGGATATGACATGGTGAGTGACAGAATACTGAGCGTAAGATTTCGGGGAAGGAAAGTTAACATAACAATTGTACAGATGTACGCACCAACATCGATAGCAAAAGAAGAAGATCATGAAAAGTTCTTCAATGAGCTGCAAAGTACAATAGATAGAATCCCTAAGGGAGATGTAATAATGGTCATTGGTGACTTCAATGCGAAGGTGGGAAAGTACATCGGAGGAGCAGGGGACACGATTGGAGGTCATGGACTAGGAGAACAAAATGAGGCAGGAGAAAGATTAGTAGAGTTTTGCGATGGGAACAACTTGGGAATAATGAATACATGGTTTGAACAGCCAAAAAGAAGACTGTACACTTGGATGTCACCAGATGGGAAACATCGGAATCAGATAGATTACATACTGATAAACAAAAGATGGAAAAGCACGATAAGGGATGTAAGAACGAGACCAGGCGCGGATTGTGGAACTGATCATGAATTATTAGTGGCAACAGTGCAAACGAAATTGAAGAAATTGAAAAAAGGAGAAAGACTGAACACGTATGACTACAAAGGAATTACACCGGAATACAGAACGGAAATAAGGAATAGGTTTGAAATATTAGAGAGGGACGAGACGATGATAGATGAGGACACGAACCACCTGTGGGAGAAGGTGAAGGGAATAATACTAGAAACTGCTGAGAAACACATTCCGAAGAAAAAGAAAGTCACAACAACTCCGTGGCTCTCGAAGGATGCTATCAACATAGCTGTAGAAAGAAAGGAGGCAAAAAAGAAGGAGACAAAAACAAGGTACGAGAAATGAATAGAGCATTCCAAAAGCAAGCACGTATAGACAAAGAAAAACATCTAAATGCAATGTGCAAGGAAATGGAGGAAGAGGGAAAGAAAGGAAGAACTAAAGAAATGTTTTCAAAAGTGAGGGAAATAACGAGAAAATTCACACCAAGAATGGGATCAATGAGGTCAAGGGATGGACACATAATCGCAGACGAAGAGGAAATGAAGAACAGATGGAAAGAATACACAGAGGAGCTGTACAGTGAAGATAGGAGAGTAATGAAAGAACGAATCGATACATCAGAACATGAAAAGGAACCGGATGTTTTGGAAGCAGAGGTGGAATGGGCAATTAGACGACTGAAGGACAATAAAGAACCGGGTCCGGATGGGATACCCATAGAAATGGTAAAAGCAGGAGAGGGCGCAATGACAAAGACAATAACAAAAATGTGCAATATCATATGGACAACCGGAAAATGGCCAGAGGATTGGAAGAGCTCAATCTTTATCCCTATATTCAAAAAAGGAGATGCGAGAGAGTGTGAAAACTACAGGACCATAGCAATGATATCGCACATAAGTAAAATACTACTTAAACTAATACATAAAAGAATGGAGAACATAATAGAGAGGGAGCTTCCAGATAACCAAGCAGGATTTAGGAAATCCCGCGGAACTCGTGATCATATCGCCAACATGCGGTGGATAATGGAGAGACAAAAGGAGTATGGACAAAAATTATACATATGCTTCATTGACTATAGTAAGGCATTCGATTGCATTGATCATGAGTTGATGTGGAAAACCTTAATAGAAATGGGAATACCAAGGCACTTGATACAACTTCTCAAGGGATTGTACGAAGAACAGATTGCGGTAATAAGAACTGAATTTGGAGATACTGAAAGAATCAAAATAAAGAAAGGAGTGAGGCAGGGATGCATTCTGTCCCCATTCCTATTTAACCTATATGCAGAAAGGATAATGAGGATGGCGGAAATGGATGGAGCAAAAGAGGGAGTAAAGATAGCGGGAAGAACACTGAATAATCTGAGATACGCAGATGACACAACACTATTAGCAGGTAAAAAAACAGATCTGGTAGAACTGATAAGAAGGCTGAAGAGAGAGAGCGAGAAAGCAGGACTATACTTCAATATAAAGAAAACGAAGATCATGACAACAGCTGAGGAGGGCAGTTTTATGGTGGATGGAGAGGAATTAGAGACGGTAACAAGCTTTACATTCTTGGGATCAGTAGTAGAAAGAGAAGGAAAGTGCGATATGGAAATAAACCGAAGGGTGACGATTGGAAAAGCCGCAATGAATGGACTAGAAAAAATATGGAAAGACAAACATGTGAGCACAGACACGAAAAAAAGATTGGTGAGGGCCTTGATTATACCAACAGTAACATACGGCAGTGAGACGTGGACAATGACCAAGAAAATAGAGAAAAAAATCAATGCTTGTGAAATGTGGATATGGAGGAAGATGCTGAGAACATCACGGACGGAGAAAAGGACTAATGAATGGGTACGCATGGCGATTGGAATTGAGCAAGATGAGACGTTACAACAAACAGTGCTAAAATCAAAGCGGAGGTTCTTTGGACATGTTATGAGATCAGATGGATTGGAAAAAGAAATGATGCTGGCTTGTGGAGAGGGAAAGAGAAAATAAGGGAGACCAAGGAAAAAATGGATGGACAAGATACACGAAGCAACTGGAATGAACTTGGCACAACTAAGGGACGCGACATTGGAAAGAACGAAATGGAGAAGATTGATCATGACGGTCGCTAGAGCTCAAAGAGCTGACAGCACAAGGTGACAAGGTGTTCCTATATCCTCCCCATCTGCCGTCAATGAGTCCTGATTTAGATGCATGGGTCTGTTCTTGCTGTGGAAGAGGTCCTCTGTATATTCCTTCCACCGTCTTCTAACATTATCAGAGTCTTTTAGGATCCTAGAATTCTTGTCTTGTACCGCTATTTTACTTCCCCTGGTCAACCCATTTGTCATCTTAACTTTTCTGTGCACTTGATCATATCTGTCTGTTTTTGTAATTCTTCCAAGTCTCTACATCGCTCTTCCCGCCACCTTTCTCTGGCCTTTTCTGTTGTTCTTCATAATTTGTAACTTAGTCTCCTGTATTCCTTTTTAGCTTTTGTCTGTACTCTGATGTTTCCATATTTGCGTCTCTTCCATATCCTGAAGCATTTCCATCATATTCCATGGCTTTCGAGGAGATGATCCTTTTAGATATCCCAAAGTTTCTAATGTTTCCTTAGTAATAATCTTCTTCAGCCCTCTCCATCTTTCTTCTGTCGACCTGAACTTCTTTCCACTTTATCCTTCTCAACCTTTCCAATAGGTCTTTGCTCCTAGTCTTTAATTTCTCCAGATCCCATTTCTTTGCTTGTTTCCTCTTCTTTATGAATTTTAATTGTAGTTGTGATCCATACCTGCATCCGCTCTTGGTAGAGCTCTTGAGTTCTTTACGCTGTTTCCATATCCTTGTTTTACCATTATGTAGTCCAGTTGATATTGGGCAGCATTGCCAGGGGCCTTTCATGTGTACCTTTGTCTTTTTGTTGTTGAAACCAGGTATTTGTATAATTCACTTTTGTCTTCTACAAAAATCCACTAGTTTTTGTCCTCTGCCATTTTTTTCCAGTCCGTACTTTCCAACACAGCTTTCTTTAGCCCCTTTTCCAACTGATATGTTTCATTCTTCCATAACCACTGTATATTCCCTTCCTTTGATGTTCCCCCATTTTTCTTCTGTCACTTCATATATACTATCTACTGCTTCCTCTTCAAGTGCTGTGATGGGCATATAGATTTGTATCGCCACAATGTCAACTGGGTAGGCTTTATTACCATCTTTAAACTGTTCTGTTCTGGTGACACTTGGCAACCCTTTCCTCTAGCAGGATGGCCACTTCATTTCAGCCTCCCTGTCCAGCGGTGTATATCACGCTAATTTCCTCATCATAAAGTCACCTCCGACAGTCCCAATACGTGATGACATTGGCTACTTTGCCGGTCTCAGCATTGTTCTCACATTCTGCATCCCTATCCTGAGCTTTGTTTTACAAGGATTTTGCTGGATGATGGCAGAGGAGGCCTTGTTTCATTCCCTGCTGAATGTGACTCACTCCATCATTGGCTGGATTGAGTTGTCACTGCCCATCTTTGATTTCCAGTCCCCTATGTTGATCTTAACATCTATTTTGGTATCTCTTTCAGTACTTTCTCCAGAGTTGTGCAGAATTCCTCTGTCCCTTCTATTTTTCTATTCCAATTAAATTACACTTACATATGATTGAAGATCAGAATCAATTTCAATTGCAAGGATAGGATCAATTTGTAATTAATTGCAAATGGATTACAATTACATTAGTAATTAATCCAAGCTTCGAAACATTGGTAAAGCACATGGGCTGCAGTACAATTTTCGGGCAGAATTGGGCCTTAAATTAGGTTAGCAACTGTGCATAAATGAAGCCTCTTTTAAGGTGGATTTCTCTGCATGTATGCAAAGATGTACAGTATCATCATAATCATAGTCATCATCATGATCATCGTCATTGTTGTCATTATCATTATGGTAAAAATAGAACATTCTTTATGTTTAATAACTAAAGGCACTTGAGCTGAAGCCAAGAGACAAGAACTGCCTGATAGCAAGAGCTCAGTGCTATCTACTGCTGGGAGAAGCAGATAAAGCACTGTCTGATGCCAATGACACACTCAAAGCTGATGGCAACTTTATCAAGGTATTTTGGATTTAACTTTATTTGCTGAAGTGAACTTTGGATAATTTTTCTAATAGCAGATAGAATTTAGTTCTGCAGCAGCATCATGATTTTTGTAATTGTGATTGTTATCACAAATTTATATAGCACCACTTCAAAAGAAACTCCTCAGAGGATTATGATTTTGATTATGATTTCACTTGAAATGACCATCGATTGATAAGTAAGTAAATAAGTAGTGTTTTATTTATATAAAACAAGCACTTACATTTTTCAAAATGCACAGTTGATGTAGTTAACTGTTACTGTCAGTCAGGAAAAGCTAAAATGTCCTGTCCATAGCAGCTACTATGAGTGCTTATGATGGTCACTTCATGATGATGTACAGTTCAAAGAATGATATGTCCACTGGTAGCCAACTAATGATCACAAAGATGTTGCCGAATATGAAAGATGATGTTTGATGTCAGAAGAATCTTGCTTCAAGATTCTTAGCCTTAGCCACAGACAGTCCAGAATTCTAGGCTCACAGATGAATCATGCAGAAATCATTGGTCACTCATTGTTAGTTCATCCAAAACATGGCGGCGGCCACGCAGTACAATCATAAGTGTGGATGAAAATTATCCAAAGCAGTAATGGCTGACTCAGTAAACACAATAGAAGTGGACTCTGACACAAAATATCTCCAAACTGATGAGATCTTCCCAGAAAAATGATTTAAATCTTGACAAATATACACGTTTCTTCGGAATTGAAATTGGCGGCTACCGGTTGTGCTACCAATCAGATATGGGCATTATGATAATGGCGTTATAGAAGTCATTAGATTACATTAGATTAGGACACAATAGTGCTGAAAGAAGGATCAAACTAAGTGGTACTAATGTCCACTTGCTGAGACTGATCACAGTAATAAGATACTAGCCAGTAAGACAGCCCCAAACACTAAACTTATTGCTTAGGGAGGAAAGAAGTAGCTGGTGGTCAACAATATCATAGGCAGCTCTAATGTCAAGGCATAACAAGAGACATACCTTTTTTCAGTATCAGTGGAAGAAGTTATCCAGTGTGAAAAGTGTGAAAGTGTTTGTAACCTAGTTTCCAAGGCCATATCCTCATATCGCACAAACCTAATTTCAGAAAACTCATCTTGTCCGAGGTCTCTTTGGAAGGCTCTCGGTAAGTTACTCCAAATGAAAACACCATGCATGCTATCCAAAATCTCCTCGCCATCCAGACTGGTTGAAGTTTTTATTAAATTATAAAAAAAGATATCCAACATCAGGCTTAAATTATCTGGTATTCCACTAGCAAATGGCTTTTAAATGCCTGATCACCCCCGCCTACTTTTGATCCTGTTACTCCTGCAACCTTGGGTGAAATCCGCTTGCTCATTTTCTCATCTGCTGAGAAACAATGCCTGCTAGATGCAATTCCAACTCACCTTCTCAAAAGCTGCTTTGATGTTCTTGGTACCACCATCTTGACATTAATCAATTGGTCGATTACTGAGGGCTCCTTCCTATCATGTTTCTCTCATGTAATAGTGCACCCTTTGCTGAAGAAACCATCTTTGGATGCCGACATTGTGTCAAATTACCAACTGATCTCAAACTTTAATTTTATTTCAAAACTTCTTGAACTTGTTGTTAATTGTCAAGTGGAAGCACACCTGTCATCAAACTTACTTCCTGTTCTTTCCAGTCAGCATATTGCAAATGCCACTCCACTGAGATAGCTCTTCTCTCTGTCCACAACGATAATAGCTGTTCTGTGGACAATGGCAAAGTAATTGCACTTTTTCTTGACCTATCTGCTGCCTTCGACACTGTCAGCCATGCCGTCTTGCTCCTTTGCCATGAGCACTGGTTTGGTATATCAAATCTGGCCCAGAACTGGTTTTATTTATAACTAACCACCTGTACTCAATCTGTCTACATCAGTGGAGCAACATCTTTCACCGGCAACGAAGCCTGTTGCCAATGGTCATCACCAAGGTCCACATTTAAAATATTTGACAGACCATCTCTCAACAAGTGGTCGAACCAAGTCAAGTTCGGGGACTCAGCACAAACGGATGTGCGCATAACGTATAACAGCTTTGGAACACTGAAACTGTTCCACAGCAGGACCAGAGCGTCATGTGCATGAAGCAGAGATAATCTTGTAATCGCTTTCTCAAGATCATCAGCCTTCATTTCAATTGCCCTGTTGACAGCTGGACCTGGCATCAACGGCGCGCCCAGCAGAGTCTTCTCCTCGAAGGTCATGCTCTTGAACCCTTGGAAAGCAGGATCCTCATTCAAAGCCAGGATATCGTGGCACGCAATCTCGCATTTGCTACGATTCAGTAGCAGTCCCAGGCCCTTAGACTCTTGCATAATAAGTTGGACGTCGGCGGCCACTGTCTCCTTGCTACCACCCAACGTGAGGTCATCTAGATATCCGATTCGGAGATGCGACCTCAGCTTTGTCAGAGGAGGTTGTAGTGCGAGACAGAACTCTAGGGGGCCCAAAGGATCACTTTGCTGGGTCCCCTTTTCCGAACGTATGCCTTTGGAGCGGTACAGCAGGAGTGGTCGACTGGAGTAGGCAGCGTGAGCAAAATGGTAGAGCTCCGAAATGTCTCTGGCCATGGCCTCTAGAAGCGAATCTCTGTGCAGCGTGTTGAATGCATTGGAAAAGTCTAGCTTGACAAGGACGTTGTCTTCAGGCATTGTAGATACCCAACGATGTGTCGCATGAACAGCTGCCTCAGCGCCTTCCGGAATAGCCACCCCCAGCTGAATAGGGGCGAGCTCATGAGCCAGCCTTGCCACAGCATACGAATTCGCGCACTTAGGCGCCACGCGGCCCCACGTATAACCCACTGCAATAGGTCGTATGCCTCCGTCCTTCTTGCTCAGAGCTATCAAGTTTGCCCCGTAGATCACTTCATTCACTTCTTCTGGAAGACCTGCCTTCAAAAGCAGGTTGACAAGGTCGTATAAGTGTTGGCCGATGTTGTTGTCCACTCCAGAGTCCGCGAGGTCCTTTAGGTGCTGCGGGGTTATACCATCTGGGCCGCCAGCCGAACCCGCCGGGAAAGAAGAAATCGCCCTAGCAACTTCTTTATATGTCTGCAAAGCGGCGAAGCGGTCAGAGCTGTCCGGATCGCATGGTGTCCTTCTGTCCGCCGGCGCAGAGGAGTGCTTGCTTTTAAGCGCGGCCAGTGTTTCCGGTGTGTCCAAAGCTGGCTTATCATCACTGCATATGAGACGGATAGCAGCCTTGTAGTCGCCTTCTTCGAGCTTACTGGTAACTGCCGATGCCAAGAACCTTGTTGGGTCGCATTTCGTTAGTCTGGTCTTACGAGACGATGGTGAATCCAGTCCATCAGTGTTCGAATGAATAGGTCCCTTTGACTTCCAATCAGCAATACGGGACAGGATCACATTCGTCGTGTTGTGTTTCCTTCCACCTCTCCTTGGCTTCACCAAAACCGCCCCGAATGCCAGCAGATCAGACCTTTTACCAATGCAATTCAGTTCTCGTATGATGGCCTGAATTAGATCCCCCAGGAAAGCAGCACAAGATGGTCTTGCTGCTCTTGGGATTCTCTTTATCAGAGGACCAGGTGAAGCAGGATGTGTGAGATGCGGCACCATAGTGGGCAGAGGTGCTTCAACCCAGGGTATTGGAAGTGTGGTGGCGATCTGTGCGTTAGTCGCAAAATCAGTATGAGGCGATTGTGATGCGGTCGCTTGTATTGAAGAGGCGTCTGCAGGGAGCTGGTCAGATCCCGCACAAGGGGCGGATCGAGGTCCATGCTGATGAATGGTGCCATCAGAGGCATGAGTCTTAAAAGACGCCCAGTATACTGTACAGATGCCTTGTCCCTTGGAGGGTCATTGTCTTAATCGGGTGTTTACGCCAGCTGAACCATTGGTTGGTCTCTCATTCGTGTTCAGCTTCAGTGAGGAGTGATTAAAAGTTTGACATTGGCGCCAGTTATTTAAAGGCTAGCGTTAACGGTAGACCTGCCCCTTCCTTCGTTCAGCACACTGTTGTTAATGGAAACAATGACGTCACAATATAATATTAGGTCGACTGAGAGGTATTTAAATTTCAAGCGCTCAGTGATCGGCCACGATGTTTAAAAGATATTCAAACCTGAAGAGACCAAAAGAATCCAGAAGCACGATAAAATAAATCCGAATCCAGAAAGTATGTTTGTAGACTGCATAGAAATCCAACCCTAACGTTGCCTTGATCTGCTTAAAATTTAAATGTTATTGCAAGCGAAAAATGTTCGACCGACCGAATCAACTGATGACGTCATTATTATTATTATTATTATTATTATTATTATTAGAAAAGCCCACAGAACGCTCAACACTTACGCGACCGCTAACTCAGGGTTGCTTCTTCACCACGGCGCTTAAAGACAAGATCATGAGATTCGGAGGTGCAGCTAGTCAACCTGTTTCTAGTGTGCCAGCCTGGACGCCACAGCAGCTGTAGTTGCTCCAGCAACAATAGATTTGTTTCATAATTGAAGTGACGTAACAATAGATTTGTTTTATAATAATAATAATAATAATAATAATTTTAATAATAATAATATTTTTTCACCACCTGAGGGATTATACCTAACTCGGGTAAAAAAAATAACAATAACAATAATAACACAATAATAATAACAATGATAAAATACTACTACTACTGCTACTACTACTACTACTAATAATAATACTAATAATAATAATAATAATTATTATTATTATTATTACCATTGGTAAGACATTTGTTAACACGCCAAATGTCCATCAGCTGGGTGAGGAATCGTACCATTATTACTATTATCCCTGTTATTATTGTTGTTGTAGTTGTTAAAAAATTATAATAATAATAATAATAATGATGATAATAATAATAATAATTATTATTATTATTATTATTGTTATTATTATGAGTGTTCAACAGATTAACATGGTTGAGTTCCAGAGAAGCAGATGGCATTCCCATGCTGGACAGCCACTGAGAGTCTGGAGCAGGTAGCTGGTCTCCAATGGATCATGGGTTGCCATGGTTAACCTTCCTCCTAAGTCCAACAAAAAGCCAATCCTTCTGTACTCCATGCGCCTGCTAGTCTCCTGTGCAACCACCACAAAAAGCATGGGCATATTTTAACCTTTGGCTGAGGCTGTCTGGTTTGCAGCTTCAGGTGATCCAGTTGAGTAAATCCTAGATGTGACTCTGCAAATGTGTCTGAAACTGTCACATCCCATGTGAGACTATGGGATAAGAGTCCAGTCGTTTGCCATTTTCCCTGGCCAGTGGCTTATCCTTAGGCCCTCTAAGGCCCAACAGTTCTTTCTGAACAGGGATGTTCGCTCTGCCAAGCGCTTTCCATTTAATGTTGTTAAGCATGCTATAGCGTTCTTGTCTGCCAGCACACTTTCTGCAGACCAGACCATGGAGTCCTCTGGTGTCGACTCTTTTGCCACAATGACACAGATTTGACTTGCACAGACAAGCACGGTTTAACCTCATGTGAGCTCGTCAGTGCCTTGCTTGTCCAGTGACTGTCCCATTCCCTTTGTTGATGAGCTGCTGATCCTGTTGGTGGTTCTGCACCCGTGAAGACCATCCGTGAATTTAGCACGGTATTCAATAGCTCGTCTGAGGTATCAGCTGAGCTTGGTGGCAGTATGTGTGCTTGAAGTTTGCTTGTGCTGCAACAGAGGCCAAGAAGGCAGAAAGTGCCAGTTTAGAAGCACAGCAAATCCCAAGGACACCACCCTACACTGGAATGAACACCTGGAGCCATTTTTCGTCTGACTGATTTTAAGATAATTGATAATCCAATTATTATTGTTATTGTTACTGTTATTATTATTATTATTATGCCCTAGTCTGATTCCTCTTCCGACACTCTTCCTCAGATCTCTCTTCCTCAGATGAACTTTCTTTCTCCTTGGCTTCTGGCTTTTTCTTGTCTTTCTTCTTGACTTTGGCTGGAGGTTTCTTCTTGTCATCTTCCGATTCATCATCGGAACTTTCTTCGGATGACTCATCAGAAGATGACACAGCTTTCTTGGCCTCGACATTGGTCTTGTCGTTAAGCGCAGTGGTGAAGAAGCAACCCTGAGTCAGCGGTTGCGTAAGTGTAGAATGTTCTGCCCGCGTTTCTTTGATGGACCGTGACCGGTGCGGATCGTACGAACATCCTGCTCCTCCAACTCCCTCCTCTTCGTCGTCGCCGTTGTCTGCTTTGATGGCGCCTGCGTTGTGGGCTTCGCTGATCCGAGCATCAGCGTCTCCTTGACCTTGACTCGCTGGCTGACCTAGGTCAGGCGTTGCGGCTCCTTGACCTTGAGGACCGGTTGGGACCCTTCGGCTGGGTCTCGTCGACCAGCTCCAGGCTCTCTCCGTTTCTTTAATCTTGGTTACAGGCACCGCCTTCTCTCCTTTAATTTTGGCTGTAGGCGCCTTCTTCATTTATTCTTGTTCGTGAAGACTTTAATTTGCGATTGGATACACTCGCTCGTTGCATTGAGTGCTAGTTCTGAGATCATGAATTCGTCTGATTGCCTAGTCTGAACTAAATCCTTTGGGTCTCGTTTTCTACTGTTAACCTTTGTTAATGCTTCGTCATGACTGAAGTCAATCGCTTCTTCTTCCATCAATGGAAGGTCACACGGAGACACCTGTTCTAGGTCAGGCAGAAGACAAGGGAAATGACAAGGAAGCGAAGAAGCATGGTCTCTGGTAGAATGTAAGTAACACTGAATTGAGGCTGTCTTCTGGCCGGTGATTGTTCTCTGGGATTGCCAGTCTTTGCTAAAATCTGGCTCCAAGAATGTGCCGTTGAAAGCGACTGCATTAAAGCGCTGGATAGCAATGGAGAGATGCTGGAACAGGAAAGAAGTTTCCCTTTTATCTCCCAACACTTGAGATAAGTAGCGACCAAGTTTTATTATGAGGCTTATGCCTTCCTGATTTATGGGGCCATGAGTCTCGATGGCCAGAGGAACAAAGCAGTGTGTCGAGAGAACATCGGAGTATTTTGCAATCTTTTGTTCGGCTGCAATCTCCGCAGCAGCACCTGCGATCATGGCTGTTCTGGATCGGTACGAGTCTGCCAGAGTGTTGATTATTGTAACGTTCCAGGTCAAGCATTTACCCCCCTCCCAAGGAATGAGGGTTGTAATTGTAATTTGTAATTGTAATTTGAGATTTATAAAGCGCCTCTTAGAGGATAAACTCAACAGAGATGCTTCTGACCCGAAAAAGTAAAATCACTGTTGAACAGTACAGTCTTCAGGTGCCTGCAGAACACTGAGAGGGGGAGAGATAGGAGCTCAAGTCGCAATACTCGAGGGAGACGATTCCAGCAAGTGGGACCAACATAGGCAAAGCTTCTGGACTGGGCTGCAGCTGTACGCATGCGAGGGACAAACAGGAGATCTTGAGTGGCCGAGCGAAGGTTGCTACGGCCCGGCGACGAGGAGACCAAAGTGCAGAAGTCAATGAGGTAAAGGGGAGCAGAGCCAAGAACACAATTGCACATGAGGGAGAGGATCTTAAAGTGGACACGCTTCTGGACGGGGAGCCATCAGGTTGCCCTCCGTCGGACCTAACCAATCCTGCTGGTTCTTTAGTTGATGGAAAGCCAGCCTTCACAAGGGCGCGCCAGATGATGTAATTGATCCAGGCAAGTCTTGCTGTTCTACCGGGGCCCAAAGGGCATGCAAGACCGTGACAGCCGTCCGCCGTGACCAGAACCCCGCAGGGGCATGCACAAGTCTATTCCAAGTCTAAGGCCTGTTGCGATGCGTACAGCCTCGTCATCTGGCCTCAAGCCACAGGCACTTATGGGCAGCGCCAAAAGCCAGTCGCCAGAGTGTGGTGAAGAAACTGCCTTAAATATGGCTTCGTGGTACTCAGATGTTATTGAGGCTCTGAGGGTTGCCAGACTCTTTTGGATAAGTGGGCGGTCCCAAGTTGCCTGTTTATGGGATATTGGGGCCTCGGGATTGGGGACATTTAATTCGGCTGACCAGCGGGTCCGGGCTTGTTCCAAAGGACCATACGGGGGCAGGTCGTAAGAGGAAAGAATGGAATCCTGTAGCATCGTGGTGCCTGCGGCTGAAGCCAAGAAGGCGGGAAGTGCCAGCGAGGACGCGCGACGTATACCAAGACCTCCGTCTCGGACAGGTAAAGATGTCTAATCCCCGCTCTGATCATTCAGAGCCAAGTTGAGCATGTTGGTGAGGCCTTTGTGCAGCAGTTGATCGAATGTGTCAAGAGCCGGGCTGTCCATGCATGGTGTGCAGCGGAGTGTGTGGAGCAGGGTGCAAGAGCTTAGTGAGTTGCGAAGAAGAATTATGGCATCATGCCTAGATATGTGAGCCATACGGTCAATCCCTAGTGATAGTTGTGCGCATCGCTTCTCCAGTGCATCCCTTAGAGCTCCGCCCGTGGAAAGAGGTGCGCCCAAAAGACAGACATTGTCAGAAAGTGTGACCGTAAAACAGTCTAGAGGAGGTGGCAGGTTGCTAGATTGGATGTGTTATAACTTCGCACTTACTGACATTAAGTGTCTAACCCATTTCTGCCACGACCCTGATAATAGATTCGACGTCTGCCGCCACTACGGATGCTTTCCCGTTTATTATTATTATTATCATATGATAATTAAAATACAACATTATACTATGTTGTAGTAACATGATGTGGGTGGGGTGGAGCAATGCCAATAGTTTGATTTGATTTGCTAGGTGGCAATGGTCTACAGCATTGAGTATAGCTAGTTTTTCTTGATTCGCTAGGGAGTACCACTATAGTTGACTTTGACTATTATTATTATGATTATTATTATTATTATTATTATTATTATTATCACCATCACTATCACCATTATTGTTATTATTATATTTTTTGCCCCGAGGTATTTATGATCCCTCAGAAAGCTGAAAAATTATCCGGATGAAAAATTGCATCCTGAGATGGCTAATCTTCGTTGATGTCAGGCTCCTCAAAAGTGCCCTGGAAGGCAATCAAATTAAAATGTTGAATTGTGCAGGCAACTCGGTGGCAAAGGAAAGCGGTCTCCCTTGGGTCTTCGGAAACCCTTTTCAACTGACTACCCAGATTAGTTAATCTGAAGGTGTTCCTTAAGCAAGATGGCAGTATGGGTATAGTTCAGGGACCAGATTTGCTACTGCTTCCAGCATAGGTCTACAATTAAGACTGTTAAATGCATTGCTAAAGTCAAGCTTCACTAACACCGAGTCTTGTGGCAAGCAAGCAAGAAATCAACGGGTGGCACGAACTGCCACTTTGCAGCCGCCAGGAGTGCCAACCCCGAGTTGCAGAGGAGAGAAGTAACCGGAAAGGTTGTTCAAAGCAAAAGAACTAGCGCATTTAGAGGTCAGGCGGCGCCAAACATATCCTATGGCAATGGGGCGAAGCCCACCTAACTTCTTCCTTGAGGCCATTAAAGTACAGCCAAAAAGAATGGGAGTGACTGTGCTTGGACAGGAGCCTTCCAACAGAAGATTAATAAGAGAGATAATAGAGGAAAGAATCTCAGGGCCAGTTTCGTTACATGTAGTCAGGTCCAAGATATGTTTTGATCGCAACCCATCAGGGCCACCAGAGGAACCAGCTGGAAAGGAACACCACATGCAGAATGTCCTGTTCTGTAACTTGAAAAGGTGAGAGGTTTTGATTTAAAGGTGGTATGTTTGCTAAGGTTCATCAGTCACTATAGCTTGCCTATAGTAAAACAGGGAGGAGACCCGACCGACGTATCCTTTGATCGTAGACTTGGAACCGACCTGGGCTGATGAATCAAAGTCCTCCGTGCCCACCTTCACGTGGTGCAGACTGTTAGTACCCTTACCATTATGGGAAGGGGAACAAACGGGCACGGCAGGCAAAACCAGGGGAAGACAATGGCAAACCACCCCTGTGAAAGTGCCAAGAAAACCGTCATGAGACAAGACAATTCATGTAAAACAATAGTCGCAGATGGTGAGACTCCCAGGCCGGAGAGCGACTTAACAGCTACTGGGAAAGAGCGAGATGGAGAGTCAAGAGCAATCCGGTCTAATGAAGCAACTTGACCAAAGCCGAAAGGACGTCCAGAGGCGGATCGCACCAGAAAGCAAAGACTCAACCTGAGCTGCAAGAAGAAGATGAAGATAGGCACGTGGAATGTGCATAGTATGCAGAGTGGAAAGATGGATGTCATACAGAGAGAGATGAAGCGACTGGAAATATCAGTCATGGGATTAAGTGAGACAAGGTGGAAAGGACAAGGACATTTTAATTGGAATGGCTATAAGATAATAATGTCAGGGCAGGAGGAAAAAGGAAGAAATGGGGTGTCAATCATGTGTGATCAGAGAAGTGCAAATGCAATAATGGGATATGACATGGTGAGTGACAGAATACTGAGCGTAAGATTTCGGGGAAGGAAAGTTAACATAACAATTGTACAGATGTATGCATCAACATCGATAGCAAAAGAAGAAGATCATGAAAAGTTCTACACTGAGCTGCAAAGTAAAATAGATAGAATCCCTAAGGGAGATGTAATAATGGTCATTGGTGACTTCAATGCGAAGGTGGGAAAGTACGTCGGAGGAGCAGGGGACACGATTGGAGGTCATGGACTAGGAGAACAAAATGAGGCAGGAGAAAGATTAGTAGAGTTTTGCGATGGGAACAACTTGGGAATAATGAATACATGGTTTGAACAGCCAAAAAGAAGACTGTACACTTGGACGTCACCAGATGGGAAACATCGGAATCAGATAGATTACATACTGATAAACAAAAGATGGAAAAGCACGATAAGGGATGTAAGAACGAGACCAGGCGCAGATTGTGGAACTGATCATGAATTATTAGTGGCAACAGTGCAAACGAAATTGAAGAAATTGAAAAAAGGAGAAAGACTGAACATGTATGACTGCAAAGGAATTACACCGGAATACAGAACGGAAATAAGGAATAGGTTTGAAATATTAGAGAGGGACGAGACGGTGATAGATGAGGATACGAACAACCTGTGGGAGAAGGTGAAGGGAATAATACTAGAAACTGCTGAGAAACACATTCCGAAGAAAAAGAAAGTCACAACAACTCCGTGGCTCTCGAAGGATGCTATCAACATAGCTGTAGAAAGAAAGGAGGCAAAAAAGAAGGAGACAAAAACAAGGTACGAGAAATGAATAGAGCATTCCAAAAGCAAGCACGTATAGACAAAGAAAAACATCTAAATGCAATGTGCAATGAAATGGAGGAAGAGGGAAAGAAAGGAAGAACTAAAGAAATGTTTTCAAAAGTGAGGGAAATAACGAGAAAATTCACACCAAGAATGGGATCAATGAGGTCAAGGGATGGACACATAATCGCAGACGAAGAGGAAATGAAGAACAGATGGAAAGAATACACAGAGGAGCTGTACAGTGAAGATAGGAGAGTAATGAAAGAACGAATCGATACATCAGAACATGAAAAGGAACCGGATGTTTTGGAAGCAGAGGTGGAATGGGCAATTAGACAACTGAAGGACAATAAAGCACCGGGTCCGGATGGGATACCCATAGAAATGGTAAAAGCAGGAGAGGGCGCAATGACAAAGACAATAACAAAAATGTGCAATATCATATGGACAACCGGAAAATGGCCAGAGGATTGGAAGAGCTCAATCTTTATCCCTATATTCAAAAAAGGAGATGCGAGAGAGTGTGAAAACTACAGGACCATAGCAATGATATCGCACATAAGTAAAATACTACTTAAAATAATACATAAAAGAATGGAGAACATAATAGAGAGGGAGCTTCCAGATAACCAAGCAGGATTTAGGAAATCCCGTGGAACTCGTGATCATATCGCCAACATGCGGTGGATAATGGAGAGACAAAAGGAGTATGGACAAAAATTATACATATGCTTCATTGACTATAGTAAGGCATTCGATTGCATTGATCATGAGTTGATGTGGAAAACCTTAATAGAAATGGGAATACCAAGGCACTTGATACAACTTCTCAAGGGATTGTACGAAGAACAGATTGTGGTAATAAGAACTGAATTTGGAGATACTGAAAGAATCAAAATAAAGAAAGGAGTGAGGCAGGGATGCATTCTGTCCCCATTCCTATTTAACCTATATGCAGAAAGGATAATGAGGATGGCGGAAATGGATGGAGCAAAAGAGGGAGTAAAGATAGCGGGAAGAACACTGAATAATCTGAGATACGCAGATGACACAACACTATTAGCAGGTAAAAAAACAGATCTGGTAGAACTGATAAGAAGGCTGAAGAGAGAGAGCGAGAAAGCAGGACTATACTTCAATATAAAGAAAACGAAGATCATGACAACAGCTGAGGAGGGCAGTTTTATGGTGGATGGAGAGGAATTAGAGACGGTAACAAGCTTTACATTCTTGGGATCAGTAGTAGAAAGAGAAGGAAAGTGCGATATGGAAATAAACCGAAGGGTGACGATTGGAAAAGCCGCAATGAATGGACTAGAAAAAATATGGAAAGACAAACATGTGAGCACAGACACGAAAAAAAGATTGGTGAGGGCCTTGATTATACCAACAGTAACATACGGCAGTGAGACGTGGACAATGACCAAGAAAATAGAGAAAAAAATCAATGCTTGTGAAATGTGGATATGGAGGAAGATGCTGAGAACATCACGGACGGAGAAAAGGACTAATGAATGGGTACGCATGGCGATTGGAATTGAGCAAGATGAGATGTTACAACAAACAGTGCTAAAAACACTGGCCAACAGAAAAATTTTTTTTTCTTGTTGCCTTCGGTTTTAGACCTGTTCTTGGGGTAATTTTGGGCGCTGATTCAGAAAATGTCATTGGATTGAGTGCATCAGGTCTAGTTTCTGAGATATCGTCGATTTTGTAAAGAAAACCCAGTCCACTCTTTAAACGATGTCTTTGGCAAAACTAAAATGTCATAATAAGCTTTATTTATGGCTAATTATAATTCTTGCTGATTCATATAATGCCTACATCCTTATAATGTAAAATCAGCATATCTTGCCGCGTGCTGAGATATTGCTGATTCAACGAAATAACTATTCCGTAGCCTACAGCTTACTCAGCACTAAATTCATGGCCTCATTTAGAATTTATTTGTGCTTATACAGCGTTTCATGGTTTCGAACTATGTAAATAGATTATGCTGAAGTCAGCATTTATAGCCTATATAAACCGCCTCCTGAAAGCTAGAGCAGCCGCAGTCGTCTTAGGGCATATTAAGAGTTGGTCGCAAGAACAATCTGTGAATGTGAGCATTAAATAACTACATGTTCTTACTATTTTTTAGGTTAGTCATTTAATTCCTCAGATGCGAACATCCTTAAGGTTATGGCTACTTCCAGACGGAGCTGCATTAACCATCCAGACATATTCTGCTACATTTGTGGGGAATACACACTAAAAGCAAACAGGAAACCGATTTCTGAGTTTGTAAAAAGAGCATATGTAGGTTATTTTGGTGTCAAACTTGGAGATCAAGATAAGCAATGGGCTCCTCATACAGTATGCAAAACTTGTATTGAACAATTGCGCTACTGGACAATTGGAAAGAGAAGCTGCCTGAAATTTGGTGTACCGATGGTTTGGAGGGAACAGATAAACCACTTCGACGACTGTTACTTTTGTATGGTTAATATCATAGGCATCAATCGAAATAATCGTCACAAGTTGTCTTACCCTGATATACCTTCAGCCAGGAGACCTGTTCCGCATTCGGATATTGTACCAGTTCCACCTTTTCGCGAACTACCTCAGCTCTCAGACGATGAGACTTGCATGTGCAATATCGGACAAGATGACGAAAGTGAAGAAAGTGGGGGCAGTGACAGTGATTTCCAATCAACTTCACACAGTGAACGTTTTGACCAAAAAGAGTTGAGTGATCTGATCAGGGACTTAAATCTTTCCAAAGAGTCCTCTGAATTGCTTGCGTCCAGACTAAAGGAAAAGAATGCACTTCAGCCTGGAACGAAAATTACAATTTATAGAAACAGAAAAGGATTTGCTGCCATTCTTTACCGAAGACAACAACCTAGTATTCTGTAATGACATCAGCAACTTATTGAAGAAAATTGGTCTGTCGGATTACAGCCCAGATGAGTGGCGTCTTTTTATCGACAGTTCAAAAACGTAGTCTGAAATGTGTGCTTTTAAATAACGGCAACAAATTTGGTTCTATTCCAATCGGTCACTCCACCAGGATGAAAGAAGAGTACAATGCCATCTCTTTAGTACTGGAAAAGATAAAATACAAAGAACATCAATGGGTAGTTTGTGTAGACTTGAAGATGGTAAATTTCGTCCTTGGTCAACAAAGTGGCTACACAAAGTATCCCTGCTTTTTGTGTCTTTGGGACAGTAGAGCCAAGCATGAACATTGGACAAGAAAAGATTGGCCTTCGAGGAAAGACATGGTGGTTGGAGCTCAAAATGTAATCAAGGAATCTTTGGTGGCACGAGATAGGATCATACTGCCACCACTACATATAAAGCTAGGCCTGATGAAAGAATTTGTCAGGGCTTTGAATAAAGAAGGTTCATGCTTCGAATACATAGTACACAAGTTACCAGGAATTACAATGGAAAAATTGAAGGCTGGAATCTTCGATGGTCCACAGATCAGGCAACTTATGAATGACCCACTTTTCATACCATCAATGAATGAAATCGAATCTTGTGCCTGGTCTTCCTTTGTTCTTGTAACTAAAAATTTTCTTGGCAACAAGAAGGCAGACAATTATGCACAACTAGTAGAGGATATGCTTCTTCATTTCAACAAGCTTGGCTGCAACATGAGCATTAAAGTCCATTATCTCCACAGTCACTTAGATCGCTTTCCAGAGAATCTTGGTGACTTCAGCGAAGAGCAAGGTGAAAGATTTCACCAAGACATCAAAACAATGGAAAATCGATATCAAGGAAGATGGGATGCACACATGATGGCAGACTATTGCTGGAATATCATGCGCGATTGTTCCGGCAGATGCCACACTCGGAAATCGTACAAAAGGAGCTTCTTCGGTGTCGAATGACTTGAAATTTTTATAACAAACTTGTTCTGTTTGGTATCATATAAGTACAGTTTCAGGTACTACCATTTTCTTTTAAGTATTTGTATTATCATGTTTATTTAGTGTATCACATAATAAATTGAGCACTACATAATTATAGCTATAGCCTTATGTTTTATGGGCGAGCAGAGGCAAGGACTGGTATATGGCATAATGTTCTATATCTCGAAAACTAGACCTGCTGGGAGAAAACTGGTGCCTTTTCTGGAATCAGCAGGTCAAATATACCCAGAAACAGTTCTAACATTTGAGGCAACAAATTATGTGTTGGCCAGTGAAATCAAAGCGGAGGTTCTTTGGACATGTTATGAGATCAGATGGATTGGAAAAAGAAATGATGCTGGCTTGTGGAGAGGGAAAGAGAAAACAAGGGAGACCAAGGAAAAAATGGATGGACAAGATACACGAAGCAACTGGAATGAACTTGGCACAACTAAGGGACGCGACATTGGAAAGAACGAAATGGAGAAGATTGATCATGACGGTCGCTAGAGCTCAAAGAGCTGACAGCACAAGGTGACAAGGTGCAAGGTGATGTCCTCATCTGTCCGAGAGGGAATAGGGTGCTAGGCCTGAAGGTCCGCAAAGGATGTTGGGTCTGCTCGACTGGCTGTTCCTCCGAGCTCAAAATCTGCACTGCTGCTCTGATGTTACCATCTTCCAGTTTTGCGATCACAGCTGATGCTATAGATTCGTGACCCTGGGGTCCCTCATTGTGGTTCCCATTCCGCTTGACAAAAGCAATCGGTGCGAAAATTGGGCATTGGAGTTCATCTTGGCAGTGAAAATGGCAATTCGTTTTTTGATAATAGAGGTTGCATTGTGGCGTCTGCCCCCTCTGGCTGGGGAAACCAAGATGAAACTGCTAGAAAGCAGAAGAGTATGCCAAGTATCTGGGTTAGTCGAGTCAGACAGGATATGACTTATAATCTGAGAGACTAGATGGCCCAAAGAGGAGCAAGCAGCCTTGGGAATGTGTTTTAGCAGCCAGCATGCAGGGTTAGGGTGAGCTAAGGAAGGACTCTCCATTGAAGTGAGAGGGGTCTCCCCCATTGGGGCAAGACCCAGAGACCGGTAGGGCCCCTCCTCCCTGTGCACACAAAGACTGACCAGAGGCAACAAGCCTGTCCTCTCTGCCTGGAGTGTCTGAAGGGAGGACGGACAGCGGTGGTTTATGAGATCCCAGGCATGGACTATCACGAAGGCCGTGTTTATGAACCAACCCATAGCCCCAGTGCATCAGAACAGGATACATTGAGTAATATAGGTATGAAGCCCACCATAGATGATTTAGGGGAGTCGGACTGAGAAGAGAATGGACTTCATAGTGGTATACAGGTGGTATGTCATTACTGCTAGGTCTGTAGCAGTCGGTGTGAAATAGTAGCTCAATCCATCTTAAATTAGGCGTTTAATTCAAATAATTCTCCAATGCATTCCTTTACAATTATATAAATAAGTTTAAAAGATTACTGCAGGCTGCTTGACACTGATTTGGGTTCAGAAAGTTGGGATATATGCTATGGTGCAATAAAACTTGTCAATGAACTAGTGACATTGGTTAAAGGTGAGAAAATCTTGTACTTAATCTTTCAAAGGCAGTGACTGAAAGACCAAGTTGAAGACTTTTAGACTATTTGTTTCCATGGTAAGTTTCTTTTTGGTTTCTTAAAAAGATTGTTTTTCTTTACAAATGTATAGGGCATTCTGATGAAGGCAGAGTCCTACTACCAAATGATGCAGTTCGAATATGCCTTAATGTTCTATCATCGAGGCAACAAACTTCGTCCAGAAGTGCAGGCATTCCGACTTGGTATACAGAAGTCACGTGAGGCAATTGATAATTCCATTGGTGGTTAGTACAGGATATTTAATATAACATAGCCTACATTTCATAGTCTCCATTATCGTTATGATGACAATGATACAGGAATTGCAGATGGAAAAGCAATGGTATACAGCATTAAAACTAGGGTTAGGCATTGATTAAACTTTATAATTGCGTTAGTCACAGATTGAAAATTTTAATTGTGATTAATTATGCAATTAAAAATAACAGAATTAAACATAAATTATATTATAATATGTATTATATAAAATATAGTTATAAATATTATAATTGCATTATATTATTACAAAAATGGCATTGCCTCACAGAATGTTATAAATTATAACAATGTGATGAACTCCCTTTATTTTACTGGAGTTGCCAGGTTCCAACTACCCCTAAGTGGCATGCAGAACAGGACCCAAATGCCAGGATGATGCTGAAGACCTCCATGCCCCCAGGAAATGCGGCGACCCATGGCCAATGGGTCGAGGTTTCGGCCCTATACTCTGCAAGTCCTGGTTATATGGGTAGGATGATGCTGAAGACCTCCATGCCCCCAGGAAATGCGGCGACCCAGGGCCAGTGGGTCGAGGTTTTGGCCCTATACTCTGCAAGTCCTGGTTATATGGGTAGGACATCTTTAGATCATGTAAATATGAACTGTATACTACAGAACGCACAGTCAATTACTTTTAAATATAATATTCTATTATACATTGCAATCAGGCAGTTGACTCTCCTACCTCTACAAATTATTCTGTTAACTCTACAGAAAATATACTTTACTTCGCTTAAGGGTGGCCTCCCAGGAATGTAAAACCATACCTCATTCAGGGAAAAGGGGCCATTAACGGAATCAACGGATCAGTTGCTACTAAACAATACTCAAAAGACTGTTGGTCTCTTGAGGTGAAATGAAATGGACGGATATTTCTCCAGAGATGGGCCCAGTTTTCCTTCAAGATAGCAACGTTTAACTAGCTTAGCTACTTAACAAAGGGATGGCTAGGTCTTAGTACTGGTTAACTTGCTCACCTGTGTTCATTGCTCGGCTGGAGTCGCTGCTCCTGTATCTGCAAAGATGAAGACTATCCAGCCCAAACAAGCCTCCTCAGCACACCAATAAAGCCACCATCACCAGAATCACCAGAAGATGCCACCAGGCGAACCAACTCAGTCCCCAGCCAGTAGACGAGTGAGAAAGATGGGCCTCCCATTTTCCTTATGCTAAACATGCTGCTCTGGTACTCACTACTAGCCCTTGCAACAGCTGGTCCTTCAAGCCAATACTCGTTGGGCTTCATGATACTGAGAGCCGAAGGCAGGCCTGAATATAGCTGGCCGTTCTGCCAGTCAGGCGGTGCCTGCCTCATTCTCTAGGTTCACAGGCTGGCCTATACCAGTTCCTGCAAGACACCTCCGTCCATCCGGCTTGCCCTAATTACTCTCCCTTAACAGGTGGATCTTCATTACTTACATGCTCATTTATCCAAATTCAGGTCTCTAGCAGGTGAATCTCCATTATTTACATCCTCATTTATCCAACTTCAGATCTCTGGCGCTGGTGTCACGCACCTGAACTAGAATGGACACCCTCACTATTACCAAATGAAACCCTGATGTCCAGAACATAATGTCACTGCCTGTACAGGCCATTGTCAAGTCCAGAAATTAATTAAATTTTGCATCTACTAAAGGGTCTGTTTCCCTACAATACTTAGCATGTGAAAATCTTTTGGATTTGGGATATAAAAATCAAATAAAATTGAAACAATGCAAAAACATGAAAAGAATATTTTAAAAGCGTTTAATTCTGATAAATCAGAAAAAAATTGGTACACTTGAAGAAAAATAAGAAAAGTTTCATCATGTAAGAGGACATTTTATCTTCTTTTTTCAAGTAATTCGTTTTTTCT
This sequence comes from Norana najaformis, assembly GCA_964023275.1. NCBI lineage: Eukaryota > Metazoa > Annelida > Clitellata > Crassiclitellata > Hormogastridae > Norana > Norana najaformis. The sequence goes on from OZ029915.1 coordinate 15,623,334, forward strand.
TCTAACTGACCTTTTGCTGACAAATGCTGTGAACTATAGTCTGTTGTCACATTATAAGGTTTGCAGTCTTTAAGGGTTTACTTAATCAAAGTGTTCATATTGGTAACCTTTTTGGCTTTGCTGATTTCTCTTGTATTGTTAATGAAAGTTGATATGATGGACTTCAAATAGTTGAGGCTGAACTGGATTCACGAGGGTTATTCAAAACAATAAATATATGTTTGTTTTTTGGATGATACTGTATTGTACAGATACTGTGACGATAATTAAACTCTTTTTGCTGTAATATTTGCACACTGCTGTGTATTCAGTCTTTACAATAAACACTTCATGTAATAAACATTTTGGTATCCATACTTCTTTTAATTAAATAAATTAAAAACTAAAATTTGACTCAATTCAAGCAACCATAACAAGTCACTTGTGTCATTTCGTTCTGAGCTTGAGACTTACCTTTTTCTAATTATCATCCACCGTAGACTGCCTCTCTTTCGGTGGACAGACGATCTGGATATTGACCCGATGGCAGTTTTGGCTTTGGTGCACCCATCGGTTGATGCCTTTTGCATTATACACCAGCGCAATAGAAGTTACTAATAACAGTCAGCAGTTCCTGACACCAGCCATTTGGTGGCTAATGGGTGTGAACAAATGATCTCCACTCTCTTCAGTCAATCGTCTTTTCAGTCAAATTAAGTGCTGTTCTTGTGTTTTGTTGAGTTTTGTTAAGTCCTTGTTATGTTGTCTATCCAGCATAGCCATGGTCTTCCTTTGCTTCTATTTCCATCACATCTTGCATGTAATGCATTGTGTGGGATTCAGTCAACTGGTATTCTTTCCACATGGCCAAAACATTGGATTCTTTGCTGGATGACTTTATCGAATAGAGTTATATGCATATTTAAGAACTGTCATTGAATATTTATTTATTTCATCACTTCTAATTTTTTTTAGCTCTGAAATTTCTGCAATTTTTCATAGCCAGTTCGTTTCTGTTGTGTGGAATCTTTTTTCATCTTACATTTTTATTGTCCAGCATTCTGATCCATATAGAATAATGGGTTGCACCACTGTCTCATATATTCTTGCATTTGTTTTCTTTGTTATTTCCCTGCTTCTCCATATCTTGGCCATTCTTCTAAATACTTGTGGTGTGCATCCAATTCTTATTTGTATGCCTTTCTGGCTATTATCTGATCTAATGACTTCAATCATAAGGCCCAACGCATCAGTTGATGGTCACTTCAAGTTAAAATCAGAGTAAAAAATTATAAACCATTGGAGAAGCTGGGTTGTAAGAAAAACCAGAAGCCAGGCTACAGTGTGTAAGCATGTTGGAAGAGATGTGTCTTAGGTTTATACCTGAATGACTTAAAAGAATCAGCAGATCAAATAGAACTTTGGCAGTGAATTCCAAAGCCATGGACCAGCTGACAAGGCCTTAGAGCCCAACACTGTTCACCGAAAGAGTCACTCACCACTTCTTCATAGGTTGGCAGAGGGTAACCTGTCCAATTGGCAAACTATTGAGCTCAGGTGTTTGCTGACTACTGTACAGGAATTGGCTTACAATGCCTACCCGGGGTTTAGCACTGTAACCTTACTTTGTGACTCCTAGTTGAACAAAGTTTGCCCTTATTCACAATTGAAGACCAAGCTCTCTTTTCTTTCTTTATAGTCGAAATTAAACTTCGTTTATTAACAGCGTTTATTTCACATCTACAGACAGTCACAGTTAAACTGTAGTCTCTGACAATCAGCACTTCTTCAAAAAGCAACCTCACAGACTTGATTCGAATCTGAGACTCTGTCTAGACATGTCTGCTAATGTACACCTGGTACTAATACAACAATATATGCAGTTCATTAAAATGCAAGAAATGAGCAACACAAACAGCTGCTGTATGTTATACAGGTGTCAGTATGGGCGTCGGAATGGTTTTAAAAGTGGTACGGCTCACTCCCCAGCCAAGCAATAAGTGAGTCACCGAAGATGTCGAGAGTGAGCCTCCAGAGAACGCTGAGAAAATGCGGAAACAAGCTGATATATGTTGCATATACAACATGCAATTGAACATAGTTTATCTAGTCTAATCTAATGACTTCTGAAACGCCATTATCATAACATGCAAAGCGTCACTCAATGGTCGCTTCAAGTGAACTCGCAATCAACATTGTAATCCATTAGTGAAGCCCGGTTTGATGTCTAGTAAGTCACGCATGCAACAGTGTTATTCTAAAAATATCTTCCACTCATTTCTGTGCTTAATTACATTATCTTAGCCTAAATGTCATTAGATTAGACTAGATAAACTATGTTCAATTGCATGTTGTAATGAAGAAGTGCTTGACAGCAGTGTTATTATCGTAATGAAAACGAAAATGATTAGCATTTCGTTCACACGAACTAAAACTAGAACAAAAAACAAATTTTGAACTGAAACTATATAAAAACTAAAATAAGACGGTTTTGAACGAAATAGAAACGAGAACGAAAAAGAAAATTTGAACGAAGTCCTGTGAATCATAATGTATTAACCTCCTTAGCATTAACCCCGAGCATTACTCGGGCCCAAAATTCTGTGTAAAAATGGTTAACCCCGAGCGTGACTCGGGGTAATTAACATTCATATTATATGGCTCTCAGAAAATTTTATATATGGCACTCAGAAAACGTTATATTTTTGAAATCTAATGTCAATTAGGCTAAGATAATGTAATTAAGCACAGAAATGAGTGGAAGATATTTTTAGAATTGGGTCATAAACATGAAAATCAACCAATCGAATCGGACATTTAAATCACGAATTTAAATAACCCAAAATGGCGGCGTGTTTTTGTGGCCTTACCTACGACGATGAAATTCTACAAATTCTTCATGAATTTGCATCAGATGATGACAGTTTCGACAATAAAAACTTGTATTTTGCTCCCAGTGAAGAAGATAAAGTGGCTTTCACTAAAACACATTTGACATTGACTCCGAGTTCAAATGGCTTCTGATGCATGTAATGGGGCCGTCAAACTGGGTCAGGCAGATGACTAGGGCGAGATAGACTGGAGTGAATAGGTATCAGATTATCCAGTTTCGCCTCTGACTGTTCCATTTACACGTGTCTGCGGCAGACCAGCCCATGGTGCACCATTTTTTTCACTTTTTCTTACTGTTTTTACATAACAATTTTTTGATGTGCTAGCTGAACAGACCAATCTGTATGCTCAGCAGAATAGATCAGGTGAACAGCAGGCAGGTAAACCCATGCATGTGTCAGTTACAACTATAATTTTCACGTGGGTGGACTTGGGTAAGCAGAATGCTATTACCCGGTTAGCCGATTTGGTAACAAAATAGTGGGGGTACATTTTCTGATGGGAATAATGTTGCCATTTGCATCGCCTATGTTACCTGGAAAGAAACTTCCCCAAAAGCACAAGCAGATTTGGCAGATTCCAGAAGAAAGTCTAGCACAAAGCATCAACACCTCAGATGGGAACTTGCCAAAGAACTAAACAGAAGTTTCATACGTGCTTGCAACTGACTTCATGGGCATGTTCCTCGCTCGTGCTGGCCAGCAGTGAAAGAGGTCACATCTGGGTCAAGCTTATGGGTTGCTTCCATACTTGCATCTTATGCTCAGAAATTAAGATCGCAACTTCCAAAGGGCTGCCCTAAGAAAACTTAGTATAAATGAAAAGCATGCAAAGTTGCTTTGAGCCGAGTTGGATGCTTCCACATTTACCACGAGAAAAATCAAATAGTGGTTCCATGAACCAGTGCTGTATAAATAAGTAAGTGCCTGTGGGGTATAAAGAAGGTAAGCAGTATAGCACTATAGCACTGTTCAAATTTTCATTCTAAATTGTCCTCCTAGAACTATTCAGTCCAGTCTGTTGAGAAAGAGGAGTTGATCGAGGAAGCTTCAGCCATCTTCAAGATGACCATCCACTGTCAATCCAGCACACTCGAGCATTTCTCAAATTGGCTCTTTTCAGAGCCACGAAATATTTGAAAAGGAAACATCTTGTGTTTTTGATGTTGTAGTTGTAGCCTATTACTGTGCATGTGTTTGGGAGGTGGTGGGGTGGGTAGGCAACCCCAACATTTTATTTCAAAACTGGACAAAAGGATTGAAAGAGGAGATTAAATGCTACGTGGAACGGATTTTTTCATTATGTGGTCTTCTAACTGCTGGTAGAAGGAACAGAATGTCGAAATCACTAGAGATGAATGCATTTCTAAAACTAAATTGCAGCATTTTGAAATAGACAGCAATGTTTCGATTACTTCACTGAACTTACCTTATTTTTAGAAATACATGCAGAACTGAAACTAGAACTAAAACTAAAACTAAAACTTAAATCATTTTTGTAGCAGAACTAAAACTAAAACGAAAAAGATTTGGAAAATAAAAATTGAACTAAAACTAAATTAATTGTGCTGGGAAAAGTAAAATTAGAACTTGAACTAAAATGTTCAGACCCTGAACTAAATAAAAACTAGAGTAAAAAAGATTTCCTGAACTGTAATAACACTGCCTGACAGTTCAAGAATACTAAAAGTGACTGAAAACCGAACGTAGATAGTTGTTCAAAGCAACAAAGTCACATGCCACTGCAACTATGTCAGTGTTGTCTGGGGCATTGTGATATATGTTTGGAAGCATAACAGTGTTCAAGCATTCCTGTCCCATCGTTGATCTGAAAAATGTCTTCCGTTGTCGCAGTGTACTGAAACTACGTTCAGTCATAGCTGATGTAGTAGGATAACTAAGAGCAGTGCTATAAGAGTTTCAAATTCTTTGCACGTGCGCCTTACTGGACCCAATTCCTTCAGACTGTCGATAACCTGCTGAATCGTAAGCACTGGCGATGAGATGCTTGACATAAGCCTCACACTTCAAGCTTGACTCTGTCTGAGTTTGAATCTTCATGTTTTTCAAAACGACGAGTTGCATCTTTCCATGAACAGAAGGCAGAAGAGTTAAATGTTGGATCCGAACTTTTAGAGGAAAAGTTTAGTCCCATGCTGTGAATTATTGGCACAATGCGCGGCCCAACTGATCGTTCCAATGCAGCCAGGGCCAACGTGCATACCAGTTGAACTGAAAACATCGTTTATCGTCAGCTCATTTGGAGACATCAGTATATGTGGATGCCAACTCGCAGAAATTTCCAAAAGCCATGTCATATGTATAATGACATGCATTTACACAAACAGTGGTTGTTCTAATCACTGCACTAATAGCAGTTACCTGCTTTTCAGTGTCAAAACTAATGCAGTCAGCCTGTGAGGTTCTGCTTGGGATGCTTTTAGCTACAGTGACAGGATTTTCATGGACAACAGGATCGATTGATTTCACACAGTTGGCGGCATGGCTAGGCCTACTACTTTGAGTTATGGTACTCTCAGTAACACTGGTAATGTGAGCTGAAGAAATGATTGCAGTGACAGCGACATCACTCCTGACGTTATTTAAATCAGATATTGGAAAGCTGCAGGAAAAGCATGATACTGTGCAAGTAGCCTTTATTCCTTCCTTCCTTCTTTCCTTCTTTTCTTTCCTTCCTTCCATCCTTCATTCCTTCCTTCTTTCCGTCTTTCCTACCTTCCATCTTTCCTTCCTTCTTTTCGCTCCTTTTTGCCAAAAACAATGCAGCGACAGTGGTCAGTAGTTGCTTCATTTGCAATTTGATCCTGGAATAGAAAGACTCGCCTGTTCTGCGTTGCATAATTAAACGGCGAACGTTCATAAGCAAACTGTTGCAGCTTCTTCTTCCATGTAAAATTCGACATTTCAATTTCGTAATTGGGACTGTTTTGCCTTTTCTTCCTTGCGCCACGTTCTATTCTTTTCATTATTTTGGCAACTATAAGCTAATGCTCACTTACACTATATATCTGCTCAACTAATCGGAGCATAAGCTTCAAATATTTCTAACACCAATGTTCCAAATGCCTAGTTTCACGGTGGGGCCGTTTGCTAAGACTGAACTTCATGATATCAGGTTTCCTTGGCCAAGACGACTAAGATATATGTGCAGCTGCCAACAGACTTGGCACACATTTCTTCTGAATTTATATCCCAGGAGATCTAGACCGGTTCATAGGTCGAGTGCAGTAAACTGCTGATGGGACTACCATTTCCTATAACCGCACAGAAGTTCGATATCTATGATGACAGCTAAGATGCAGAGAGCAGTAGCCTCTCTGCCAAACAATCTCTCTGCTTAATTACTTGTCCAGATTTATAGTATAAGCTGACCAGTGAGTAGTCCCACCCCATGTTCAGCGTTCATATAAACAGTTAAATACCCAAAATAATTCTACAATTTCAACAGAAAAGTTGGATGGCAAAACCCTATTCTTGCCGTCCCACTTCTTAAACTGGGACGATTCAAGCCGTCCCACGGACATAGGTTCCGATGCCCATAGGTGTCCATCAATCAAGAAGCGAGCCATAGGTCACCTCTAAACCTTTTCCACAGTTAACATTGTGCATTTCTGCCTTAGCCTACACCTGGGATGGCATCAAATAAACTTGGCCTAGCAAGCAATTACACACACACACCCCTCACGTGCCGCTAAGTACCCAAATGAGCAAACTAAGCCTAAAGTAAAAAAATGGAGTTGACAGTCACAGTGTCCACTGATCGAGTGCTATGTCTCCTAGTGTTAAGGGTGAGCATGAAATTTAGATAGGTCAAAAGATTTAAATGTAGTACCTTGTGAACTATAATACAGATTTTGAAATGAATTCTTTGTTCAATGGGCAGCCAGTGGAATGAGTGTAATATTGTCTTAGTATGCTGATATATAGAGGTCTTTGTTATGGCTCTGGCTAGAGAGTTTTGAATAATTTGCAGTTTGTGGTGATCTCCCTTAGTAATTAATTAATTAGAAACTTATAGAGCACCAGTGTCAATGCGCAAGGCATCAACCGATGGTGCTTCAAATTTAAGCCGCATTCAGGGAAATATCCAAAAGATCAGTCCACTAAGACAGAGAGGCAGCCTACGTTGGAAAAGCCAACGGAAAAAGGTAAGTCTTAAGAACGAAACGACTGAAAGAGACTGGGCATAACGTACTGATGCAAGAAGAGAATTTCAAAATTACGGACCAGCAAACGAAATAGCTAGCTTACCAAAAACAGTTCTAGTTTCTGGCACAACAAGAAAAAGGCATTTAGATGACATTGTTGAATGATGACGAGTTTGAGGTGTAATGACTGATTTTCAGTATTGTGGTTGTCCAGAGTTCAATGTTTTGTAAACTATAAGCCCCAATTTACAAGAAATTCTTTGCTGAATAGGGAGCCAATGCAAGGATTTAAGTACGTGGGTTATATGCTCATATTTTGATGTAACAGTTATGGGTCTGGCCAAAGAGTTCTGTATTGTTTGAAGTTTCTGTATGTTTGACTTTGTGATACTGGTAAGAAGTGAATTACAGTAATCCAGGCGACTGGAGGCCAGTGCGTTTGATAGAGATATCCTTAAAGACATAGGGACATATCACCGAATTCTGCATATGTCACAAATATGCATATACGATGACTTGCAAATTCCATTTATATAGTTGGTGAGAGACATAGCAGAATCAAAAATAACACCCAAGTTACGAGCAGCATCAACCAGCTTCACAAGTGAATCACCCAGTTTTAAAGATTTAAGCCATTCAAACTTCTTAAGCTTCAAAATTCAAAATTGAGATGGATCTGTAATTAGACAGCTCACTTGGGTCAAGGATTTAAGCCATTCAAACTTCTTAAGTTGCTGTGGAGTGCCCAGTAGTAGAAATTCAGTCTTCGATGGATTAAGGAGGAGTTTATTTGCTGCCATCCAAGACTGTAGCTCCTCAAAGGCATCGGACAATAGCTGTGCAGATGAGTGACAAGATGAACTGTCAAATGAAATGTAGATTTGGGTATCATCTGCATAGAAATGATATCCTAATGAATGATTGTACAGCTGTGTACCTAAAGGTGTGGTGTATAACGTGAACAAGAGAGGACCAAATATAGAACCCTGCAGGACACCACAGGTCAAGAAAACACTAGATTAATAATATCCATTTAAATATACTGATTGAGTGCATAGGCTGAGTTAAGTAGCAAACCAATGTAGGGCAGGACCAGAAACCTTAAACCAATGCTGGAGACGATGCAGAAGGAGAGAATGGTCCACAGTGTCAAAGGTAGCAGACAATTCAAGGATAACAAGAGCTGTCAACTTACCCTTATCCTTGGAGCACATGATATAATTATGAACAGCAAGAAGTGCAGATTTTGTTGAATGAAACTTGCGGTAAGTGGACTGAAATGGAGAGATTAGTGAGTTGGAAGATAGGTGGGTTTGCATACGATTTAAAACTACCAGTTCAAGAATTTTAGATACAAAATTTAACGTTGAAGTAGGTCTGAAATTAGACAGGTCACCCGGGTCAAGAGAAGGTTTCTTTAGCAGAGGATGAACTATGGCATGAGCAAAAGCAGATGGGAAAGATCCCTCAAGCAATGAGAAATTGATAATTGATGTAATAGTTGGACCCAGGACGTCAAAGCATTCTTTCAGAAAAGTTGTAGGAATGGTGTCTAGGAGAGAGGTTTTGTCAGGTGAAGAAAGTATGAGCCTGCAAACCTTTGCAAGAGTTGTTGGCTGAAAGTAATCTAAGACCAGAGGTGAAGAACTAGGATGAAGAAATTTATCAGATACCGAATGACCAATGAATTTAAGCCTAATACCTGAAATTTTATCAGCAAAAAAGGTCAAAAATTTACAGGGTAGCTGCTCTTGGGTATCAGAGAACACAGCAGAGGATAAATTTAACTGCTCTCTATGTAATAATTTGTTCAAAGCTGTCCACAAAGTTTTTGGTGATGTAGAACTTTCAGCAATTAAATTCTTTAAATATTCAAATTTTGCGGATGAAACAAGTTTGCACACATGTTTACACTGTTGCTTAAACCTGTTGTGGTCAGACGGAAGGCAAGAGTGGCGCCACCAACGCTCTGACTGACTTCTGCGACGCATAGCTTCAGAAATGGCAGAGTTGAACCAAGGCTATGGTATGTGCTCTGCTGCTCTCTTGGTTTGAAAAGTAATTTGCCTATCAAGAAGCTCAGTTAAAGTGGACTGGAACTGCATAGCTAGTTCATTAGATGTTTGTCCAGGGTACCAGAGATGACAATATTGGGTGTTACCCTATCGAGGATGTTAAATTTTGATTCTCATATTGATCGGATTCATAGTCAGGCGCATCAGTCTTTATATGCCATACGAATTCTTGTAGCACATGGCCTAACTGGCCCTCAGCTCTACGATGTTGTCTGAGCCACAACACTGGCCAGGATGCTGTACGCCTCTCCCGTGTGGTGGGGCTATGCTGGGGCACAGGCTAGAGCGCGGCTTCAGGCTTTGATGCGGAGACTTGTGCGTCTCCGCTATCTTCCTGGGAACTCCCCAACTTTCGATGAACTCTGTGGCACAGCTGATGCTCGTCTCTTTAAAGCAATCTTGAACAACCCAAATCATGTCTTACATCAGCTACTCCCACCAATTAACACCCTCAGTTATTCCCTACGGCCCCACACCCATGGTCGTATTATTCCTCCTGCTGACAATTTAACGCGTAAATGTTTTATTGTTAGGATGTTGTATGAATATTAAGTTTTCTTGTGTTCTTAAATACTTGTAAACCGATGTGCGATTAGCTATTGGTTAATAAAGAATATACTTACTTACTTACTTACTTAACCACAACAGAGATGTTAAGATATCATGTTTCAGCTTATTTAAATAAATTTTATGCCAAGGGCAAAATTTGACAGTTTTATAATTTGGGGGCGGTTTAAATAGGAAGTCAGATTTTAAGAAAATTGCAACATGATCTGATAGATATGACTCAACAGGAGTGACAGAATGAAGGGAATTCGAATCAGAACGAGTTATAAAGACATCCAAGGTGTGGCCTTTATTATGTGTAGGAAAGGTAATGAGTTGTTTCACGTCAAACCCTTCCAACATATCAAGAAATGATGAAGAACCATAACCAGCTGCATCAAGATGAATATTAAAGTCACCCATAATAACTATTTCAGCGGGATTGGAAATCAAATATTCGAGTCGTGTCAGGAATTCATAAGGAAACTCAGTCAAAGAGAGGGATGGTAGACGATAAATATTTACAAGCAATATCTGTTTATTGCCCGAAATGAGAGTAGCAGCCAGGACTTCAAATGACTTGGGTGCAAGATTAGACAGAGTGAATTTTTTCAGTGGCAGATATGACTTGAAAAGAAAGGCAAGCCCATCACCATTACCACTGCACCGAGGTTCATTCAGCACAGAGAAAGTTGGAGAGTAAAGTCAGAAATGAATCCAGGTGTGTCACTAGGATGAAGCTAGGTCTCAGTAAGGGCAAGTATGTGCAAGGTATGTTCACAAAGGAAATTGTTTAGGTCAGCAGCGTTATTATGAAGGTAACAAATATTTAATTGACCGATTTCAAACTCTGAAATCTAACTGGTCCAGGATTTATTTCAAAATCAGCAGCCAAAAGAAGCAACAAAAACAAATACATGGACAATCCATTACGTGCAACAGATGTTCTGTGTGAAGTTACAATCAACCCAGGGCAAAACTTAATGTTACTGGTATTAGATTGTGACGCTTCCTTTCCTTCGAACCCTTTGACGGCACAAAGACGCTGTATGAATTAGCACAGATGCCTGAGAAGTGCCATGCTTCAGTTTAGATCGCAAATTGGGTGCATATTACTCAAGCATCTGTTCTTTACGTGTGACTAATCTAAATATCTTGGCTCGTTAATAGACAGTCACAGATCTAGTTTTGATGATTCTTATATATTGTCAAATTACTCTTCAGAAATGTTTTCAGCAATCATGCAGTTAAAATACTTAGCTAACTACCTATGGCCAGCTATTCTAACTATATATACAGTTTATTTTACTTCCCTTCCCCATGCAAAGCTCTTTCTGGAGTCCTGTTTCTTTAGCTCCTTGGGTACCAGTTCACGGTTTGGAAACGGCAGCAGAACCGTTCAAATTTCCCTTTGGTTTTCGTTGTGTATTCGAAGATGGCGAAGTTTGCAGACGGCTTTTCTTCGTCCGAACAAAACAACATCAAGGATTGGCGTATAATCCTCTTTAACCGTTCTTGACGATTAGTCCACTGTCTATATGCTATCGTACGAAGACAGTTCACCGAAGATTCACAGCGTTTTGTTATCTATACACGTTAAGTTCAACGACTGTCACTACGTTGAACTTCACCATTTCTCAGCCACGATGATGATAACTGACAACTTGCAGTGGTTGATTCTTTCGTCCGATTTGAGACATACTTCGATCGGTGAGTCTATGGACTTATTACTATCGCCACTACGACTCATTAACCACGAGTAATGCAGCATTTAATTCCCTTTAAATTGCAGAAACTCGAATTTACTTCACAAGTAATGTGCAGCCATTTTATCGGTCTTTTCTCCACGGTAGCTCGACACAAGACTAACTACTTTCAATGTTCTGCCGTGTTAAACCGCCGTCGTAGTTTGTCTGCTCCAAGGTGACGTAATCAGCAAACATGGCAAATGCTCAGTCACCCGTTCATGGTGAACAGCTGTTTGAATTTCTACGGTATCTTTCAATTTTGCAGATTCACCATCTGTATTAATCCAAATGAATGACTGACTTGCTCCGTAATGCTCAGTCAAAACCACCCAAAAGTCCAGCTAAACTGACTAAAATCCAACGATCTACTTAGGCTGGCCAATTTCTTAATAATAAAACCCTACCTATTCTGTAGCTGGCTGGCTAATCTTAAATATAAACCTTAATTAGCTACTCTAACTAGATATACACTAGATTCAACAATAGTAAGTATGTAAATCCAACTTATTATATCGCTAACCAAATGCGCAATAAATGGGGTTCGCTACATAGATAGCAGCAGGATATATGAGTGAATTGAAAATGCAGTACCAGGAATCAGATAAAATGAATGGGCTTGAGCCAAGTTCCAAAACAGACCAGATCGTGGTGATGCATGAGCAAATTTAGCAGCAGACCTATCTCCATCAGATTTGGCAAGGAGGAGTTAAATGAACAAAATAACATGCAAAAGCGAGCAACTTAATGTGGTAGCCATTGTACGAGACACAGAAATTAAAGACAACAAGGAAACCGAGCACAGTAGATAACACTGGATAACACGAAAATTTTTTTCGCCTGCTAGTAGGCATATGTTATGTGTACTACACTAAATCGAATCTGCTGATTCCAGATCTGAAGTCAGATTTTGTGTAGCACGTCAGAATCTTAAGATATGCAGCATACATGCTAATAATTATGCAAACTCTTTACAGAACTAGTATTTCCTTATAACTGTGTAATTATGCAAACTCAGAGTATTCATAACAAGAAACAAAATGTTATTCTTTTATAACTTGAAATTAAAATATGTTTTAAAATGTAATATAAATATATGTATGTTACTCAGATGAAAGCATACATTTCGAAATTTTGTCTCTAGCTTAACTCTATACGAGTTCAAAAGTGCTTTAGACACTTGCTCTTGCGCTTGTGAGTGGCCGCTGTTGCCCGCTGCAGAAACCAGCAGTAATCGCCCATCATATTGGAATTGCAGTGGCCCTGATATCTTGCTTCAAAGGTGGAGATGTCCTGATGGAATCTCTCTCCATGCTCATCGCTTACATCACCCAAGTTTTGTGGGAAAAAATCCAGATGGGAATGTAAGAAATGTATTTTTAGTGACATCCGGCAGCCGAGTTGCTTATATGCTGTTAGCATGTTGCTAACGAGTTCAGCATAGTTCTCAGCTCGGTGATTTCCAAGGAAGTTTTGCACCACCAACGTACATGCATCCCAAGCGGCAAATTCCAGTGGGTTGAGCTTGGTTCTAAATACAGTATCACGCATTAGTTCGCGGATTTCTGGCCCAATAAAAATCCCAGCCTTCAGCTTAGCATCAGTTTTGACGGCTCCAAATTTATCTGTCAGATACTGGAAGCCTTGTCCAGTACAATCCATTGTCACTACGAAATTCCTCATGAGGCCCAGTTTAATTGGTGGTAAGTACACTTTCAGTGGATCAACCAATGGTTCGTGTTGCACGTTGTGCCGACAAAACATTGTGCTCAGATCTAGGAGGCCACAGTTTCACTTTGTAATGGTTGCTGTCATCACGACTGTTCCACAAGCACAAAAAGCACATATGTTTTGTGTACCCCAGTTGTAGGCCTAGAATAAGTGCTACCACTTTGAGGTCCGCACAGATGTTCCATTTGTGGTCTGAGTAGTTGATCACTTTCAAACTGAGTTTCATTGAATCATATGTCTCTTTGAGGCCTACAGCGTGGGCTATAGGAACAGACGGCTTTTCGTTACCATTTTGCACCAACACAGCTTTCAAGCTCGCTTGGCTGAAATCTATGAACAGTCTCCACTGATCAGGAACGTATTCGCAACCTAAATTCAGCATGAGACCGTTCACGTCAGTACAGAAACAGATGTCATTTTCCAGTTTGTAATATGTAGCTAACTGTTTGTGACGATAACGGAAGTGTGATGTTGTGGTACCTTTTTGAAGCAAGTTCCACTCCCCTAGTCTGGAGGCTAACAGTTCAGATTTCTCCTTTGACAAAGATATGTCCCTCACCAGATCATCTAACTCACCTTGCCTTATCAAATGCGGCCTACCCTCTTCCAAATCTTGATCACTCGATTCATAAACAGTAACGCCATCTTATGTATTACCGTCAGAACTGTCTGTTTCATCAGCACCTGCAGCAGGCGGAAATGGTACTGGATTCTCTTCATCATGTGGCACTGGCTTTAGAGCGGACTCGCAATCAGGATAAACGATTTTAGACTTATTTTTCTTTGAAAATCCAGCAACTTTAGTAATGCAGAAATAACAGTCTGCATGATGATTTCTTGGCTCGCGCCGCACCATAGGCACAGCAAACGGCATTGAATTCCTTTTGCCATTCAGCAACTGTGTAAGCCCAGAGTAGCACACGGTGCAGCAGACATGAGGTGCCCAACTTTTATCCTGGTCTCCGATTTGACATCCAAAATAATACTTGTAAGCAATCATCACTCTCTTAGTTAACTTCTTGCGCTGGTCACAAAGAGTATATTTACCACAAACATAGCAAAAATTGTCTGGATGGTTAACACAGCCTCGCCTATTCATTTCAAAATTAAATCTCACACACTAGCTACAGCTATATAAGAAAACTTCACCTTCGTTCTACGCAATCTCGCCTTATATACTGGTATTGATGCTGACGTCAGCTCGCTGACATGCCCAATCATGTCTAGCGGCTGCTGCAGGCTTGCTGTTAGGAATATTTCAGGCGACACTTGCAGGCATGCACGTATCACTGGCAGCAATCGTGGAGACACATACAACAGAATGTACAGACATAACCGAAAACGAGTCCTTACGTCATTACTTGAATGCATGCATAACTTAAAATCTAGACGTGCTGGGCAGATTCTGACTTCATATTTGGAATCAGCACATTTGAATCAATATAAGGCACATGCATTACTTTCAGTAGCAAAATCGTTGTGATCCAGTGTAATAAGGCGTGCCCTAAGTAAGAAAAGAGCAGTACTTCAGTTCATGGGCGACTCTTGAACACAGAAAATTAAAAGAAGGCCGGCTGATATTAGTGTAGACCTAAAAACCACAAACAATTATGAGATTGTGGTTGGAATTCTACTGTGCCATCAAGTCATAAAACAGGAAATACAGATCAGATGACATCCGCACACAACATCAAATAGACACAAAGAAGAAATAAATAATCAAAACGTTTCTGACAAGTGAAACAGAAAGGCAAATACTAGTCAGAAAATAAAAATTAAAAATCAGAAATTATAATTTAGCTGTTTAAAAAGACAAAATTAATGCAAAAAACACCGCCTATCCAGAACAGACGGTAAAAGACCCGACGGGCTTACGTTTATTCCATGGCTCGGTGGCCGCAGTGTGATTTGGGATGTCACTGTGGCTGAAACCCTGGATGCTTCCTACTTGGCTGCTACTTCTTTCTCGGCCGATTGAGCAGTGGAGCTAGCAGCATCTAGAAAACATCAAAATATAACCCACTTCTGCAGGAATATTGTTTTGTTCCCCTCGTTTTTGAAACTCTATGCCCAATTAATGATGCAGGGCTTACTTTCATAACTGAACTTGGGCGCTTTCTGACGCTGGTTTCTGGTGACAAAAGAGAGACATCTTTTTCAACGCCTATCAGTTGCCATCCAACAATTTAATGCTGCCGCCTTCCAAAGCATCTTCAAAACTTGACAAGTTTTTGCCAACCCGGTTTTTTCTCTGGAATGTTTTTTATAAGTCCCGAGGGATCATAAGTACCTCTGGCAAAAAAATGTAAATAAATTAATTCAACAAATTTATTTATGGAAAAAACAACAATAAAATTTAAAATCGACACATCTGCCCTACCTTAGTGATACCAATAAGAAGTGAGTTACAGCATTTAAGCCTGTTGGAAACCAATGCATTAACCAGTTGCACTAGGACAGTATGAGGCAAAAGGGATCTGATTCTATGAATGAATATCCCATATGTGAAATTGAGCTGATTTGCATATGGTGCCAACATGATTAGAAAATTTCATAGTGGAGTCAAATATTATGCCTAGACTGCTTGCGCATTCAGTATGATTGACAAGCAAGCCACCCAACTGAATATATGTGAGGTACTCAAATTCATGGAGTTGTTGGCTTGTGTCTAGATGAAGGGATTCAGTTATTGAAGGATTCAGAAGTTTATTACCAGCCATTCAAAGCTGAACATCATCAAAAACTGAAGCTAGCAGTTGGAGAGCAGCATTAGACATGCGACTGTTGAATCAGAGGAATATCGGGGTATCGTCAGCATACAAGATATTCAGTAAGTAGTGAACTGAGTGGAATCATGTACAACGTGAACAGGAGCGGGTCTAGTATATATTGTGGAACATCCCAATTCGAGACAATAGGCGCAAAAGTGAGTTGGTTGATATGGACTGACTGAGTACAAGGGTGCAGGTAAGATGCCAACCAATGGAGAGCGGGACCGCAGTGACTAAACCAATGTCCTGTAAAAGGCACCCCTGTCAGCTGCAAGCGCATGGTTGGTGCCTATGCTGACACTATGATCTGATCCCTGAGTATCTGAAGTGGGCCAGCAATCCTGTGTTGTTCAACAGGAACCAAGGTTTGAGAGCATTTGATGCCATGTAATTCAGAGCAAGGCAATGCCCTACTGTCTCACTGAACCCTCTTGTTGGCCTCTGCATGAGATGGTGTATCTGTCAACCACCGTCTCCTCTGTACCCAGCTATCAGACCTCCTGGAGTCCTGTTATGCTGATGCTAGATTCCACTAGCTTCCAGGTCAACAAACGGCAGTGCTGCCCAATTTGGTCCATCCATCGTAGCCTGCTTAACACACTTGGCTGGTGGAGGCAAATCAGGATGTTTACACCTTGTTAACTTGTACGAGGAGCAATGTAGATCAAGGAAGACTGCTTACGAGACATAATCATGAAAATTCCTTGACAAAATGTTTTCCCTAGCAACCTGCCAGGAAAGTGTGGGAAAAGTGACTGGCCAGTTTGATAAAATCTGATACACCTTTGTGGCATGCTGCCCTGGCAGATCTATCCATCTGAGTTGTCTCCTGTAGCCTTCTTCCAAGGTCACCCACTAGTCAGTGGGTTCCAGGCTTACTGGATGGCGGCCTATATCAGTAAAATTTAAAACATAATGATTGATTTTGTTTGTAAAGAAAAATAATGCTAAAACCAGAAATAGAAGAAAGTAACATCATATTTTATCAGCTGACCTATTCCATGCTCACCTCTCACACTAATAGATATTGCACTCGATCAGTGAACACTGTGATCCTTGCTGTAGCTCGACACAGTGACTCTTTTCAGTAGTCGGTCCAAAGCCTTGAAATTCACTGCCCGTTTCAGTCTGTTCTGGCAATTCTGTGATGTCATTCAGGTCTAAACTAAAGACGCATCTCTTTCAGCTTGCTTATTGTAGGGTTTCACATCCTCTATGCTACTTACTCTTCACTTCTGTATAATTACTTGCATTAGAGGTCTTAACCGCTCTGTGTTACATTGTAACATAAGTACTTAAGCTGAGTGTGTGATACAGATAGTGATCATCTGCTGCAGTTCATAAAAAATTAATCACTTACCTCGCCAAACGTATAGCTGGTGATATTATGGCTCACATTGTCAAACATTGTATATTTCATTTTAAATGAGTTTTAATTAATATCAAGAGTTATTGTACAATCAGTCAAAAGTAGATTTATAATAATTTAGATGCTAAATATCCTACATAAAGCCAGCAATTAAATACCCTACAATAGATGGATAATTTATACGACCCTCCCATGATGAATGTAGAGGTGTTTATGACTTATGATTCAGTATCTGTGGTGTATTATGATTCTGCATCCACCGTTCTTGTCACAGTACAGTTCACAGTCAAACACAATAACAAAGATGGCAAAATCTTGAGCAGACATCAGATTATTGCCAATTCTTCAAACAATTCCTTCAATTCTCATCAGTTCAACACGTAAAGAATATTCCACAGTTTATAGATATAACTAGCTGACGATGCAGTTAACTATCTCATGAACTGTAACTTGCTCCAATGGGAAGTTCCACAGTTATCTCGGCCAAATGGCCAACGACGAAGTCAACAGTCATGCTTAGAGTCAATCTACACATGACTGGTAAGCCACTATTACAGCTTAAACTCACTGTATCAAAACGCTTTCACGAGTCACACACAGCTATTTGGCTAGCCATAAATCATGCCAGTTCCAATGTATGACTTCGAGTGTACGAAGGAGTTCTTCAATGAACTTTACTCATTTGTGTCCAGTGTACAACTTACGAAATTCGTTCGATCTTGCTTTTGTATTCCTCGCATCGGTTATCTGCTAGCGCAGTGGCGTCCATTCAATTTCACATAGTCATGCAGCATAATCAGATTTACCACTGAAGCTGTCTTCTGTATTTTAATGGCTGACAATCAGAATTTGCTTTGGCATTAGCAGTTCTGGTTTCAGCCAGTTTTCGCTTCACTGGAAGTCCTCCGTCATCACACATCAGATCCTCATGAACTACGTTTACATTGATTAACCAGCTAAGCTGGCCATTAACTCTAAGCTATTTTATTACACTATATGCTGGCCCACTTAATATATATGTATATATAATAATATCTACCACTTTTTACTAGATTTAAACTATTAAGAAACATTAACCTATACATTAACCTATACATAACCTATAGAGTTAATCAAACACTTACAGTACATACTATATACATTTATTACAAGGCAAATGCGAATTTAAAAGGAGGATTATTACACTTGCCCACTGTAGCTTGCCCTCTTGTTTTGTCTGACCTTTTGGAATTCAACCCAGCTTTTGTAATGGATTATGCTTTTGACTGCGATTTTGACTTGAAGCAACCATTCAGTCCTAAGCATTATGGTAATGGTGCTATAGAATTAGGTATTTTGTGAAATCTTTATCTTGACTAGATTAATCTAACAAATTAGTGTGACTCTTGGAATATATAAACTCTCTGGACACTGGTGAATTATGTACTAGATGATGTATTATCTGTGTTTCAAATTTCAAACATTCTGCTGAGTTAATTATTTTAAAATTTAAATTTATTGTTGCATTTTTAAAAATGAAGTTATCAAGTTTTATTATTTTGCATTTTTTGTGTGAAATATTTTTAATTATGTTAAATGAAACAAAGTGATGGTAGATAGGCTTGCTATGCTAGGGGTTTGGAGAATTTTAAGGTTATTTGGGCATTATCCCATTTTACACATAGCCTGGTAGACATGTAGTTTTGATGATGTGTCCCTCAACAACTTTTGTGTTAGAGAGTCCACACTGTATATTTTTTGGTTTCTTAAAATAGGGCCATATTTGTTTATTTTAAGGTGCTGATTTATTTGAGAAAATTGGTGACACAAATCCAGCATGGTCAAAGAAGAATTTTATGAGAATGGTAGTAAAATTAAACGTATAGATACAGTGAGAGGTAGAGGTGGAGGTGCAGCTGATGTGAATAAATTCTTGCAAAATACATAAATCAGGTTTAAATAAACATGTAATTTGTCACTAGCATACATATACATTTCAAAGCTATCTGATGTACATTTCTGTTTGAATTTTTGAAGAAAATGCTGGGCTACATTTGCAAAGCAGAGGAGATCTTTCATTTTTTTTTGAGGAACA
This sequence comes from Norana najaformis, assembly GCA_964023275.1. Classification (NCBI taxonomy): domain Eukaryota; kingdom Metazoa; phylum Annelida; class Clitellata; order Crassiclitellata; family Hormogastridae; genus Norana; species Norana najaformis. The sequence goes on from OZ029915.1 coordinate 15,642,684, forward strand.
GCAGCAGGTTAGTGAAGTTGTTATAAATTGCATTGTTTTTTGTGTTTTTGATGGTGCAACTTTAGCTATTAGTTTGCATAATGTTGAGCTGCTTAACTTAGGCACACTGGAAGAATCTAAGTAGGATGTGTTCAGGTGTGTAAATATTGTCGTAACTCGGCCTACGATATGCATGTGCTTTGTTGTCGTTATGATATTTTTATTTTCTGTACATAATCACAATCATTTAAGTGATTTTGCCTCTTTCTGTTGTTATTTTAGCTGGTTTTTGGAAACATAAACAAACCCCTGTGTTAAATCTCTGCATTGGCTTCCTGTTCAACAAAGAATTTGTTTTAAATTGGGGTTATAGTTTATAAAACTATAACCTATAAAACTATAAAACTATAGTCTGGCCAACCACAATACTTAAAATCAGTCCTAATTCCCAGGCTTATCATTATTCAACCAAGTCATCTAATATCTTTCTCTGATTATACCTAAAACTAGAACTGTTCTTGGTGAATGAGCTTTTTCAGTTGCTGGGCCTAAATTTTGGAACTCCTGGTATGTGTTCGTTCTGCTAAATCTGTTGTGTCATTTTGTTCTTAGCTTAAGACTTACCTGTTCATTTGGCTTATCTGCTGTAGGCTGTCTCACTGTTTCAGTGGACTGATGTTCTGGATATCGACCTGATTGCGGCTTTGGCTTTGGTGCGCCAGTGGTTGATGCCTTGTGCATTATACACTGGTGCAACGGAAGTTACTAATTACAATAATTACAGTATTGAAGTGATTAAATTATATTAGATTAGTATTATCAGCATACAAGCATTAGTCAAGAGAGCTCTCCATTAGTAGTGAATTGAGTGAAGTTATGTACAATGTGAACAGGAGCGGGCCCATACAGAACGTCGTGGAATGCCACAATTCATGACAGTAGGTGCAGAAGTGAATCAGTTGATTCAGATTGACTGAGTATGAGGGTGCAGAAAAGGTGCAAACCAGTGGAGGCAAGACTAAAAGGACCAGACCAGTGTTTGAGGCAGTGAAGGAGTATGCCATGATCAAAAGTATCAAACAGTGTCAAAAGCAGCAGGTCAAGGAGAATAAGTTACTTTTCTTTTGAAAGCAGTTTTTATAATTTTGAGGTATTAGATAATACCAAGATCATGGCAACAAATGGTACAACCTGCAACATCAGGGTACAGGGTAATCCAGTAGCAGGTTGACACATTTCCAGAGCATGGCTTAAGGACTTATAACCAAAGTCTGACTGCAGTAAAGAGATTTGATCAAGACTGGCAAGAGCACAGGATGTTGGGGTACTGCTTACAAGAGTTTATGGAAAAGCCATGGCATATTGCTTGCAACAAAGATATGACTTCTGAAAGCTCTTGTATGGCCAGTGGCACAGTATGAACAATAAAGAACAATGAAGAGGCAAGAATCAATGCATTTAAAATGAGGTGTCTGCAGCAGACTCTTAGAGTACCATGGACTGCTAAGAAGACAAATGAATTGGTCCTAGAGACAGCAAGGAGTAGAGAGGAGTCTGCTCAGATTAATCATAAAGAGGAAGCTTTCATACTTAGGGCATGTGCTGCGAAAGAGTGGAGACTGCTTACAGAAAGAGGTCATCCTAGGCACAATTCCTAATCCCTAGCTTGGGGAAGACCCAAGGTGACATGGATAGACAGCATCAAGTTGTGGACTGAATTATCATTCGACCAGTTATCACTGGAGACAAGGGACAGAAGCAGATGGCACAAAATTGTCCGTAGTGCGGACAATTCTCGGCTCGAGGACGATTGAAGACAAGACAACCCAAGACAAGATAAGAAAGGGAGAGAACACCAAGTGAAGTTTGACAAGAGATTAAGACAGTGCCAATGTCTGGGAAATCTTAGACTTAGCGGGAATGGGCTTATCCAGGATTTCAGATAAAGTCGCATTCAATTCAGCAGCAAGTTCGGTAAATATCTGTGCTGGGCACGAGCACAGAGGGGAAGCAAGGATGTTGGCTTTGAAGATGGAAACATTAGGCATTCTCCAGGAATCGTAACTGATGAAAAAGTAAATAGGAGGCAGCTTATGGTGGAAAGAAACCTGAGCAGTAATGGCAGTATGGTCACACAGATATGACTCAGAAGGAGAGATATTCATAATAGTGGAACAACTAGTGGGTTATAAGGAGATCAAGTGTGTGGCCGATGTTGAGAATGAGATTTGCTTCATAAGATCAAAGCCAGAAAGGATATCCAGAAACTTTTGTGAAGTACAGTATAGTCCAGGGAATGTGTGTGTACATTTAACTTTGCCTTTATTGTAAGTTCAGAAGGAGAAGAAACCAGGAATTCAAGCAGTAATTGGAACTTAGAGAAAAATCAGAAAGTGAGAGAGCAGACAGTAAGCATTAACGAAAATGAGGCACTGATTTCCAGAGTTCAGGGTATCAATAAGACTTTCAAATGACTTTGGGGAGTTGTAATAGGCGAAGGGAAATGAGCAAATTTCAAGTGTGATTCGTGAAAGGCAATTTCTTCACAAAGACTATCAGCTAAAAGGAGAGAAAAGGATGGAGGAATTATGTCCCTAATGAAGGAATGTATGTCAGACTGTTAAAACCAAGTTTTGTTGAGAGCACGAATATCTACCAGATTTGATTTATTTACGATAGAATAAATATTATTGAGGCAGAAGTTAATAGTTTCAAGACAGTGAAGACCATGGTTTAGTTCAGTGCCACCAGAAAGAAGCAACAGAAGGTAAACTTCTTTCTTCTTCTTTGAGTCCATGAGCTCATCGCTTGTTGGTGATGTTCGCTTGCTTCACTGTAGATCTCCACTGTCCTTTGTCCTGTGCCAACAGACTCAGTCTGAGCATATCCATCTCCCACCAGTCCCTGACGTCATCCAGTCAGTCTCTGTTTGATTCCTCTGCCATCTATCATTCCAAGCACCATTTGTTTGACCATCCTGGTGTTATCCATTCTGGAGATGTGTCTAAAGAGATTTAGTTTCCTTTCTATTACTTACTGCACAATATTTCTTCCTTCACACCTCCGCGTTTATGAACTTCTATTGCCATCTGATGTGTAATATTCACCTGTAACATCTCATCTCATCATCATCATCATCATCATCGTCCGTGGGCTCAGTGCCCGTTGGTGTCAATCGCATGTTTCACCATCCATCTCCACTTGTCTCTTTCCAGTGCCATTCTGCTCAGCTCATGTATGTCCACTTCGCACCAGTCTGCGATGTCATCTAGCCATTCCCTGCACGGTCTTCCTCTAATCCCTGTTCCGTCCATAATCCCGAAAATGGCTTGCTTGATGAGTCTGTCATCTCCCATTCTGCATACATGTCCGAAGAAATTCAGTTTTCTCTCCATTATCACCTGCTTGATGTTTCTTGTGTTTCCTACTCTTTTTCGCACCTCTATATTTGTTACCTTCTGCTCCCATCTGATGTGTAGTATTCTCCTGTAGCATCTCATCTCAAACGCTAGCAGCTTGCTTGTTTCATGTTTGCGTAGGGTCCATGTTTCGCATGCGTACAGGAGTATGCTAAATATGCATGTTGATATAATGTCTGTTTTTGTTTTTATGCTGATTTCACGGCTTCTCCACAGGTTTCCGAAGGCTGCCATCGCTCCAGCTGCCTTTGCTATTCTTCTTTCCACCTCCTTCCCGCAGTCGTTGTCCCAGGTCAACAGGCTTCCCAGGTACACGAACTCCTCCACGTTCTCCAGACTCTCCTCGTTGACCTCAATTGACGTTGTGTTTGTTCTCTTCCCAAAGGTCATTGTTTTTGTTTTGCCGATGTTAATTTTTAGGCCGACTGCCTCTCCTTCCTTGCATAGGGTGTCTATGTTCTTTTGTATGTTCTTGATGTCTTCTTCTATTAAGTCAATGTCGTCTGCGAATGCGAGGTTGCTGATCAGTGTTCCGTGTATGGAGACATCTCATCTCAAATGCCAGTAATCTATCTGTGTCTTTTTTACGCAGCATCCAAGTTTCACTTGCGTAAAGCAAAACATTGAATATACACGTTTTGATAATTTTAACTTTAGTGTGCACACTAATCTCAGTGCTCCTCCAGATGTTCTTGAAACCCGTTATTGTTATGTTTGCTTTTGCTATTCTTCTCTTTATCTCTTTGATATAGCCATTTTTTCATGTCAACAGGCTTACACAAAATTCACCTATGCTTTCGATCTTTTCACCATGTACTTCCACTGGGATCTAGTTCTCCTCAGTACCAAATATCATCAACTTTGTCTTACTGAGGTTAGTGTTTAGTCCTGCATCCTTTCCTTCTTTGTATAGACTTTTCACGTTTTTCTGAATGATTTTTCTTTGTTTGGCAACCAGTTCTATGTTATCTGCAAACTTTAGGTTGTTGATTCTGATTCCGTGGACTGTGATTCTGGTTGAATTTTCTTTTGTTCTTTCCATTACTCTCTCTAAGGATGTGATGAATATCATTGGAGAGATTGGCTCTTCCTGTCTTGTGCCTATTGTAGTTCTGAACTAGTCTCCAAGCTTCTGCTAAAATCATCTTCTGCTATTTTTTTCTGAACTCATTTGTAAATTGGCTAATCTTTCCTTTTGCGATGGCATGTTTCCTTCATTGTTCAAAACAGCAGCAGTCACCCTGCTTATCAAGAAACCTTGTCTTGACCTAGACTCTTTCCAGCTATTGCCCAATATCCAACCTCAGTACTATTTAAAAAATCCACGATCTCATTCAGCGGAAACTGCCTTGCTTTACAGCTTAAATAACATTTACGATTCTGCAGACCTTAGCCAACCCACACTTCTGGTCTCACTTGATCTTAGTGCCACGTTTGATACCATTGATCATGGGATGCTCATCTCTATCAAGATGGTCTTTGTCTTAATCCCAACAAGTCAGATGCATTTCTGCATGGCACCCTTCAATGTTTACATCAGTTTCCTTCCATTCATACAATCAGTTTAGCTGGTACAAATGTCAACCTTTCAGAAAAATTATAACCCTTGGAATTATTCTTGATGCCGCGCTCACCTTTAGGCAACATGTTTCAGCTGTCTGAAAAACCGCTTTTTTCCATCTTATAGCCTTAAGACACATTCGTTCATTTCTCACTGCTGCGATTGCCATAACTCTTGTCCAGTCTAGACTTGACTATGCCAGTTCTATGCTTTTCCGTACCCCTTCTTACAATATCAGAAAATTACAGGGGGTACAGAACTTAGCAGCACGCCATGTCTGCCCTAACTGTAACCTTTCATCTGCTGGCATTTTCTCACAGCTTTGCTGGCTACTGGTTTCAAAATGCATTGATTTTAAAATAGCAACAATCACCTACCGACTTCTCCACACCCAGCAACCTGCCTATCTCGAGTCATTAATTGACTATCATGTTCCCGTCCGCAATACACGATCTTGTGACCCACTGAAGCTGTGACAACCTTTCGTGGGCAGTCATTGAGGAACATGCTTTTAGTTTTGCCTCACCCATGATTTGGAACAACATTTCTTTATCAATCATGTCTGCTTCATCATTCAAGTGGCAACTTAAAACTTTTTATTTTGTTTTTCCTTCTTTTCTACTGGCTCTCTCCCTCTGAGCGACTGACCATGCCTCTGATTCAAGTTTTTTATGCCATGGACGTTAATGTCTTTCCTTCATTGTTCAAAACAGCAGCAGTCACCCTGCTTATCAAGAAACCTGGTCTTGGGCCCAGACTTTCTTTCCAACTATTGCTCAATATCCAACCTCAGTAATATTTTTAAAATCCTTGAATGGTTATTACTTGCCAGACTTCAACCACACATCGTTGGCTCACCAAATTTCAGTATCCTTCAGTCTGCCTACCCAGCATCTCATTCATTCATTTGTGCACCATCGGTTGATGCCTTGTGCATTAGGCACCGGTGCATTAGAAGTTTCTAATTATTATTATTATTATTATTATTATTATTATTATTATTATTATTATTATTCATTCTCCTTGCCCACTTGGACTGCTGACTTTGCATTCTTATACATTTTTGATCTTTTGTGACAGCCTCCTTCCAACTCCAAATGATTTCAGTGCCACTTGTATGACTTCATGTTTGATGGAGTCAAAGGCCTTCTGGAAGTCTATGAAGCAGTGTAGATAAGTTTTTCCTTTTCACTGAAAAAGTAAACTAGCAACAAGTAATTCTGGTGTGCTTTTGACCTCTGTGGTCAAAATTGGATACCCATTGGATAAATGGGAGTATGACTGAAACAGACTGTGAACAGACTGAGACAGAAAAAGCTTGCTGGTATGTTAGACATGGACAGTTAGATAAGGTAAACAGAATGTGTTTTAGTCTTTCACTTCTTGGTGAAATAAAATAGAGGTATTATTTCCAGCAACGACATGAGACAGTGGCTGGGTAGGCTTTGAATGTATGTATGAAAGTGAACAGAAGAGAGTGTACCGGTCCTCTTTAAATGTAGCAATCCTTTCAGTCTACTACCGGTTGTACCCTTTGTAACCTTTACCTTTGTGTGAGATTGTAACTTGAATCACAATCCCTAAAGGGCATGAACTCTCAGTTTTAAGTCCTTGGGAAAGGGTACATGCAAATGACTAAAGGCTTCTGTCAATACACATCTATCCCAAGTCTTTTCCCAATTTCAAATGATGAATTTGAGCTTGATGAAATGATGGCTCGTTCAGACTAACTTTGAAGTTTAAACAGTTTTATTATAGAAATAAACTATTAAGCAAGACAGTATGTTTCAGTTTGATTAAACTAACATCACTCTATGACTACCTTATTCTACAACTACTACAGGCCAACTACTAAACTAGCTAAGTCAATTAAAAGAGATAATTTAATAGCTTCCCTCCCACAAGATGAGCTCTTGACTTTCCAGCCCTCAGTCCTTGAGAGGAATCACTGATCTCGAGGTACCATTTCTCAAAGTGTTGCATTTTACCGTTGCTGTCCAGAGTCGTGTTGTTTCGATGATCTACCGTATAAACTCGAATATAAGTCGAGAAATTTATGTCTATTTCAGGGCGACAAAAAAGGTCTTCGACTTATACTCGAGAGACAAAATAGACGGAAGATTTTCGGACTGAATATTCAACATTACTAAAATGGACTTAAACATTAAACCCTCAGTTTATTTTAGTTGTCTTTGTTTTTATATCGTTTTTCAAGAAAAATCACATTTCAACAAATTACTGACTACATGTAGATCAAAACGAAATATTCTTCTCTTATAACAATGTTATTATATACTTCTACGATATATTTCATGCATCGAAAGCGATGTCCTTTATTATCGCTTGCTGAGACCTCCGCCAAAAGAAATAAAATATCATGGATACGTGCAGTATTGTCGAGCAAGAGAAAGACCTAAAACATTGGTGTAGAGATGTGTGCAAAATGAGGGAGTCGGGCTGCGAGCCTAGCTGATAAACCGTTTGGAAGGGGAAAGTCGCTGCATATTACGTATGCAATGAGGGGGAGAGGGTGATCGGATTTAGGCGATTTTGCATATGGGTGCGTATGGCGAGGGGGTGGGTCTCAACAAAATGTGTACGTACACAAAATAAATTTCCACATTAGCCTATTTATAACACTGTATTATCCTATGGTCGTCCGATGGAATTTATTACATTATATAAAAGCCATGTGCAGTTATTCTGTGCTGAGAACCATCTCGGCCAAGGTAACTGAGTCACAGGCAGTCGGACATACAGAGAGGTCTCCAGAGGGAGCGACTATAGCAAGATTTGACAGAACCTGAAAAATTAATGGAATGCAGGTCAGACAACTCGTATCACTGCCATCGCCATGTGGATGTCATCTTTGACCAGTCAGGCAGTACTAAGGGGTGTAAGCCGACCCGTTAAATTAGTTCCTTCAGTTACAAAACCATATACATGTACCTTATGTACATATGGTTTTGTAAATATGAGGTGGATACATATATACCCATATTCGTATAGTCGCCCTTTATAATTATATTCCCCACACAGTCTCTGCATGTTAGCCGAAGAAAGCTCCCTCTGTTAAATATATGAGGGGTATGAAAATATAATTTTCTTTGCATTAGTAATATATGGATGGGCCCATAATATAAGGCTGTATATATGGGTTCGACTTATATTCGAGCCGTTGATTTTGGACGCTTTTTTTCTCAAAAAAGTACACTTCGACTTATACTTGAATCAACTTATAGTCGCGTTTATACGGTACTCCTTCAATTCGGCCTAGCTCAGCTCGTCCCTGAGCCTACACATAATTTGGGCGGCTGGCTGGGCGTCATTATCACGAGAGACGACTGTGTCATCCAGGACCTCCGGGTGGAACCTCTGCATCTCTCGGACCATGGCCTTTTTACCTTCACGACACCCTTTCTTCATGCTCAACCAGTTTTCGCACTCAGATCTATCCGGGGCTGGCGGGGCCTGGACTGCGAGGCCTTCCAGGCTGGCCTGCAGAACAGTCTGCTACTGAGAGATCTGCCATCCCTGGTGGGACATACTTCGGAGGAACTGTTCGCAATTTATGAATCTTCTATGCGCTCATTGCTTGACTGTCTTCTGCTGCTCTGAATCGTCAGGGTCCACCAGAAACCTCTGTCACCTTGGTTCGATGGCGAGTGCCGTGGTCTCAGGCGAGATGTCAGGCGACTTGAGCGTCGATTTAGATGCACACGTAACCCTGTGGACCTACAGCCTGGATTGACCGGCTGTGCCAAATGCATGGAATGTTCAGGGAGAAGGAGCTGCTCTACTGGGAGAAGCTGATCGACCGAGAAATGGAAGTCGCTTTCCAGCATCCTTGGATGCTCCACTCCAAAGTCGCCACCTTCACATCCATCATTTACAGCTGAAGACTGCTAGGTCTACATGCACAAAAAGGCGGACTCGGTTCGTCGATCTACCTAGGGTGCTCCCCCTCCTTCCTTTCTCCCAACGGACTGCAGGATGTTGGATCTCGAGCCAATTTCCGCGGCGGCCCTACGCCAACTGCTACTTTCCATGCCATCGAAGTCCTGTGAACTGGATCCTCTTCCACCATTTCTACTTAAGGATTTTGTGGATGACCTGTTGCCTTTCTTACATTTGTTGTGTAATGTGGCCCTGGGTGAGGGTTCCCTTCCCCTTGCCCAGAAACAGGCTATTGTTTTTCCTTCTTTAAAACGCCCTATATCTAATTTGTCTTTTTTTTGTCAAAATTGATTGAAAAACATGTTTTGATACAATTACTGCAATATTTAGAGGCTAACTCCATCTTGCCTAGCCAGCAGTCGGGATTCAGAAAGTTCCACTCAACAGAGACGGTCATCACCCGTATTCTAGCTGACATCCTTGGGGCTTTTGATCAGGGGCACGTTACCCTTCTTGCGCTTTTTGATATTAGTACAGCTTTTGACACTGTCGACCACAGTATCCTTCTGGGGCGTCTGGAAATGTCCTTTGGACTCGTCGACCCTGCTCTTTCATGGCTCCGTTCATTCCTGTCTGGCTGGTCTCAATCTGTGATCTTTGGTTCAACACATTCTGATTGGTCCTTGGTCTCCTTGGATCTCCCTCAGGGCTCTGTGTTATCTCCGTTACTTTTTATTCTATATATGGCTGACCTGGGCTTTATTCTGTCTTCAACCGGGGTAGTGTCTCACCAGTATGCCGATGACACCCAGGCATATATTCATGGCCCAGCAGGTGAATCTGCCGCCTTGGTTCATCAAATGCTTCGGGTCTCAGTAGCACCTGATGCCTGGTTGAACTCAAACCGTCTGCGTCTGAACCCTGGTAAGACCCAGTCATCTGGTTCGGCAGCCGTGCCCAGCTTTCTAAGATTGATCTGGCCAGATTACTTAGGCTCTTCCCTGATATCTCCTTCTCTTCCTCAGTCCGTGATCTAGGAGTAATTTTGGATCAGGAACTTACTCTGAAGGAGCATGTGAATAATGTCTGTCAAACGTGTTTCTACCATCTGCGTCAACTGCGCGCTATCCGTCACTCTCTCACGACCCAGGCTGCTACCATTCTGGTCCATGCGTTTATTTGTTCCAGGATTGACTATGGCAATGCTGTCTTTGCTGGCTTGAGTCTCTGCTGCATCTCGCAACTACAATCTGTCTTGCACGCTGCTGCTCGTCTGATCGGAGGTATTCCTAAGTTTGGCCACATCTCTGCTTACATTTCAGAGGAGCTTCACTGGCTGCCTATCCAGGAGCGTATAAAATTTAAAATCCTGGCTCTTGTACGTAATTGCCTCTTAGGTTGCGCCCCATTTTATCTTAGGGAGCTCTGTGTTTTGCCCTCCTCCGTTCCGGGCTGTAGACTACTTTGTTTGGTGGTACGGGGTGACTTGCTTGTCCCATCGGTCTGAACAGCTACAGCCCAGCGCCGAAGTTTTGCTGTGGTTGGTCCTGCTTTTTGGAATGGGCTTCCTAATGACCTATACCAGGAACTTCTTAGTCTATCTCCCCCTCTTTTCCGCAGGTGCTTGAAGACCTTCTTATTTCTCAGTGCTTCTGGGTTGTAGGGCCGGGAGCGCCTCTGAGGAGTTTATCTTGAAGTGGCGCTTTATAAATTTTTGATTACATTACATTACCAAAGTCCATCTCCAGGCAAACATTGAGAATAGGTAGCTGTAGGCAGACGATGGATATTTGTCATTTTCTTTCTTTAGTGAAACTTTCCAACTTTATCACCATGAAAGTTCGTAGAAAGTTAAGTTCCCTCCAAAACATTGGGCGACGAAACATACGAGGCATTTGTTTACTCTTTTCTTGTCAACGTGCAATTGCTTGTTGCAATTCGCTTAACATTATAGAACGAAAAGTTCTGTTGATACGATCACAATCCTTTGCATGGGATTATGAATTTCTCACAGTTCGATACGACTATTGCCACTTCCATAAACATGTAAATCCCAGTTACTTTCGAAGTTTCTACATGCTTAGGACACTTCTAACACGAATGATGATTGAAGTTAACGAACATTCGACTTCAGACGGAGGTTTTGAAGGTTTTTCTACACGTCTAGACCAACATGCACCAACGAACGTATCTCTTGACTGAACACAGGATTCCTCCTCTTATACCCGTAAAAATTCATTTGGTTCTTCAATGGCGGCCAACCGTCCTCGTTGATTTGCGCATGACCATTGCCAACCGTCCATTATAATTGTCGTCTGCTTGGTGACATTAGCCAATGTTCAATTTTCCTATTCACTGTGATATATCAGATTAGTTTCTTTATAAAATCGTCATGTAAGTTATAATCCGCTGTGCTGATGTGGTGATTCATTAAGCCCATGTTCCTACTTAAGCTGGCTATGTTCTGTAGTCTAGCTATTACTCTTCTACTTTGGCCTACCTACAAGAACTATCCTAACTGCAGCCTCTGTACACAAATCTACTACTACAAACAAACAACTATGCACTACTGTACACAGCACTACTATACACTAACTAAGTAGGTAAGTAAGCTGTTCTCTGCTTAGTTCAACAAATACAAATGTGAATTAAAGGGGGGGGGTTGCTACAGAGAGGAACTGTAATTATGAAAATCACAGCAAATGATGTGGATAGCATCGTGTTAATTTTTAATCTCTTGGGGGCAAAAAATTTGCAGAGAAACAGTTGGATTGATTGAAAAGCACAGAATGACCATTCTCAGTAATGTGAAATGTACAGCAAGTATTGCAACAGTCTATAGACTAAAGGAGGCAAGTCAAGAATTTTCAGTTTATGGGTCGACTCATAAGCTCAATGCAACTAAATGGTGCTAGGACCGGATTAATTGTGGACTTGTGTTGGAATTTTGCTAAAGAAAAGGAGTGGCTGACTGTACACAATGGAGTTTGTGAAAGTAAAAAGGTTAGTGGGGTGAATGAATAGCCAATAATAAGAGAAACATCTTCTTCCGGTTCTCTACCCTCTAGGCAGGTTCATACGTCCAATGGCGCCACTCTTCACGGTGGTGAGCATCTCTTTTCAGTCCGCTGTATCCGTCCGTGATCATCCAGTCCAGCAACATCTGTCTAGGCCTTCCTCTTGGTTTTCGTCCCTCCATTCTTCCCTCGATAATAGTTCTTACGAGTGAATCCCCTCTCATTATGTGGCCAATCCACTTCCTCTGCCAACCCCTAATTGTTCCCACCAAAGATCTTTCCTCTTCCACTCTTTGCAGTATCTCCTCATTGGTCCTGTGCTCCGTCCAGCTGACTTTCTCCATCCTGCGCCATATCCACATCTCAGACGCTTCCAATCTTCTGATGTCTTCCTTTCTCATAGTCCTTGTTTCTGATCCATACAGAACCACGCTCCAAACCAAAGTCTTCACCAATCGTTTCTTCAGGTTCCGATTTAGTTTCCCCCGCATTAACTCCCTCTTTTTACAAAATGCGTCTTTTCCCATAGCTATTCTTCTTTTTATTTCAGCATGGCATTTCGCATCTTGTGTAACCACACTTCCCAGGTAGCAGAATTCCCCGACCTGTTCTATTTCTTCACCATTTATAGTGATCCTGATTGTCGTTACCTCTCTTTTACTTATCTTCATAACCTTTGTCTTTTTGACGTTTATTTTCATTTCATATTCTGTCGAAACACTGTTCAGACGGTCCAACATTCTCTGCAGACTCTTCTGACTGCCCGCTAGCATTGCCTGATCGTCTGCAAACCTCAGAGCATTCAGCAACCTGCCTCCCACCTTTATTCCCTCCGTCATGTTCTCCATTGCCTCTCTTATAAGTTCTTCAATGTATATGTTGAAAAGCAGTGGTGAGAGTGGACAACCCTGTCTCACTCCTCTACCTATTTTTCCAGGTTCCGAGTATTCACCTTTGATTCTTATCCTTACTCTCTGGCCCATGTACGGGTTTCCTATAAGCCTTCTGTCTTTCCAGTCCACACCCAGTCGTGTAAGTACATGCATTAGCTTTCTGCAGTCTACTCGATCAAATGCCCTCTCGTAATCTACAAAGCATACATAAATATCCTGATCATGTTGGAGATTTCTTTCTGCTAGTACCCTCAAGGCTCCAATTGCATCTCTTGTTCCTCTACCCTTCCTGAACCCAAATTGATCCTCCCCTAGGAAGTCAGTTGTTTCTGTCTTGGCTTGTATCCGTTTTGTTAGAATTCTTAAAATGATCTTAGATGCATGAGTGAGAAGGCTGATAGTTCGATGGTCCCCGCATGCTGTTGCATTTGGTTTCTTTTTGATCGGGATCAAAATGGTCTGCAAGAAATCATCCGGCCATGCTCCAGTGCTGTATATGTTCTGACATATTCTTACCAATTCTGCCATTGCCTTTTCTCCTAGATTCTTAAGGAACTCAATCGGTATGTTATCAATCCCCTCAGCTTTATTGTTTTTCATTTCGTTAATGGCCGTCATTACCTCATCCTTCATCACATCAGGTCCAGTAACATCATCCCCGTAATCTGATGTGCACTCTTCACGGAGAACCCCATGGCTGCAGTTACCCATATATAATTCCTCCACATAATCCTTCCAACAACACCTGATGTCATTGGGATCCTGTAGTATCCTGCCCCACCTATCCTTGACGGCATTTCCTCCACCCATATTCGGTTTCTTTGTTAGCTTTTTAACCTTTTCGTATACTAGATCATGTCTTCCAAGCTTCTGCAATGCCTCCAGGTCATCACATTGCTCTTCCCACCACTTTTCTCTTGCCTTGTCCGTTGTTCTTCTTAGTTTATTGTTGAACCTTCTATATTCCCTTCTTGCTTCTTCTGTACTTTGGTGCTTCCATTTTCTTCTTCCTTCCGTACCCTGAAGCATTTCTGCTGTGACCCATGGTTTTCGAGGGGCTACCCCCATCTGGAACCCCACCGCCTCCACCGCCTCTCTAAGCACCGTCTGCTTAAGTCTCCTCCATCTTTCCTCTGTTGATGCCATATTTTCCGTCTCCAAACGTTCCTCGATCCTTTTTGATAGTTCTTGACTCTTCATTTGTAGGTTCTCCTTATTCCACCTCTGTCTTAGTATCCTTTTCTTCTTGAGGAATTTTAGCTGGAGGCAGAACGTCATGGCAACCAAGTTATGGTCCGTGTCCGCATCAGCTCCCGGCAGGGCTCTAGAGTTCTTTACACTATCCCTATATCTTTGTCTAACCTTGATATAGTCCAGCTGGTAACGTGCTTCATCACCTGGTGACTTCCAAGTGTATCTGCGCCGTTTTTCATGTTGGAACCAGGTATTTGTTACCACTAATTCCTGTCGTCTGCAGAACTCCACAAGCTTCTCTTCTCTGTCATTTCGCTTCCCCAATCCATATTTACCTACCGTATATCTCCGAGTATAAGTCGATTCAAGTATAAGTCGAAGTGTACTTTTTTGAGAAAAAAAGCGTCTAGAATCGACGGCTCGAATATAAGTCGAACCCATATATACAGCCTCATAATATAGGCCCGTCCATACATTACGTATGCAAAGAAAATTATATTTTCATACCCATCATATATTTAACAGAGGGAGCTTTCTTCGGCTAGCATGCAGAGACTGGGGAATATAATTATAAAGGGCGACTATACGAATATGGGTATATATGTATCCATTCCATATTTACAAAGCCATATGCACATAAGGTACATGTATATGGTTTTGTAACTGAAGGAACTAGTTTAGCGGGTCGTCTTGCACCCCTTAGTAGTGCCTGACTGGTCAAAGACGACATCCAGATGGCGATGGCAGTGAGTGATGTGAGGGCGAATTTTCTGACCTGCATTCCATAAATTTTTCAGGGTTCTGTCAAATCTTGGTATAGATCTGTGCTTTTATATAATGTAATAAATTCCATCGGATGACTATAGGATAATACAGTGTTATAAATAGGCTAATGTGGAAATTTATTTTGCGTACGTACACATTTTGTCGAGACCCACCCCCTCGCCATACGCACCCGTACGCAAAATCGCCTAAATCCGTCCTCTCCCCCTCGTTGCGTACGTAATATCCAGCGACTTTCCCCTTTCAAACGGTTTATCAGCTAGGCTCACAGCCTGACTCCCTCGTTTTTCACACATCTCTACAGCAGTTTTAGGTCTTGCTCTTGCTCGACATTACTGCGCGTATCCATGATATTTGATTTCTTTTGGCGGAGGTCTCAGCAAGCGATAATAAAGGACATAGTTTTCGATGCATGAAATATATTGTAGAATTACCGGTATATAATAACATTGTTATAAGAGAAGAATATTTCGTTTTGATCTGTATGTAGTCAGTAATTTGTTGAAATGTGATTTTTCTTGAAAAACGATATAAAAAGAAAGACAATTAAAATAAAATGAGCGTTTATTTTTAAGGCCATTTTCGTAATGTTGAATATTCGGTCCGAAAATCTTCCGTCTATTTTGTCTCTCGAATATAAGTCGAAGTCCTTTTTCGGCGCCCTGAAATAGACATAAATTTCGCGACTTATACTCGGAGATATACGGTACCCCCAAAGACCGACCTGCACCTCACCGCGGTGGGGGGGGTGAACAGCCAAGTAGGGGATAGCCTGGTGAGGCTATGCCATCAGAGGAGAAGGCCA
This sequence comes from Norana najaformis, assembly GCA_964023275.1. Classification (NCBI taxonomy): domain Eukaryota; kingdom Metazoa; phylum Annelida; class Clitellata; order Crassiclitellata; family Hormogastridae; genus Norana; species Norana najaformis. Next base: position 15,658,232 of record OZ029915.1, read on the forward strand.
TTGGCCGAAGAACCTCCTAGGGCGTTACGCGAGGTGGACAGGCTCACCAGGAACCCCGAAGAGTGCTGGCTAACGCAGGCGGCAGGTGTTGGAAGGACACCTTTGGGCGAAAGAGGCCAAAAAGGCCCACCGGCTTCCTTACCCTACCGAGAGAGAACTGGTCATCACTCGGCAAAGAGACCAAGAAACCTTATGAAAATGAAACCAAACAGAAAAGTGGGCAACGACGTCAACGGGGCCTCCGTTCAAATGAAGGGAGGATCTGCGTCCGGCAGGGGTGGAGAACACAGGGCCACCCAGGTCGTAAACCTGAGAAAACCCTGTACTAGGCGCGAGGAGCACCTGTTTAATGGAAAAGAGGAGGTATGCATTGGAACCTGGAACGTCAGGACTCTGTACGCAGCAGGACAGCTAGATGTGCTTCTACACCAACTAAAAAGAATCAGGTGGAGTGTGATAGGACTAGCGGAGGTAAGATGGCCGGGAGAAGGAGAAATCAACAAAGAAGGATATAAGATAATATACTCAGGAAGGAAGGACGGAGGACACCAACAGGGAGTGGCGCTGGTCCTGGGAAAAGAGGCATCAAAAGCCCTCATTGGGTACAGAACGATCGGACCAAGAATAATGAAGGCAAGATTTCGTACAACATACGGCAAGACCACAATAGTGCAAGTGTATGCACCAACAAGCAGTGCGACAGACCAAGAGATAAACGAATTTTATGAGACGTTACAACAGACGATGCAGGGAATATCGAGTCAAGACGTGATTATCGTAATGGGAGACTTCAATGCCAAGGTGGGGAAGGACTGGAAAACATGGAAGGGAGCACTGGGGAAACACGGGTACGGAGAAGAAAACGAGAGAGGAGAGAGATTGTTGAACTTTTGCCTAAACAATGACCTACGAATAATGAACACAGCGTTCTTTCAGAAGAAGGATAGTAGAAAGTGGACCTGGGAGTCACCAGACCACAAGACAAAAAACATGATAGATTTCATCATGGTAAACAATAGATGGAGAAGTGCAGTAACAAAATGTCGCACATTTGCAGGACCGGACATTGCATCCGATCATAGACTGGTACTAGCAGGGATCAGAATAAAACTAAGGAAAATGGACAGAAGAGGAACAAACAGAAGATACGACATGGAGAAACTGAGGGATGATGTAACCAGAAACCAATTCAGATCGCAACTGGAAGGCAGATGGAGACGGAGCAAGAAAAGAAGCATGAACACAGTGGAAGAAACGTGGACAGAAATAAAGAACATATATACTGAGACGGCACAGCAAGTATTGGGACATGAAAAAAGGAAGAAGAAAAAACCATGGATCACCAGAGCAGTACTGGATTTGAGCGACAAAAGAAGAGACATGAGAAAGACAAAAACACACAGCGAGACGAACATGGAAAGATATAAAGAAATTACGAAAGAAATCAGAAAAAAGGCGAAAAGATGTAAAGAAGAATGGATCATCGAGAAATGTCAAGAACTGGAGAGCACACCAGGAGCATTAAACACGGGGAAGCTATTTCAAGTAGCAAGAGAAATATGTGGATCACCCAACGTAAAACTAGCCACAGTAAAGAACAAGGAAGGAAAAATACTGGAAGACAAAGCAGAGATCAAGCAACGATGGAAACAACATTACGAAGAGTTATATAACAGTGAGAACCCAGTGGACAGAACAGTGCTTGAAGAGCTACCAGAAAACAACGGCCAAGAACAAATGCTGGACATACTGAAAGCGGAGGTAGAAACAACAGTCAATAGGCTAAAAAAGAAAAAAGCACCAGGCGAGGACAACATCACAGCAGAAATGATCCAGGCAGGAGGGAGTTGTTCGGTAGAGATGCTACATAAACTGTGCAATAAAATTTATTACGACAAGGAATGCCCCAAAGACTGGTGCAAAGCTATAATAGTACCAATATACAAAAAAGGAGACAAGACAGAATGCAGCAACTACAGAGCAATCAGCCTTTTGAGCATACCAGGAAAGGTCTACACTGGAGTATTACAAAGAAGATTAAAGAGGTATGCAGAAGCAGCGATGAGCGAGGAACAAGCAGGATTCAGGAAAGAACGAGGAACAATGGACCAGATATTTGTAATCAGGCAACTGTCAGAAAAGTACGTCGAAATGAATAGAACACTATATAACAACTTTATTGACTACAAACAGGCGTTTGACAGCGTGTGGCAAGAAGGTTTATGGAAAGTACTGAGACACTGTGGAGTACCAGAGAAGTTAGTGATGTTAATAGAAGATATATACAGCAAATCGAAAAGCGCAGTAAGAGTAGAGGGAGAGCTAACGGAATGGTTTACGATAAAAGTAGGGGTAAGACAAGGATGTGGAATGTCATCGGATCTGTTCAATATGTTGCTAGAAATAGTGATGAGACTTGCCAAAGGAGAAGAAGAACACGGGATAAACCTAAATGGACGACCACTGAGTAACCTCCGCTTCGCAGATGACATAGACCTGATAGCTGACACACAAGGGAAGCTACAGGACATAACAAACAGGGTGGATGGCAGCAGCAAGAGAATGGGTCTCAAAATCAACGTGGAAAAAACAAAAACAATGGTAATTGGAAAACATCATGAGGATTTACAGATAAGAATAGAAAAAGGAACATTAGAGCAGGTTACCAGATTCGTCTATCTTGGAGGACTAATAACAGAAGATGGAAAATGTGAAGAGGACATCAAACGAAGAATTGGATTGGCGTGTACAGCATTCGGAAAACTGGGAAAAATGTGGAAGGCAAGAAACATCTCCATCAGAACAAAGATGAAACTCTATCATACCTTAGTAGAACCGATATTACTATACGGATCAGAGTGCTGGTGCTTGAGAAAAGAAGACGAACGGAGACTATTGGTGGCAGAGATGGGCTGGCTAAGAAGAATAATAGGCAGAAGCAGAAGAGAAAAGATCAGAAATGAAAAAACACGAGAAGAACTGGGAGTTGATGAAACAATAGTAGAAACAATCACAAAGAGAAGACTCAGATGGTTTGGGCATGTGATCAGAATGACGCAACAAAGACTACCAAACGCTGCATTGCACGGACACATAGAAGGAAAGAGAAGCAGAGGAAGACAACGAAAGACCTGGATAGATAATGTCAAAGAAGATCTGAGAGAAAGAGGCACAAGCTTGATTGGAGTTAGAGAAACAATCAGGAACAGAGAAGTTTGGAGAAGTTTCATAAAGGCCTCATCGCCATAAATGGCGGAAGAGAAGACAGAAGAAGAAGATACGGTATACATTTTTCTTGCCCTCCCTCTCCAACTGATGCGTTCCAGTCTCCCATAACAATTATGTAGTTGCTTCCTTTGATGTCAGCAAATTTTTCTTCTATCATCTCGTAAATACCGTCAACCTCCTCTTCCTCATGTGCTGTGGTGGGCATATAAACTTGCATGATCACTATGTCTACTGGCTCGGCCCGTAACATCAACATGATCAACCTATCTCCATGCTTCTCCACTCTGTATACACACTTGGCAAGCGTTTCCTCCAGCAAGATGGCCACACCATTCTGACTTTCCCCTCCTCCGGTGTAGATAACCCTGATTCCGTCACTCACAAAATCCCCATCCTCCCTCCATCTGATCTCGGATAGGCCTAATATGTCCAGACCTGCCCTTCTCATCTCTCCAATAACATTAGCCAGCTTTCCTGGTCTCAGCATCGTTCTCACATTCCATGTCCCTACTCTTATCTTCTCTTTACAAGGATTTCGCTTGTTGACGACCGTAGAGGCCTTGTTCCCTCTCCTGTCGAACGCGACTTTCCGAAAACTGGATTGAATCGTTGACGTTGTTGACTGGCTTCTTTTTTGGCGTCATCTTCAGTTTAACTCGGGATGATTAGAGAGGTGGTCTCCCGTTGCCTTCCTCCCGGTGTTTTTAATGAGACACCATCTCCATGCGTCGATGAATTCCATCGCCCGTCCTTCAGGCTCTTCGCCCTTGGGCACTCGCATATACCGGCGAGGACTCGGTCATCCACCACGCACTCTGTATGAACAGGGGAACCTCTTGAAGGTGGCGTGGTGGGCAATTGAGCAGCAGAGGCTATTTGAGACGCTTGCTTACCCCATTTCTTCCAAGAGAAACATAAGGTTTGCCAAACTAGTTAAATAAAATATAAATATACTAGACCAAATGGAGTAAAATAAAATACTTCCTCGATGAAATGCAATGTTTCCTCTAAGCTGTGTGCAGCCACACAATTTAGAACAGCACACAATTATTTTCTGTTAGCACACAAATTTTGTGAGTGTTCACATTATTTGAAAGATTAGGCTACTAAATCTATCAGTTTATAAAATTTATGCTAATTTAAGCAAATTTAGAAACGTGTATAATAGGGAATTTAACTTGCAGAATTTAAAACCCAAACAATATGTAGCTTAACTTCCGGTAATTGAAATCCTTGTCGCCAACCTGGACCCTGAAAATTGGTGCATCACCTCTGTCAAGTTTGCTGTCCTCCCTGCCTTTTGTTTTCTGACTTTTTTGCGCAATTCTAATCAGCCGTTCCATTTCTGGCCCATCTCCATCTGAACTTATTTTAATGGGCAACTTCAGTGTGCACACAGACACTGGACAATACTTTGCTAAAGTTTATGGGTCCCTTCACCATTGCTCAAAGTTTTAACCTTCAGAGCTGACATCCTTGCCTCCCTTTCATGTTCATGCCCAGTACAGACAGCCAGCAGCTTGCTGTCCAAATAGCTTCAACTGTATCCATAATCCTGAATGAGCACACTCCAAGTAAGTCGAAATGAGTTGCAGCACACTCTACCCAGCTTTGGTACCACTTGGATATTATTGCTGCCATTATTGCTTGAAAGATAGTGGTAATGCTCCTGTGTATCTTCTCATCTCCTCAGATTGAAGTGCCAGTGCTGTACTGTTTGTGAAATTGTCTTTGCAGCCAAATACACATGGCGTGTTGTCTTGTCTTGTCTCTGAAAGATCTGCTTCTTTGAATTACTATGGCAGTTAGTGATTAGTGTACCGTGACAAATACAGTACATTGCTGAGCTCCTCTTTGCACTCTTCATTGCTGATATATTCTTAAGCTATTTCTCATACAAGATCTTGGTTCTCAGGCTTAAGTTTTCCAATGTTTCTTCCTTCGTTCATTCAGAACATTTGTATAGCGCCCCTTATAGTAGTATACTCAGAGGTGCTCCTAGCCCAGCTCTGGCAAAAGAGAGAACTGCAATGTTCCCTCTGGCTGTGTACAAGCATGACTTAGAACAGCACACACAGCTATTTTCTGCTAGTGCACAAATTTTGTGAGTGTTCACATTATTTTAAAGTTTAATTTAGCTCTTGTTTACAGCTACTGGCATATTTAGCATACTATGTTCAGAAGGCCAAAACAAGGTTTCCATAACCCATGTTATGAAACAATATGGCATGCCAGCCAAGCTTGTGAAGTGTCCACAAAGACATGCATTCACGTTCACCTGGTCCACGCAATACACTGGACTACTGAGCTGGCCATCAGTTTCCACCAATGTGTGCTCATGCTGTGAGACTTTTGAATGCAGTTTTCTGTTCTCTGACCTTTAGCCTATATACAATTGAATACTTCATGATACAGAGGCCTAAGCCTGACTGACTGCAGTCTCCAATAACAGCAAACTACATGAGTATTATAAAGAACAGGAGACTGAAAACAACTATAAGTGTACAAGTATTGTTTGAAGCGTATAACAAATCCTCAGTATCAAGTTGCACTAAGTATCCTAAATGCTGTTCTTAACAAGTTAGCTGACCTCTGTTAAATTTTCCTTTAAAGTTGTTTGATGACAGTTGAATGAAATATGGTAGTGAAAAATATGGTAATGAAAGTAAAGATTGGCAAGTTGGGCTCACGGTACAATGGAGAATGCATATACTGGAGTGAAGATGTAAAGAGCTGCTAAACAAATACGAAGACACTGATACAGCTGCTGTAACCCATTTCAGTGAGCAAATCTGCAGCCACTTGGAATGTAGATTTTGAGAAGATGGGTTGTCCTTAGTCTTTTTCTTTTCATACACCATGATTTTAATTGCATGGGCCAGAGTGTAGGTCCCAAATGTTACTGCCCATATGGTAAGCCAGTGATTGTGCACACTGCAAAAACAAATTTAGGGGGAACATTGTTCCCCTGAAGCTAGTTGCAGACCATTTGAGTTGTCACCTTTCAATGTCATGCACATGTCATGCCCTAACTATCTTCCACCAGCTGGTAGCTAGCTCCAACCAACAACTCTGGCTGAGATTCGTAATTGAATCTTCTTGTCTCCTGATGAGCAGTGAGCTTTGCACCTCATTCCTACTGGTTTTATAAAACCTGTTAGGATATATGGAGCCCAATCATCACATCCATTGTCAACTTGTCTCTCTCTGAAGGCTTCTTCCATGCCAGCTCTCTCTGGGGATCCTTAGAATTATTGCCCCATCTCAACTGTCATTTTCATATCCAGTTCTGAAGCCATCTCTCTCTGGGGATCCTTAGAATTATTGCCCCATCTCAACTGTCATTTTCATATCCAGTTCTGAAGCCATCTCTCTCTGGGGATCCTTCGAATTGTTGCCCCATCTCTACTGTCATTTTCATATCCAGTTCTGAAGCCATCTCTCTCTGGGGATCCTTCGAATTGTTGCCCCATCTCTACTGTCATTTTCATATCCAGTTCTGAAGCCATCTCTCTCTGGGGATCCTTCGAATTGTTGCCCCATCTCTACTGTCATTTTCATATTCAGTTGTGATGCCATCTCTCTCTGGGGGTCCTTCGAATTATTGCTCCATTTCTACTGTCATTTTCATATCCAATTCTGGAAAAGGTACTTGCAAAAAGAATTTGAGTTGTCACCTTTCAGTACACAGCCTGTACCATAGTACACCCCTTCCAATTTGCCTATCACAAATACCATTTTGCTGAAACTGCACTACTTGCCTTTCACAATCACATATGGCATGCCAGCCTGACTGACTGCTCTCTCCAGCTACTTGGAGACAGGAAAAATAACTGCTTTCATTCTGCTTGAACTGTTTGCAGCTTTTATACTGTTAATCATGAAGTAGATGTAAAATGAGGGTTTGAAAGCAGTTTGCACTCGTTTACCCCGCCGTGCGTGCCGCCCGAGTACAGCCGCAGCCCGCCCATCTGGCTTGCCCGGCGTCGACCTGCGCCATATGAGGTTTTGAACGCAGTGTGCACTCATTGACCCCGCTGTGCGTGCTGCCCAAGCAGAGCCTGCTGTTCTTGCCCCTTTGAGCGCAGCCGGTCTGCCGCATGTGGCGCAGGCATAGTGCATTAATCCAACTCATGGCGGCGGGGCCGAGGGTTCGACCGGGTTGGGCATCACTATTGCAACACAGACGCAACTCAGGCCAAACGTGATTCTGACGCTGTAAGCCTTTTGATGAATGCCGAGCGGGCTTCCTCTCGACCCCGCTCAATCAGCTCTGTTTTGACCTTTCGTCGATCACAGCTACACCAACAGACTTGTGCCGGATCTCCTTCATGGCCCGGTACTTTTCAACCTCGTCGAGGATCAGCTTATACTCATCATCACTGATTATGGTGTCTTCCAAGACTTTTGAGATGTGACTGTGGACGGTGTTGAGCTTGCTGCTGGCGAGCACACAAACTGCTTCATACTTTGCCGCTCTTGCAGAACATCTGCGGGTGATGGCAGCATCAGCGACATCAAGCAGGCTAGCCAGCATGGTGAAACCCCCAAGGATTAGACTGGACACGAGTCCAACCCCAGTCCCCAGCAAGGTTGCGCCTCCAACACCAACTCAAGACCGATAATTGTAAAGGCAGCGGATGTAGCATCGGCCTCATTCACTGCTCTACAATACTTCTTGTGCAGACGGTCGCGAGTTCCACCTCCGTTCAAGGAAGGCCTCGAGCTCTCCGATTTTCTGTAGACGGAATGTCTATGGTTTGGATGACATTATCTCAGTTGGAAAGGCAGGATCGGTGAGAGGTGGATACAGTGGCATGGCTATAGTTTCTCTACCAGTAGAATAGCCCTGGGAAGAAGGTCAGAACGACAGCGCGTTAAGCGCATCTTGACTTCAACATCTCAACAGGTTGTACGTGTAAAATGTACGGTTAAAATTGAAACCTCCGCTGACGTCGACGGCTATGGAACGTATATTATCTAGTCCTTACGGAACAATACTGAATCTAGCCTTGCTGAGATAATAACCAGACATGCTGAATCCCATTCGACCGACCGCTCTGTAGACCCACGTGCAGCAAGAAGCATCTCCTGGGCATATTGCGCCCCAAATAGTTGCTCTGCTAAAGTACAATTGAAGTGTTCAACGAATCCCTGCTGTCGATGGTTACCAGCCTGTCCAGACCTTACTTGCGCATCCGGCTCTGCCAGCAGTTGTGTAACAGCGCCCATAAATTCACATCAAGGTTGACCTGAAGAAGTCGAGGCCAAGTCAATGGTCCATGCTTGTAGATCCGGCTAACGCCATGGCAACTTCGACAGCGCTCTTATCAGTCAATGGTTCAGCCTCTTTGTATCATGAGGCAACATCGACGACAGTCAGGGCATACTTGTACTTCTTTCTAGCTACCTTATCATGAGGTAAATAAAGTAGGTCGGCCTGGTGCACAGTGTTAAGTCGATCTTCGTCGAATATTGGACGTGGTGTGTGGCACGGCGCGGGCAGATAGATATGCCATACAGCTTGCTTTTTCAGCCAGTTGCGTGCATCAACCTTGGAAACTTTAGCAGCTGAGGCAAGCTTGTTCACCGCAGTTGCACCTCACCAGTACCCCTTAGGGCTGCAGTATATTGCGGAAAGTTTATCGGCCATCTATCTACTCAACAGGCTACATTCAACAGGCAAACGCGGGCCTTTCTTAACAGTGGGACGGTGGCGCTCCATTCCGACCCCCATCCCCATCTGTGACTTCGCCAACATAATAGCCGATACGATTCGGTGGTCCTTCTTCTCATACTCTGGGGCGTTGTCGTCGAGTGCGATCTTCGACGCCGCCACAGCGAGAATGTCGTCCGCGTGGTTACGCCTGACAGCGTCCTTATGCCGTGTATAAGCCACATCGTGATGGAGTCATGCACGGTCGAGTTGGTTAACGCCACAGTATTCCTGTGACAACCGCTTATCAAGCTTTGTGAATGGTCCACAATAGGAGTACTTACCGGTGTTCTGGAAGCTACCACCTGGGACATCCTCCAAAGATATACCAGGTGGAAGGTTCATATGCATCTCCGATAGAGGTAGAGCGTGGAGTGTGCTGTTCAGCAATCCACCACCAGCCGCCTCTTTCCCAGCCATAATCTGGCTCTTCTTAGTACCACAGACGACGCAGGTTCCCTTCATAGCACGCTGACCAGTTCGAAGCACTACACTTGTCACATTTAAAGTTTCCCTACGTTTCTTACATTGGAGGCAATACAATTTTTGGTATACAAACCTGACGCTTGAGTCTAGATGGAGATAACCAACTTTGACCTCGAAACGAAGGATAAGTCGCACCACCACCTCTGGCTGCTTCCATCCAGCATATACACTGCATAATTTGCAGACCCAGTGGTTGTGGTAAAACAAACCTATTGCTCAACCTTCTTCTCAAGAAGGGATATCTGACATTTGACAGCCTACACCTTTACTCGAAGTCATTAGGGCAAGAGAAGTATCAGTTTCTTTGAGACTGGGCAACAGAGCTTGAGAGGGTGGCTGGGAAGGAAGTAGAGTCATTTCAATCCTCGTCCGATGATATCATCCCAGTTGAGTCTCTCAACAAAAATAAGTGGAGCATCATGGTCTTCAATGACATAATGCTTGAGAAGTGGGGCCAATTGAGAAGTATTTCACCTTGGGACGCCATGGTGGCGCGGACTGCTTCTTCCTAACTCAGAATTACTTTCACTTCCCCAAGCAGGCAATCTGCGATAACGCCAACCCCATCATTCTCTTCAACCAGGATAGCAAGAATCTGCGAGGAATCCATGATACGTTCGTAGGCGGCGACGTGCCGTTCGACGAGTTTCGTGCTTTCTTCGGCGAGTGCGTGTCCAAGCCTTATGGATTCGCAACCATCGACCTCGCGGCAGAGCCTTACAACGGCAAGTATCAGTGCGGGTTTGACCACTTCTACATCTCTATATCATATATTTAAACAGATTTTGACCACTTCTACATCCCCGTGTCATATATTTAAACAAAGTTTAACCATTTTTACATACCCATGTCATGTATTTAAACAAGGTTTGACCATTTCTACATACCCATGCAACCATTTAAACAAGGTTTGACCATTTCTACGTACTCATGTCATGTATTTAAACAGATTGTGATGAATACCTAAAAAACAATATGGACTAAAGTGGCAACGAAACAGGAGCGTGACGCGCTGACCCAGGACTATCTAGCGCACAGGAATTGACTCCAGAGACAATTTAAGGCTCGGGGAAGCCGACTTGTTGTATGACGTGGCGAAGCTATTCAAGCCTGTAACCACAGCAACGAGCAAATCGGCTGAGATGACAAAGAAGCAGCTAGATAAAATCACTAACGCTCTACAACGCCTACCGGTGGAGATTACAGCCAAAGCTAACTTTTTTCTGTGGGTTGATGGCGGGAGTTTCTATGACTCTCTTAATGAGTCCGTTAATCTGTTCCCGGTGAGTCTACCCCGCAGAGGAATGCTTAGCTGGACGAGTGGTGACCTGTGGGGGCTAAGGTCACTGCAGTAAAATCTGGCAGCATCTTCACGGGCTTTAACGGTACCACTCATGTGCATAGTGGCTACCCTAGAGCTCCAGCCGATTCGCTCTTCATACGCTTTGCGGCTTGGGGCGGTCGGTCAGTGTTAGATGGCAGATGGAGCATCCAGCCTCACTAGAGGTTGATTGGTAGGATACTATGAGAGGAAGAGCTTACTAGTTAGTAGCTGCGTGGTCTTGTCATGGCGAAAACAAAAAGCTTGAAGCCAAGTGGTGAGGTCAGCTTCGACTCCCTGAGCGGGGTGCCGCAACACCCATGTGCTGTATCTGTCTTGTCATAGTTCGGCCTTGTCTGCGACCGGCATTCTGAGCAGTTCTGTGTCCTGCAAGGGACCGTGTTCTGCGAGGGACCAATTGCCATACAGGATGGAGGGGAAATGAGCCCACCACTGCCCATTTAATGTGGAAATGTTAAAGGAGTCCAGTCGCGTGCCAACCGATCGATGCAGTAGTGATTGCACCTTTCTCACTGGTCGTTATTGAGACAGAGTATGTAATCCGAAGTGGAGGACTGTCGCACACCTTTATCGATGGGCCACGTTGGACGTGCCTGTCTGGGGACGGGTGCCAGTGGCCAGGCTCGAATTGGAGAGTGACTTAGCGGCCACCTGTAAAGCAAGTGATGGGCTCGGAGTTTGTCGCCCTGTTGCGTGCAGGGTGAAAACCCGGAACCCCTGACCCAGCAGACTCTGAATTGGTGATGGAAACTGTATCGATACACTTGATGGATGAGTACCTTGTGCACGAGTCTGCCTCCGGGGCACTCCCGAGAGGGAGGAGGTTTTGCCCATAGCTAGCTGAATATCAAAGTGAAGAAATTCAAAAAGTGCCGGGCAACGGCCTGGAGTGACTAGTACTCTCTTAAGATAGCTAATCCGGTTGCTGCATTGTTTGGAGATACTACTGCACCGACAATGCCACCGTACACCACCGGACCAATCACAATTTTGTAATTGTAATTTGAAATTTGTATAGTGCCTCTTCAAGATAAACTCATCAGAGGCGCTCTCTGCGCTAGCGATGTTAAATGTCATTAAGAACGGAACATTCGTCCACAAGTAAACATTGGTCAGAAAACTAGAAGAGTCACCAGTGGCAAGCTCGCGCACACACGCAAAGCCCAACCAACAGGTTCCCAACTAGAGTTGAATGATAACAGCATGTTTGGAGTTTCTGAAGCAGATAGCAAAGAGGATGAGGAGCGGCCATAGGCGATGTGATCCGCCGCCAATGGCTCACGGTTGTCCCATCGTCCAACAGTAGATGGAAGACGTTGCGGCGAGCGGAGATTAATCGAACTATTGGATATGCATCGGACAGGTTTCGTCACCTGTCTTTCGGTAGGTAGCTGGACCATTCCGGAGCTGACAGTCGGAGCCGCTCCAAAGACTGTCTTCGCCCTTCTTCACCGAATCCCAGATTTCCCAGCATTGACGGCGTGCGTGGGTCTGTAGGTCTCAGACTAGACTGTCAAGCTTGAATCCTGTCCCCCCTCGGTGGGTGGACCAGTCCATTCACGGAAGGTCATTGATGATAAACAACGAAACATCCGAAACGCAATAATTCTGTTTTGGAAACGAAAAATAATTCCACCACGCCAACTCGGCAACAGAAGAAAACCAAACAGCTAAAATTACCGAAGATATGTTACATTTAGACAAAATAATCCGTCAGAATGAACATGTAGATATCCAACGACCATTATGGCCGCGGACATGCGCAGAAACAATTGTAGATCCCAACTGCGAGCTCGACCTCGACATCGAGATAATCAAGAATCACAGTTTTAAGCCGCCAAGCGAATTTGCCCAAGCTGACATAAGCGGAGTTATTGACGAGGTTACAAAATATAACTGGCGTACGCTCGTACCTTCAAAGAGAACAGCGACCTCTGCAGACCGAGTAGCGATCGATCGAGTAATAGATGATCTTCCCACATATAAAACCCGACTTCGGCTTATAGAAGACGGTGGGCGTCTCATACCACATACGGGAAAAGGTATCACGATGCCTCTGAAGATGCAAGGACAACGGTTCGGCGAGCTCTCCATCGACCCCTTTGGCGTTGATGGCTGGCAACTTAAGGGCATTTAACGGTGGAAACCTTGTACTCGAAGCTCCTGCCGATGAATCGCTGTACAGCCTCCTAACGAAGCGCTTCATTAAGACTAAACAGTACGCTCCACAGGCAACAGAGACCTTCAAGAAACTGGTCAAACTGGCCAGGCTGCCCACTCGCGGGCGGGCAAGCAAAAAGCACCAGTTTATCGGGGGCAAAGGCTTGCAGTACTACAACTACCCAAACGCCCTTGTAGAGCGGTTGCGACTTCTAGTGGCCTCTAAGGCAGCAGGCAAAACTGGTTTGGATAATGAGATATTGGCGGTCTTTGACGAACTGATGCATTCGGGTGCAGTTCCTAAGGAGTTGGCACTCAAGTTGAACAGAAGTCTGCTCATGGTATAAACAAGAACATGGAAAAACTCCTCGAGGAGATTCAAGATCTGCTGTTGCTGCTAACTCAGTGGGAAAAGCATATTATAGTAGCCACCTCAAACATCAGAGATTGGACCACATTTTTCCATCCACCGCTGTACCTTGATCCAAAGAAGCGCTTCGTGTTGGCCTTAGTAAACCTAGAGACCTACAACTCCATCTGCAACATCTCCAGCACCAACAACATGTTCCACTATAGTTGGAATGGTGGCGTGTCGTGGAGGATAATTGAGTTGCCCGAAGGGAGTTATGAGATCACGCAGATCAATGCCGAGATTCAGTGGCAGCTCGCGGCGAATGGTCACTGGGATGCTGTGAATGAATCCCACTACATTACCGTAGCGGCTAACGTCTTGACCCAGCGTGCCTACGTGGAGATATCTAAAAGCACTTATCAGGTAAACATGGCCATGTCCACCATCCGAGCCACTCTCGGTTTTAACCCCATTACGCTTGTGGTACGACGAGCTACCACGAGGCAGCAAACCCGGTGGAAATCCTTTCGGTTAACAGCATCTTGGTGAACTGCAACATAATTGGCGGTTCATATCGTGGTGGTGACCAGCAACCAGTGGTCTACAGCTTCTTCCCGATCGTATCGCCAGGCTGTAAGATAGTCGAGGCCCCGAATAACCTGGTGTACCTACCTGTATTACCGGCGGGTAATGTACAGCAAATGCGTAATATGGCTAACGGACCAGAATGGTGCACAAATAAACCTCCGCGGTGAGATGGTTACTATACGGTTTCACATCCGCAGCTTGTAGCCTCTCGACAACGATAATGTTCATCTTTACCAGCCGTAGTCACACCGGCCATGTTTGGCATTATGTTTTGGGTAGTGGATTCATCGACTGGATAAGCAGTGCTGCACGCGCATTTGGTCGATCTGCCACCTCTTTCATCTCGGCAAACAAGGACACGATTAAAAATATTGAAGACATGGTTGGTATTGTAGCGAAATCAGCCGCTGTGGTTAAGTGGATTGTTGACGTCGTAAAAGCGAAATGCGCTGCTGCTGCTGCGGCTAGGAATGATAAAAAGGCTCTCTCTGCCCCTCTAGAGAAAGTACTTAGCGATAAAAGTTTTGAGTTTCTGAAACAGTTAGCAACCACAGAGAGTCTTCTTGTACCGGCGATTCAAGACATTAATAGTCGTATTGCCAGATCTGGGTTTAAGATGCTACAAGCGATCCCCGGGATTTGCCGTCCAGGAGGCAGGGGCTTGTTTCTCAGTCCTCACTAGCTCCACACTATATTGAAGACTTGTCTTTTCTGTTGTGTATAATGGCGATCGTAAATGTGTCGAGTGAAATGTTAGATATAGCCAAAGCGCTGCTGGTTGATGAGAGCATCGAATCTTTCGAATACCGCGAGTATCGGACCATGAAAGAGGAGATCCGATGCAAGTCCGTTGGCGTGGCTGTGATGGACGAAAAGACAAAAAAAACGAGCTAATCAAGCGTGGTCGAGAGGAAATACCACGCGGTGTTGATGAAAAGGTAGATATACACAAGCTGTGCAATTATTTAAATGAAATGTGATGACGCAGACTGATTAATGTATTTCATCGATTCATTGAATTTTCAGTTCCTCAAGGACTTTTACTTTCTTATATTCACCAACTCAGCCATTTCTCTAATTAGATTTTCAGGTCCTCAAGGACCTTCTTATAGCGCCTTCTAGTGCCAAGGATGGCGGAAATGGTTGGAGCAAATGAGGGAGTAAAGATAGCGGGAAGAACACTGAATAATCTGAGATACGCAGATGACACAACACTATTAGCAGGTAAAAAAACAGATCTGGTAGAACTGATAAGAAGGCTGAAGAGAGAGAGCGAGAAAGCAGGACTATACTTCAATATAAAGAAAACGAAGATCATGACAACAGCTGAGGAGGGCAGTTTTATGGTGGATGGAGAGGAATTAGAGATGGCAACAAGCTTTACATTCTTGGAATCAGTAGTAGAAAGAGAAGGAAAGTGCGATATGGAAATAAACCGAAGGGTGGCGATTGGAAAAGCCGCAGTGAATGGACTAGAAAAAATATGGAAAGACAAACATGTGAGCACAGACACGAAAAAAAGATTGGTGAGGGCCTTGATTATACCAACAGTAACATACGGCAGTGAGACGTGGACAATGACCAAGAAAATAGAGAAAAAAATCAATGCTTGTGAAATGTGGATATGGAGGAAGATGCTGAGAACATCATGGACGGAGAAAAGGACTAATGAATGGGTACGCAAGGCGATTGGAATTGAGCAAGATGAGACGTTACATCTGTATAACACAACTCTGCGCTAAACAGTTGACGATCTACTCCTGTTACAGTCTGCTTGCGTAAGAAGTAATGCTCGCTGGTTTGACAAGGAATGTGGAGCAATACGCAAAGTGGTCAGGAGTAGAGCGGAAGAAGATCACATCAAATGGATGAGGCTTCTTTGGGTAAAGGATGCATTTCTATAACAGAGAGCTACAGTAATTGTAATTGTAATTTGTAATTGTATTCAAAAACTTACAAAGCACCACTTCAAGATAAAACTCATCAGAGGTGCTCCCGGCCCGATGTCCCAGAACTAGTGGGGAATATTACAGTCTTCAAACGCTTGCGGAAGAGGAATTCCCGCTGAAGGTTGCCGTGAAGCAGGGCTGACAACGGTGAAGCTGTGCTGCTGTGGGGTGGTAGTGCGGACCATGGGGACCACCAGGTCTCCCTGACCAGCTGATCACAACAGTTGGTGACCAGTGGAAGTAGAAACAGGGAAACAAAGTTCCCTTAGGTAAATTGGAGTACAGCCAACAAGGCAACTGCACACAAGGTCCAGTACTGGAAAGCATGATTACCCAGGATAGCTTTGGCAGTGCTAGAGTGATCTGTCTACTTTCTTAGGCAGATCTTATGGCTCACAGGGACTCTCCTTCTCATCTGTGGACATCACCACTTAACAAAGAAAGTTTCTGATGTCTGATGAGATGCACATTCAGTTCTGCCAAAGTGGTGCTGCTTTGATCAGTCTGATGTCGAGTTGAGATCGCTTCTTCTGACTTCACCATCTAAACCATGCATGCTAGACCCATTATGACTTTTCTTCTGAAATTTTATGTTGATGAGCTGCTTCCATTTGCAGCTATGCAATGCTTCATTGGCTGCGAGATTATTGCCAGAGAACCAGAGGATGCCATCATATGGCCATCACTTGGGAAGCCTGGAATGGATCCAGATGATATCAAAATTTATCTCTAACCATATGTTCCTTTCTAAGGTTATGGAAAAGGTAGTTGTGCAGCAGATGTTGTGATATTTAACGTCATGCAAGCCAGTGTCAAAGCTAGCATTAGACTTTAGGAAAGGCCATTTGAATGAGACAGTTCTGCTAAAAATTATCTCAAGCGTCTGTGATGCCATGAAATATTGAAGATGTTGTACTGCTTGCTCTCATGGACAATGAGCATGGCATTTGATACTGTGGGCCATGACATCTTGCTTACAAGATTAAGCATTTAATTGAGTGCCATTGGAAAGGTTTCACTCTTTTCCTGAAGGGCAAATAAGAGAGACACAAGAGAGACAGCTCAAGAAACATTGTCAACTCGCATTAAATTGGACTCTTATATCTGTTAGATAACTGTCTTTTTATAACGTTTGTGAGGTTCTTAAAAGGTCCTTTATAAATAGCCATATATGTACGTGCATACTTGCATACATACATATGCATGATTACTTATTTATTCATTGCTTTCTTTGCTTTTAAAATATTACAGGAAATGTTTCTGTTGTTAATATTTATATCGCAAGTAAAATCAGTCATATGACTCAAAATATTATGAGAATGAAAAGCTTATTTTATCGTCTTATAATTTCTAATTTGACTGCTTTATAAACTTTTGCACCACTGTTTTCTACATATCCATTTCTCCGTTCTGCAGTTGGTCACTTTATTTCTAGTTTTGGCACTAAGATGTTAGCATCACATTGTTTTTATCACTTATGAAATTTCTGTAACCTGGATTTCTAGAAAGCAAAGCCAGCTGTCACAAGCAGCAAGACAATTGCAAAAGTTGAACTACATGTAGAGGAGCAAAGGTATAAATCTGGCTGCAGAGACAGCAAAACATGCAAGCAACTACTTGGGGAACTGTTTGCTGATAAAGAATATCTAGAAAAATTGCTGCAGGAAACTGGTGAGAAAATTGCAAAAAATATTAACGACAGGTGTACCATAAATTGACTTACATTTCAGGTGTACCATAAATTGACTTACATTTCTGGTGTACCATAAAGTGACTTACATCTCACCAAAAATGCACATCAGAAGGAGTTCTTGTCGGCCTCTAAATTTTCAACCTTGTAAAAAGGGAAAAAGTTTATTTGTGTTTTTAGTACTTTTTACATATTAATGTGGACATTTGTATAACACTTTCATACATCTACCAAAAGTGCCAAATTAGGCCCTAAGATGGGAACGTATGCATCACCCAGTGTAAAGTGAATAATTCATCTAATAATAATAATAACCTAAGAAATTCTATCGCATCACTGTAATAATGCTTAAGGCATCAGCTGATGGTCGCTGCTAGGCAAAATCATTGTACAAGCCAAATTCCATGGTGAGTCTAGTTGAAATCCAAGAAGACTGTCTGAAAAGACACGAAAAAAGACTGCAAAGGAAATGAGTCCATGAGTCCATGTTTGTAGTCGAGATCTGAAGGTCAGAACAGACTCTGCAGAGCAAACATTTGCTGGCAGAACGTTCCAGAGTCTAGGGTCAGCAACAGAAAAGGCATGCCTGCCGAGAGCTATCCTTGTCCACGGTATAGTCTGATTTAGGCAGCCAGAAGTCCTGGTCGAGTAGAGACAAGTCTTGGGAGTCAGTACACAGTGAAGATAACGAGATTGGCTGAAATGTAGTCTTGTATCTAATTACCCCAGTCTTGAACATCATTCATTTTTCTGTTGGCAGTGCAATGATCTTGGATTGGTGATATATATTCATATTTTGGTGTTTTAGTGATAGCTCTTGCCAGTGTAATGTAATGTAACAAAGACTGGGCACAGCACATTTTAGGTACCTCTCAAAGGTGCTCTCTGTGCCTGTGCCTGTGACTGTGCCTAGTCTTAATGATGTTAAATGTCATCAAGAACAGATAAGTTGCCCATTAGTTAACATTGCTGGGAGAACTGAGAGTCACCAGTGATAAGCTTGCGCACACATGCAGAGCCCTACCAAAAGATTCCCAACTAGAGTTGAAAGATGACAGCATGTGCAGAGTGATCCGCTGCCGATGGCTCATGGTTGTCTCATTGTCCAGCAGTCCCTCATAGATGGAAGGTGGCATGGCAGATGGAGATTACTCAAACTACTGGATATGTGCAGGACAGGTTTTTGTCACCTGCCAGCCGGTAGGTAGCCGAACCATTCCGTAACTGAGTCGGTGCCACTCCAAAGACTCAAAAACATTTGTTTATTTTTGTATTTTATTTTGTATTTACGTATTCTTTGCCCTTCCTCCACCGAATCCCGGCGTAGACGGTGTACGTAGGTCTGTAGGTATGAGGCTAGACTGTCAAGCTGGAATGCCGTCCTCCCTCTGTGGGTGAACCTCTCAGTTCACGGAAGGTCATGATGGTATGCAACGTAAAATGTTTGAAATGCAGTAAATCTGTGTTGGACACAAAAACTAAATCCGACACGCAGATTTGACAACAGTAAAAATTGAAACTGCTAAAATTACCAAGCAGATGTTATGTTTAGACAAAATAATCCATCAGAATGACACGAGTACAGCCAATGACCATTATATCAGCAGACATGTGCAGTGTATTTTGGACTCTATAAAGCTTTTGAAAGGCTAGTGTAGTGAGTTGCAGTAAATACAGCTGGAGACCAGGGGATTAGCCAAACAAACCAGACCAGAAAGGGAATGTGGTGCTTAATCCTACAGATATCACGAATCTAGTAGTGGGCAGACCTACATATAGAATTAATGTGTACACTGTGATTGACAGGTTGAGTCAAACACAATGCCCAAATTGCAGGATGAACAGCTGCATTGTATAACAGAAAAGCCTAGATGGATTGAATTCAAAGAGTTAAATTTATTCAGTTGCTATGATGTTCCTAAAAGGAGAAACTCAGTTTTGGATGGGTTTAAGACCAGTTCATTTTCTGCCATTCAAGATTGAAATTTCACTGAGCATTTAATCGCACTCTTCCCTTGCTGACAGGTTCTTATCTACTTTTCTGACAAGATCTTTTGGCCTTGTGACTCGACTTTTCCAACTTTCCCTTATCTAAGAACCTTTTATACCCTAAATCTCCTCCGCCAGTTCTCAGCTTGATCCAACCAACAACCTTGACAGAGATCCATAATCTCATTTTCTCATCCTTTGATAAACAATGTGCTTTGTACTTCATTCCTAATATGCTTTTAAAAGAATACTTTGATGTTTTGGGCCCAGTGATCATTATCCATAGTCAACCACTCTCTTGCCAAATGCTGCTTCCCCACCAGTTTCGCTCATGCAATAGTTTATCCTCTTCCTAAAAAGCTATCTCTCCCTCCTGATGATTTATCAAACTATCATCCCATCTCTGCTCGCAGTTTTTCTGGAAATAATAGTTGCCAGTTGTCTGAGTAACACTGAACAACAAATTTTTTTGAAAGTTTTGCTTCCTGAAAAATTTTTGGTGATTAGGATAGACAATTGTAATTGTAATTGTAATTTGAGATTTATAAAGCGCCTCTTAGAGGATAAACTCAACAGAGGTGCTTCCGACCCAAAAAAGTAAATATAATTTCAGATTGACTGTATCACTTAGAAATTTGAAGAAACATGAAATTAACTCTTACGGAATTTAGCGTGTTTAATCGCGCAATGATGCTAACATATTGCATTAGTTCAACTGAGCTAAAAGTGTTTTGCTGCTGATTTTTGCTTGTATTCAGCATCTGGTGCTTCTGGTTTCAGTGTCCAGCAATAGCTTGTCGACCAGCGTTGATGGGTTCCACTTGCCCTGATAGTGCTTTTCCATCATTGCAATGTCCTGGTGATACCTTTCACCATATTTATCACTGACTACCAAAGTTAGCAGCAAAGAAGTCCAAGAGTGAATGCTGTAAATGAAACTTCAGCGACATGTTGCACTTCATGGTTTTGTATGTTGTCAACCAGCTGGATATAGTTTGGTTCTCTGTAATTGACAAGAAAATTCTTAACAACATCCTTGAATGCCTTCCATGCGATTTTCTCTGGCCCCACTAGCAGATCTACGAACTGCTTGTCATTGATGACATATCTGGTTTGTTGACCAATAAAAGTGCCTTCCTTAATCTTGGCATCAGATATTCTCGGAAATATCATTCGCAATTATTGAAATCCTTCACCTTCTTTGCTCATCACTTTCACAGAATTCCTTATCAGTTCAAGTCTTGGCTTATAACCCTGCTTTTGCTCAAGGTGATTTACCTTCCTTCCTTCTAGTGTGCATTTGTAGTGGAGGTCAGCGAATTCAGCCAATTGCACCGCAGTTCATGGCTTTCTTGCCTCCACAAAATATTGAGTGTCACTTTGTCAAAGGCTCAAAGACTCTGAGCCTTTCCAAAATTAAGAGCATCATCTTTAAGAGCTTCAAAATTAGTAATATCCGTTGACTTCAAATAATACTCAAAACATCATGCAACTGATCTAAAAACTGCGAGTATGACTGCTTGCCTGTTCTGGGCATGGATCTGAACTTATCCAGATAGAATCTAGAGTCATCCTACATGCATTGAGTAATAATGATTTCGTTTACCTGTAATTGGCTCAAATTTCCATAGGCAGTCTGTTATAATGCAGCTTCATGGAGGAAATTTAACAAAGATGAAAGAAGTCTGGCCCATTTAGCTTCCTCAGTGCTGTGCAAAAATGCAACCTTCTCGAAAGAATGGAAATAGAAAACCAGATCTTCGGATTCATACATGTTGGGCAATTTTGCATAAGCAGACACAGAAGCGGCATCTACATCATCTCTTGCACTATTTGATTGCAATACACCCAACTGTGCTTTCTCACGCAATAGAGTAAGCAAACCTGTCTCTTTCAGCCTGCATGCATTCTTTCTCAGCCTAAATCAGTTTCAGCCTCATCTGGCCTCCACTGATACTATCATTGCCTGTCTCAACCTCTTCCACTCCATCTTGGCTTCCCTCCACATCTCCATTTTCCTTCAGCATTCGTATCATATCATTTTTATCTAAACTTTCTGGATTGATATTTCTCCATCTGCACTCTTCTTCCACATCCTTCTTTTTCATTTTGTCAAACATTTCAGTGTAAATTTCTACTAGTTAATACAGTATGATGAATGACAAATCTCTGTAAATTTCACATGTACGAACAGACACAATAAGATAATGCAATTATATCACATAACAGTAATAGTAATAGCTTTACAGCTTCTGCCTTCACACTCTCAATAAATCACAAATCTGTGCTTCGCTGAAACACAGAACAAGAATGACGAATGATCAGTGATTAATTCTGATAGGACAATAACCCCCGGTAAATAACCCCCAGACAATAACTCTCGGACAATAACCCCTGGGACAATAACCCCCATGCAAAATGAAATTAAATGTGTAAGAGAAAATGCTGTTTGTTGTTAATTAGTTAATTGAACTTAAAAAGAAAGGTTGTGACCTATTCCACGTAGATAGTCAAGAACATTGTGCTCATTGTAGTTGCTAATGACGGCCAGCTCTGCATCTCTGCATTGGAGTCAGCATACTTCTTCCTTGGGTGACCAGCCAGAAATTGGCTGCAGTGAACTTGTTGTAATGCTTGTTCTCTTTGAATAAATCCAGTGAACTTCCAAATGGTTGGATGAAAACTGCCGACGTTCGACTGAAAATTTCTCTGCCAGCCTTCAACCGAATTGTTTGTTTTTGGTAATTCGTCTTCAGATCTTTGATACATATTCCACATCCCAATGGCGTAAATAGATTGTCATCATCCACGTCGTTGTGGTCTTCCTATGTATGCATCTTCGAAATAATCAGCAACTGGTCTACTTTCTGGAGGCAGTATTTCAGACAATTCCTCAAAGGCACCAGCAACATTGTCCGCTGGCACAAATGCAAGAGCCAGAATCATTCTTAATTTCAGTGCAAATTCGGAGTCTTCTTGGTAGCGTTGTTGTAGACCATTTCCCTAAATCTTGCAGTAGATGAAAGAAACATCTTTTCATTTCACTGTCCGGAAAAACTCTTTCTAAACTGTTTATAACTGCCAATTCAAAAGCAACCATGATGCTAGCTGGCTTCAAATTTACATTCAGCATAAATAACTTCTGAAACAGTTCAATGTATGTAGCCTGAGTTTTGTTCTTCAATAATGCATAAGCACATGGAAATGTTCGTTTGTTAACCAGAGCGTGAATGGTGTACAGTGAAGTAGCTGTTTTGAAAGTTCCATCCAAAAACCAGTGAGGTGTATTTCCTAAGAGTTGGATGTTGTCATGTGTTCCAAAGATTAATGTTCGGTTGTTATTGCCTGGACCGGAATTGAACAGAAAAAATTCTTGACCATCAGCTGTAACTTTGTAGCGATCCAGAATGACAATTTCTTCAACATTCTGTGGAACAGGAAGCGGATTATTAACAGCTTTGACAATGACGTCTGACATTTCGACGTAAATGGTGAACGGTTGGCCACTTCTCTTTTGCATCACAGGTTATCGTTGAAACAGACTGAGTGATTATTTGCTGTTTCTCCCATTTCTTCTGCCTGTCTCTTCATTCGTTAAACTGCTTTGAGAACTTCTTGTCAGGCAGGATCCGGACCATGAGAATGTCCATTAAGCCGTCCTACAAGCTGTTCTCCACGAATTTTTAGTTTAGCTTTACATTCTGCTTTGTTACGCTTCTTTTCGCACTCAAATGACACTACACCATTTGCTAAATATTTCTGCTTTATGTATACATAACCTTCAAAACTAAGTTTATCTTTTTCTTTATTTTATTTTATAAATATCATCATGGATAGAAATAGATCAAATTTTTAAACTTTGTATTTTTCATAAACCATTTCTATTATATAGTAGTTGACTTCTTTCATGTTGTATGATAATGCTTTCATGTGTACTCTGTGCCCAATTGTCTAATATTTGTCCAATATTTAGTTCTTGGATGTTTGGTCATTCTTTCATGTCTACTCTTTACTGTGTGTACTGTATTAGTCTAGGGGGTTATTGTCTGGGGGGTTTTTGCATAGGGGGTTTTTGCATGGGGGTTATTTATTGGGGGGTTATTGTCCTGTTACCTAAAAGAGGACCCATTTTTGAAACATTTTGATGCTAGCTTTGTGTTTCTAGCTTAATTATTGGCAGAGTTATAAAAAGTACAAGATGATGATGTTTTTACACAAAAACGCAAAACAGTTAAGACTTTTGACGTCATGACGTAAAATTAAACTGGACTTTACAGGCTGGGCTTTAAATTAATTCAGACCCAATAGGATTAAGCAGTTAATAACTAAGAAAATACTTCATAATAGCAATTTATGGCTACCAAAGAAAGTAAATTATACATCATCTTTTATTTGTGTGAACTTAATGTGAGATTGTAATTGTAGTTGGAAATTTATATAACATTGCTTCAAGATAAACTAAACACAAGCATTCAGAATGCAAGCCTAAGTGATGATAAATATCATAGAGAACAGAAAGTTCATCAGTAGCAAGCAATGCTCAAATAACTAGAAAGGTCATCAGTGACGAGCTCCTGCACTTACGCAAAGCCAAATTAACGGACTCGCATCCAAGTGGACAGATGATGCCATGTTCAGAGTTCTTGGAATACCTCGCATTGATGATGAGAAATGATGACATGTGATGTGGTCTGCCACCCAGAGCATATGGTTGCCTCACCATTCAGCAATCCCTTGCACTTGATAGATAATGCAGCATCTGAACATCTCTTGAAGCCTGGTGGTTGTGCAGAACAGGCATTCGACTGGTCGTAGAACTTCTCTGGTTGATGCTTAATGCCACTTCAATGACTCACCTTATCCTTCCTTCACCAAATCCAACTTCCAAATTCCAAATCCAGTTGCTGACAGCATGCAGGTCTATAGGTTTGAGATTCAACTGTTTAGCTGGGAATCTGTCACCGCCGAATTGTTGACAGGTCCATCTGGGGGGGAATCAATCACTCTGAAGCACCATCAAAAAATGAATGAAAACCATGCCAGATTCAAGATAAAGCCCTGAACTATAGTACATTTTTCTTTATGGCAAGGTGGGTCAGTAGTCAGCAGAGAGTCTGTATCATGCCGGTGTCATAACCTAGCTGCTGCTTCATTATTGGAGAATGGTGTCCTCTTAATACTAGAGCTGCATTTCAATTAAAAATTTTAATCGCGATTGATCGATTAAAATTTTTAATCGCATTTTAATCACATATTAGAAAAATGAGCAATCCCAGTTACATTGCAGTTTTACTGTATTTAAGTTTTTTTAGTTGACAATTATGCAACATCCAAAGTAAAGATAGTAGCTTTAAAATGTTTACTCTTTTAAATGCACACGGTATGTACATTATTTGGGTTCAGCGATGCCCTTTTCTTATTAACAGTGTTTCCTGACAAAGAAATTAGTCGTTCACAAGCGACAGTCATTGCTGGGGATGACAAATTCTTTTTAGCCGTGGTGGATAAGATGGGATATGCTCCTGCATGTGATTTCTACCACTCTAGTGGACAGTCATCAATTTCAATCTTTGGTTCTGCTTTGTATCATTGCAGAACCGTTTTTGAGTTTGTTAACTGAAGCATGAGTGGTTCATCTTCCGAATCAGATGATAACTCGTACATTTGAATTCTTTTCTGTGGAGGTTCTGAGGCTATGTTGTTTGCGGTTTCATTCCTGATGTTGACGTCTGTAAGTGCCTGAAGCTCCTTCCCCACTTCCTTGCGCTTTTCTTTTGGCACATACTTGAGTTGCTTGAAACGTGGATCTAGTGCTGTAGCAATGTTCAGCCACAACAGACTGAGGTTCTGTTGCTGATTCTTGAGATTGATTCTGAACATGTCCTTGAACCGCACGATGTATGCTGGGTTGTCATCGGAAATGTTCATTTCGCAAAAGAGATGGCAAAGAGTTGGTAGAATAATAATGGAGCATGAGATGTATTGTTCTCCACCCAACAGTTCAGTTGCATAGCGACAAGGTGAAGGATTTTCCGCACCAGGTTAAGTTTCTCCCATTCAGCAAGTGTTGGAACTGTGAGCATGTGTTTGTGCTTTGGCTGTTCCGGTGTTGCCAGTACAGCCTCTTTGTTGTTCAGCAGCCTCTCCACCATCTGTAGGGTTGAGTTCCGGTATGTTGAAACATCCTCTATAATTGTTTCTGTTTTTTGATAGAGTTGGAATTTGGGTTTTCAATTTGATCGTATTTGCAGGGCTGTGTTTAAACTGGACAATTTTGTGACACTTTGCCAGTACACATTCAGCGCCAGACTCTACGATAGCTCTATTCACAGATAGCTGCAGTCTGTGTGCTATGCATGGCATATGCTGAAAAAGTAGCAATCCAACTGCAGCCGTCACATTCTTGCACTCTGTCCCAGCTGTTGTTACTCTGTCATAAATTTCCCGCGACCTTGTCACTGGCGAGAAGTGCTCAGCACAGGCTTCAGAACAGTGTCATTCTTCAACAATGAAAACCGCAAGCACAAACAACTTAAAATCACAGTTTTTGTCAATCAGGTGGCTGGTCACCCCTAAGTAGCTATCGTTAGCCAAAGAGGACCAGTAGTCCACCGTCAGAGCAACAAAGACCGCATCATCGAGCATCTTACAAATCCATTCCTTCTTTTGTTGGTACAAATCTTTAATGCAAGCACTGATAACTGAACATGAAGGAAGCATGTAGGACTGATTACCAGCTGCAATACGGATGACGTCCTGCAAGACCTCGTCTGTTGCGACGTTGACAGATCAGGCATTCATTGCAATCCATTTTGCGATAGCATTGGTTATGCCTTCGCATTTGCCCTGGTCCATCGGCTTAGCCATCTCGTGCAGTTGAACTAGGGTTGCCTGACATAGTGCAGGTTCCATTTTATCATCTGCCAAAGACAACGTTGATGTCTTATCACGAGCATTAGCGGTAAATGCATGCTTGGTACGCAGGTGATAGTTTAACGATGAATTGCTGCAGTGGTACTTTAATTCTCATTTGCAATACTTACAAACGACTGTGTCATCCATTTTAAAACTAAACTGTCCACCCAATATTATCTTTCCTATTTTCTTCGACTCCATTCTTTACTTAAAACCTAATTTGTAATGACCGAATTTAATATCGCAATCGACTTTACACAGTGTTCGAAACCATGCAAAAGAACCAGAAACAATACAACCATAGACATCATGAATGTCGACTAGGGCAAGCATTGAATACTGTCTAGATGAATTTTTATTGCACTAAGTTTGGTCGACAAGTGCTTGCGGCAAGAAAGAAAAAGTGTTTTTAACGCATTAATTGTTGCATTAAAAATTTTAATTGGAAAGAATTGTAATGCATTAATTGCACATGTTAACAGCGATTAATCAACAACCCTGTTAAATACAGAACCTATTTGTATATTATGCAGGTATTGATGTTAATCTTATGACTGAATTTTGTTTTGAGCAGAAGCAGCAAGTAATCAGTCAGAAACAAACAAAGCGATACGTAGTCTTGCAATTCAGGGCTTGCACTATCTGGACACAAGGACTGAGTTTTGGCAGCAGCAGAAGCCTATGTATTCTCGGAAACGGGATAAGAAGTTGCAAGAGAGTGCTTGTGAGTCAGGTGAATCTGAAAAATCAAACAATCCAACTCAATGGATTCTGAAGAACATGGAGGATATTGATGAAGGTATTTCAACAATCTTCCTTGATCAGACCTGATCTCTTCACTCTCTTGTTATTAACTGAGTCAGGCAGCCTTCTTTTTTAAACTCATGGAGGTGTTTAACACTAAAGGTCATAGCTGAAAATATTAAACTTCAATATTTATTGGTGTTCACCTGAACTGGCTGTCTAGTATGAAAGTAATGCAAATGATTTCAACCTTTATTTTTTCAGTGCCTGTTATTGCATCCCAGTCAATATAAAAATGCTTTCTAGCATTTCTTGATGATTATGGTGATTTGATGACAACAATGATAACAAAGAGGATCAAAATGATGATGATGATTATTGATGATTTTTATTGATGATGATGCAACTAACAATCCTGATGCACTAGCACATGTCCATGATTAATTTTGCATTTCATGTTCGTTTTTACAAATAATTGATCTTATAGAGTTTGCTCAATAATTCTTGCATGGTTGGACTTCTACTTTGACTGAGTCTGCATTTTAGAGTTATTTTGCAATTGCACCAAGGATTTTGCATGTTTTTGGACTGTTACCGCAAAAAGATTGGTAATTTGTGTTAAGCTTCAGACTTGTGCATGCTGTCTGCAACGGTTTTTTGGATTCAGTGAAGGAAAGGTGAGGAGAGTCTGATGTAGCATTGACCATCAAACACAGAGGTTCTGTACCAGTTGGCCAGCTGTTGATGAATGCCTGTCCTGCACAGACCTAGTGGTTTGAGAGGCATCAAGACATTGTGTCTTCTTAGAACTGCAAGGGAATGCTGGATGGTGAGGTTACAATGTGCTGTGGACATCATGGGCCATCGTTGTTCCTTGATGCAGTGCAGTTCAGGGACTCTAAAGATGGTGTCAACTTTCAACTCTGGATGGGAATCTGTCAGTTTGGCTCTGTGTTTGTGGGACTCTTCTGGTCATCTGAGCACTGCTTGCTTACTTATGAACCTTTTGTTCTAAATGAACTTTAACACCATTTAGGCTGTCAGAGGCTGTGCTTTTGTGAGGTGCTTAAAATTTATTTATTTATTTATTTCTGCATTTATTAGGCACCACTATCTATTGACTTAGCATCAGTCAATGGCGCCAAGCAGTTGTGAGTGAAGGACTTGCTAAAGGTCCTCACGCAGTAACCATCTCGGAAGAGGATCGAACCAGTACTCTCTGCATTACAAGCCAAGTGCTTATCCAATATGCTACCGTGCCCTATAAAGACACTGTTAAGTATATAGATGACTAACTGACTAACTAACTAACTGGTTTATGTTAATCTAGCTCAAGCTGATGGTAAATTTGAAGAGTGTTTGAAGCAAGCTAACAGGGTTCTAAAAGTTCTTGAGAAATGGTCAGATAATAGCATTTGTAACCGTCCTGAGCTGCTTGCCAATCTTCACAGCTGCATTGGAAATGCTCATCTTGAGTTGGCAGAATATGTGGAAGCCTTGCTACATCACAATGCTGACTATGACTTGGCCAAGAAAAAGTAAGTTTCTTCTACTAGAAAAGTTATTTTTCAGCTTCTATCTCCATTCTGTTACCAAAGAAAGGATAAAACTAACATTCAATGAGGTTCCAGAGAAGAGATACAGCTGAAGTGGAATGGAATGTTGTTCTACAATTACAAACAGGTGAAATAAGGTACATGATGCTAGCAATCTTGCAGAACACAGCAGAAAACTCTGCTAAGTCAAATTCCTCCTAAGTCATGTAGAATCATCATCATCTGTGACATGCCCTGTTTGAAGATCGGTGAACATGTCAACTATAAACTTTGTCTTCTTATTTACAAATACATTCATAACCATGCACCTAACTGTCTTACGGACAGCATCAAGTTGCTGTCTTATGATCCTACTCAACTCTGGCTGTGATCATCAAGGTCTTCTTATGTATACATACCGGCAGCTAAGACTAAAATGGGTGATTGTGCCTTTAGAGTTGCTGGCTCACATGCTTGGAATAGTCTTCTTGTAGCCATGCAAGAAGCCAAGAATGTTTTTGTTTTTAAAAGACTTTTTAGATCCCATCTATTATCTACTAACAGTTAAAATTTTCTGTTTACTGTCTAACTCTAGTATCAGCATTTGATTTTGTACATCATCCATTTATTTATTATTAGGCTCTTGTTCTCACCGACATTTGATTGTAAAGCACCCTTGAAGTGCCTTGCTACTGATGATGTTGTATAAAGTGTCATGATTACAATTACAAAAAATTAAAATTACTGTTACTCTGCCCCTCTCTGGAACCTTGTCATTTCCACTACACGTTGCCAGCTGTCTCTATTCTGGGTTCATCTCCAGGTCATGTGTAGTTCAAAATTCAGTAGGTGCAGGTTAGACTCACCGCTTGTGTCCTTTTGTGGCAAGTACGTCCAGCTGGACTCTTCGAACCTGTTGGTGGGTCGGATATCAACTTGCAGAGCTCTGGCATAGTTCTGTTCAATGTTGTAACGTGCAATTTATGTCCAAAAGCTGAAGCCTCCTTGTTTGAATCATCTCTGATGTGGGATGTGAATTGTGCGTCGATAGACCTCTGCATTCATGATGTGACCTGTATAGGTAATGTGCAGTATGCACCTCGGGCATCACTGTTGATAGGCATCAAGCTCCATCTCCAAGTCCTTGGTGAGCGTCCAGGTCTGGGCTCCATACAGAAGGACAGGCAGTATGTATGCCTTGAAAAGTTGGAGTTTGTTATTCAACCTGATGCTAGATTTCTAGATTCCTCATTGTACGTTGATATGCATTCCCTGGCAATGGCCTCATGTCGTTTTACATAAGGTCAACTACCACGATCAGCCTCAACATGAGAACCAGCTCCATCTTCTTCTTCTTCCTTCTGGTTGGAATTAATCCCTCCTACGGGAGGGGTCAGCCACATGAATCCTTCTTTTCCACTTGTTTCTATCTCCAGTATCTTCTTTCTTCAATCTGAGAAGCTTTAGGTCTTGCTGAATCATGTCTCCCTTTTGTCGTCCCCGACTGCGGCGTCCACATACCTCTGCTGTCATAATTCTTTTAATGCAGTTTTCCTCTGCTCTCCTCATCACGTGCAATACCATCTCAGCCTGGCTTCTCATGCCTTGTCAGATATACATGCCTCTCCCAATTTCTGTCTGATATACTCATTCCTTTTCTTGTCTTTCAGTGATATTCCAAGTATCCATCGTGGCATTCTCATTTCTGTTCTCTCCAGCAGCTTATCCTCCTCTTTTGTTGATGTCTGTCCAGGCTTCTGCTCCATATATCATCACTGGTCTTATCATTGTTTTGTACACCTTTCCTTTGAGTTGAACCGGCACTTTGACATCGCATAATACACTCGATAGGTCTTTCCATTTTTGCCATGCTGCCTTAATCCTGTTCTTAACATCATGTTTGCATTCTCCTGTAGCATTCATTATCGATACAAGGTATTTAAAGGTTTCTACTTGTTTCAATGCATTTCCTGCAATGTCTTTGACCGTAAGTGTCTCATCCTTTTTGGAACATACCATGGTTTCTGTTTTATTGATATTTTTATTTAAGATCCTTGCTCTCCAGTGCTCTCTGCCAATCAGTGAAACACCCTTGTATCTTTGTCGCTGCGTCGTCTGCCACTATGAGGTCATCAGCATACAACATATCCCATGTTTTTCCATATGTAGGCCCAGAATTTCAGCACCTTTGAGCGCTGCCGCGTGCGAAATATTGACTGTTTCGATGCAATTGTCATCGTCGTCTTCATCATCGTCACTTGCTGGGGCTTCTAGTCTTTCCTTTGCACGCTTAGTGACCAAACCAGCCACACAGCCTGCAATTTCTTCCTCTGTCATGAGTTCTGTAGTGGTGCAATCTTCTTCTAGTTCGAGCCACTCAGTTATAGTTTAAAGTGAAGTCTCGGCATTGAAATCTTTAAGCATCTGAAAAACATGTTTGGCTTTGTCTTCTTTTGTCTGTCTTTGTGTTGATAGAAAGATGTCTTCTTCCGTAAACCCGTCAAAGTCTTATCCGGAATCTGATTCGGAATCAACATCAGTGGCGTCTTCTGAGTTCGAAACATCAGCAGAAAAGGCAGCTCTGAGAGCCTTTGTTCAGAAGTTTTCAATTGATTTTTCTTTCGCACTGTCCCATGTTTTTTTTTACCAAATAAATAATTTCTTTGATGTTTAGTTCTTTTAGAAAGTCATACACGTTTCCCAATTCGCATGAGATCATCTTCAAAACCAACTCACTTCGATAATTGGTTTTGAAGTTTCTGATGATGCCCTGGTCTAAGGGTTGGATTTTGGAAGTTGTGTTGAACGGCAGGTCACCTTGTCACCTTGTGCTGTCAGCTCTTTGAGCTCTAGCGACCGTCATGATCAATCTTCTCCATTTCTTTCTTTCCAATGTCGCGTCCCTTAGTTGTGCCAAGTTCATTCCAGTTGCTTCGTGTATCTTGTCCATCCATTTTTTCCTTGGTCTCCCTTGTTTTCTCTTTCCCTCTCCACAAGCCAGCATCATTTCTTTTTCCAATCCATCTGATCTCATAACATGTCCAAAGAACCTCAGCTTTGATTTTAGCACTGTTTGTTGTAACGTCTCATCTTGCTCAATTCCAATCGCCTTGCGTACCCATTCATTAGTCCTTTTCTCCGTCCATGATGTTCTCAGCATCTTCCTCCATATCCACATTTCACAAGCATTGATTTTTTTCTCTACTTTCTTGGTCATTGTCCACGTCTCACTGCCGTATGTTACTGTTGGTATAATCAAGGCCCTCACCAATCTTTTTTTCGTGTCTGTGCTCACATGTTTGTCTTTCCATATTTTTTCTAGTCCATTCATTGCGGCTTTTCCAATCGTCACCCTTCGGTTTATTTCCATATCGCACTTTCCTTCTCTTTCTACTACTGATCCCAAGAATGTAAAGCTTGTTACCGTCTCTAATTCCTCTCCATCCACCATAAAACTGCCCTCCTCAGCTGTTGTCATGATCTTCGTTTTCTTTATATTGAAGTATAGTCCTGCTTTCTCGCTCTCTCTCTTCAGCCTTCTTATCAGTTCTACCAGATCTGTTTTTTTACCTGCTAATAGTGTTGTGTCATCTGCGTATCTCAGATTATTCAGTGTTCTTCCCGCTATCTTTACTCCCTCTTTTGCTCCATCCATTTCCGCCATCCTCATTATCCTTTCTGCATATAGGTTAAATAGGAATGGGGACAGAATGCATCCCTGCCTCACTCCTTTCTTTATTTTGATTCTTTCAGTATCTCCAAATTCAGTTCTTATTACCGCAATCTGTTCTTCGTACAATCCCTTGAGAAGTTGTATCAAGTGCCTTGGTATTCCCATTTCTATTAAGGTTTTCCACATCAACTCATGATCAATGCAATCGAATGCCTTACTATAGTCAATGAAGCATATGTATAATTTTTGTCCATACTCCTTTTGTCTCTCCATTATCCACCGCATGTTGGCGATATGATCACGAGTTCCGCGGGATTTCCTAAATCCTGCTTGGTTATCTGGAAGCTCCCTCTCTATTATGTTCTCCATTCTTTTATGTATTATTTTAAGTAGTATTTTACTTATGTGCGATATCATTGCTATGGTCCTGTAGTTTTCACACTCTCTCGCATCTCCTTTTTTGAATATAGGGATAAAGATTGAGCTCTTCCAATCCTCTGGCCATTTTCCGGTTGTCCATATGATATTGCACATTTTTGTTATTGTCTTTGTCATTGCGCCATCTCCTGCTTTTACCATTTCTATGGGTATCCCATCCGGACCCGGTGCTTTATTGTCCTTCAGTTGTCTAATTGCCCATTCCACCTCTGCTTCCAAAACGTCCGGTTCCTTTTCATGTTCTGATGTATCGATTCGTTCTTTCATTACTCTCCTATCTTCACTGTACAGCTCCTCTGTGTATTCTTTCCATCTGTTCTTCATTTCCTCTTCGTTTGCGATTATGTGTCCATCCCTTGACCTCATTGATCCCATTCTTGGTGTGAATTTTCTCGTTATTTCCCTCACTTTTGAAAACATTTCTTTAGTTCTTCCTTTCTTTCCCTCTTCCTCCATTTCCTTGCACATTGCATTTAGATGTTTTTCTTTGTCTATACGTGCTTGCTTTTGGAATGCTCTATTCATTTCTCGTACCTTGTTTTTGTCTCCTTTTTTTGCCTCCTTTCTTTCTACAGCTATGTTGATAGCATCCTTCGAGAGCCACGGAGTTGTTGTGACTTTCTTTTTCTTCGGAATATGTTTCTCAGCAGTTTCTAGTATTATTCCCTTCACCTTCTCCCACAGGTGGTTCGTGTCCTCATCTATCATCGTCTCGTCCCTCTCTAATATTTCAAACCTATTCCTTATTTCCGTTCTGTATTCCGGTGTAATTCCTTTGCAGTCATACGTGTTCAGTCTTTCTCCTTTTTTCAATTTCTTCAATTTCGTTTGCACTGTTGCCACTAATAATTCATGATCAGTTCCACAATCCGCGCCTGGTCTCGTTCTTACATCCCTTATCGTGCTTTTCCATCAGAACGGCAGGTACTGTACACAAATTTTTCCATCGCGTGAAACCAATAACTCGGAAGGAGGATGGGCTGGGCAATTATCCAGAAGCAGAAGAGCTTTATGTTCCAGTTTCTTCTTGCGAAGATGCCGGTGTACGGCCGGAACAGAAGAAGTGTGAAACCATTCTTCAAAAATGTTCCTTGTCATCCAGGCATTTTTACTGTTGGCATATATGACTGGCTGTTTCGTCTTGTTAAGATGTTTAAAGCAACGTGGGTTGCTGAAGCAACCAATAAGAAGTGGTGTGAGCTTGTGACTGCCCGTCTTGTTAGTGCAAAAAAGAAGGGTCACCCAATCTTTTAATTTTTTAAAGCCAGATGTTTTATGAGTTTCATGTCTAAAAGCTAAAGTTTTCTCTGGCAAAAGTTTGGCAAATAAAGCGGTTTCATCACAGTTGTATATTTGTTCTTCATTATAATTTTCTCCTTCTAATAGGTCTTTTAATTTGGAAGGAAATGCTTTAGCTGCATCATCATCAGCCGATCGACTTTCTCCAGAAATAGTCACTTGCGACATACCATGACGACTATTAAAACGGCTTATATACCCTTTGCTCGCTTGAAAACCTTCACTGCCCATCAAAGTTCCAAATTTAGATGCTTAGGCATGAAGAATGGGGCCACTTAGCGGTGTTCCCTTAGCTCTTTCTTGGGTAGCCCATGTGTGCAATGCTTTCTCCACATCTGGTTTTGCCGAATATCGTATGCGCTTTCTCTCTAAGCCAACTTGCGAATCTACATTCTGCACAAATTCGCATAGTTTTGTTTCGTTTTTTACCCAACGTTGTAGAGTGGATTTGGCAATGTCCAGATCCCTAGCAATTTTGGCCTGTTTTTCACTGCTGTGTAACCTATCTAAAGCGGCTAATTTTTCCTCAACGGCATATGAATGCTGATCTTGACTCCAGCCATTAAGACCTTTAAAGTAGACGTTTCGAAAAATATCTGAATATATATATATATATATGTATTGTTACATGTCACGTTCGAGCAGGGTATGAGAGTCAGAGGTGTGTCAACTTAACGCGGGAACAAGACGACCTCTAACGGCATAGAGAGAGAATTAGGCAGAATGTTTGCTGTCTTTGGTCTGTTGGGACGTTTTGGTTTTGGTTCATGGGAACCGTTGTCTTGTGTTGGGTCTATGAGACCTTTTGAGACGTTTTGTTATGGCACGTTCTCGTGGGTTGAAGTCTTCTTTTGTTGTTTTGACGTCGTTTGACACCTCGTGGAGGTTTGAATTGTGTTTTACTGTAAATAGCATCTGTAAATAGTGTATATCGAAACAAGTACTTTTAACCAAATTCTGATGCTAATGTTCTTTTAAAAGTTCACTAGGCTTTTAAATGTTACACTATATATATATGTATATATATATATGAAGCGTGACTAAATGCGTGCAATACATCTTACCAGAACTGCAGTCAAAACGAAAAGGAAATAGGCCTAACAGGCCAAGTGGCAGTGGCCTATAATTAGCCTTACTTCCGGTAGGAAATCGGCAAGCCCTTATATTTAGGGCTACACCGCAATTGCGCATTAACCGACACGGCGTGTTAAGTTAATAGCTTTGGGGACATACCATCACTTCGCGTTAAGCGGAACTTTGGGTAAACCGGGAGCGCGTTAACACGTCCGCACTGTACGTCTTCTTTTTGTTTTTATGTTGCTGTTATTTCATTTTCCTTCAGATCTTGTGGCAGCCTTTCTTGTTTCATAAAGTCGTTTAAAATGATATATAGCCATTCGATGCCATCATGTCCGAGGACTTTGAACATTTCAGCAGTCATTCCAGATGGTCCCGGTGTTGTTTTTCATCTTTTGAATGCTATCTCGATCTCTTTGCGAGTAATTTCATTTTCCGGTTCTGCCACAGGAATGGCTTACCTGCAGCCACAGTTGGGAATGCGGCCACTGTTGTCTGGATTTTTGTCTTGGCCTAGTTTAGTTCTAGTCTGAATATATGTACCCCCAGATTTTTATCTCCAAGGACAGAATCAGGATCTCCAGCATTTCAGCAAAAAGAACCACATCATCAGCATAGACCAGACCTGTGAATTGCAATAGCCAATACGTGAACCTGTGTGCCTCTGCACAACTGTCTTCTCCATGATCTCATCTCTAGGATATATGAACAGGTCTGGAGCCATTCTGCAACTTTGTTACATTCCTGTTTCTACCCTAAACCAATCCGATGTTACACCATCAATGCAAACCACATTCGTCATGTTTGTGTACAGTTGCTGCATGAGACATTAGCCTCCAGATGGCAGCATGATTCACTGAGTCAGAGGTTGCCCTTAGGTCAACATGGGCAATCCACAGTGGTTATAGAAATTCTAGTTTGAATTGCATCATTCAGGGTGAATATGCAGTAAATTGTCCACCTCCCAGGAGTGAAGTCGCTATGATCCCTTTGTCTCAGCTGAAGCAGGATGTCTCCTAACCCTGGAGATTGAAGGCCAGCAAAGACCTTACTGGGCACTGACAGCAGGGAATTTCCACAATAGTTGTTGCAGTCCCAGCGGCTAGCTTTGCCTTTGTAAAGAGAAAGGATAATTCTTCTGGTCCAATCACTTGGCACTGAGACAGACTGCTGTTATTACATGGGTGAGCTATTTTGTACTTGCCTCTCCCTTGGTTTTAAGCATATAGGCTGATAGGCTAATATATTAGTGCTCCTTTTGATACTTTTTTGTAGAAGCAGCAAGAGCTTTGGTGTGTCTGGAACTGCCTTAAACTGGTTAGCTTCTTACCTCTGCAGTAGGTCTTAGCAAGTGGGCATTGATTCTGCTCTTTCTGATCCTTCTTTCTGCACTGCTGTTGTTCCACAGGGCTCTGTCCTTGGCCCATTATTATTCACAATCTTTACTTCACCAGTCAGCTGCATAGCCAACCACTTTGGATTGAAGTTCAGTATGCTGATGACACTCAGATTTACATTGCTCTGTCACCCACTGATCAGTCAGGCAATGTGTAAAGCTTGAAGTGTCTCCTATTCATGCATGGTTCTGTTTCAATGGTTTGGCCATAAATCCAGATAAATCTGAAGCAATCGTGTTTGACTCACACCAACGCCTGTGTTCTCTCTGTTCACATTCCAGCATTGACCTAGCTGGCACTACTGTTCCGATATCAAATATGTTCAAAACACTTGGGGTAATTTTGGACAACAATCTCACATTTCGACATCACATAACAAACCTCTGCAAATCTTGTTTCTATCATATCAGGACATTGTGTCACATCAGGTCAGCTCTTACCAAAGACATGAAGCCTGTTCTCTAGTCTGCTCTCGCCTCAATTATGCCAACGCAGTTTTTACAGGCATCTCAAATCTTAAACTCAAAAAACTTCAATGCATCCAAAAATTCCCTGGCTCATGTGGTAATGCATGCAACTCATCACACAAATTCCTTAGCTGTATTAAGCCAGCTGCTTTGGCTTCCTGTGGAATTCTGGTTAAAATTTAAACTAGCCTGTGACCTATAGAACTCTTACTGTGAGCACTCCTACCTACCTTCCGTCACTAGTCTCTCCTTACATCCCTCCCCGCAGACTATGATCTTCATGTACAGGTCTCTTGGCTGAGCCATGATGCAGAACTGTCCTGGGCTCTCGTGCATTCCACACCGCTGCTCCGAAGGAATGGAACCATCTACCGGTGTTTCTCTGAAGCTCGAACTCCTTTGCTTCTTTCAAGAAAAGCCTAAAAACTCATTATTTCTCACTGGCTTTCAAACATCTGGCTATCTAACTCTTTTCATTTGGCTACTGTCTATCCTTGTCTTTGATTCACATTTCTTTGTGACTTTGCACACGTTAAAAATTTTCGTAGTATTGATATGTGGCAGATACCTGTTGCCTTCCTATTCTTTAGCTGATGCCACCTCTTGTTCTGTGAGTGGGTAGCAGTCGATTGACCGATCTGGCTCAAAGTCTTGAAAGTTGGGGTCTTCTGATACTGGCAGTGGGTCACAGTTGAGGAGATCTTGTAAATTTTCCTCCATTGCTGATCCTGCTGGCTCCTATCGCTTTGCCCATCCACACTTTTTATTGGACTTGAGACCCATGGCTTCATGGAGCTCAGTTTCCAGCAGTTGGCAAACTCGTCCTTCAGTATTTGATACCATGTGATACAGGACCAAGGCAACACCCAACTGCCTCGCTGAATTCATTTGTTGGCGCTACCTGTTCACCTACGATTCCTCGCTCAGTCGATGGACATATGGCGTGCTAACAAATGTCTTACTTACTTACTTACTGACCCTAAAGTGGTGTATCCATCAACCACCATTTCCTCGCACCCAGCCGTCTGACTTCCAGGAGTCCCATTTTGTTAATGCCGGCTGGTGCTAGCTCCTGGGCTAACACACGGGCAGTGCCAGGTACTATCAGAGACCTGCCATTCCAGATCCCACCAAGAGTGGTTTGCAAGGGTCGATTGCATCTAATCTAGCATTTCCCAAACTGTGGGTCGCGACCCACTTATGTGTCACAAGCCGATTTTTGGTGGGTTGCAAAAAGTTTGAAATGTGATTTTTTATTGATATGAAAAAATTAAAAATCACAAGAAATGGGAAAGTGAAAAAACAGGAAAAATTTTGGAAATGGTAAAAATAAGCCACATGGTGTACAGGATTGTGGATTCGGCCAAGACTGCAGTGAAAATTTGGATAGCCAGTTGCTGCAGCTCAGGGCTGCCATCTAACGACCATAGCACATGTAACACAAGAACCTACAGTATGTTCTCGAGTCAGATGCATGCTATGGTCGTTAGATGACAGCACATTTCTATTGCTGGAGGTTTATGGAACTTTCCGTCACCATATTTAAGAACGTCCAACTTCCATCGGATACAACAGAGTGTGCGTTAACTTCGAAGTGATCTATCATCGTCCACGTTCCTTGCATTGTTTATTTTTTATTATTGTCACATCTAAGTTTATCCTCTCTGCATTATGGGTAACTGGTTGACAAAGAAGCCAACAATGACAATTGAAGTCCATGAAGACGAGCCTTCAACAACCAATTCAAAGCAATCAAAACAAAGAAAAGTGATGAGAAGTATGATTCCGACTACTTAAAACTCGGATTTTCGTGGAATGAAGATGAAGAAGATCCACGGCCACAGTGCGTTGTTTGCTGTGAAGTACTAGCAGATGAGACCATGTGCCCAATCAAATTGCATCAGCATATTGAGACAAAGCATTGTGATTTCAGAAACCAGCCACTCTGTTTCTTTGAAAGAAAGATGGAAGAGTTGTAAACGTTACAAAGAAAGCTTTTTGCATTTCACCAAGATCAATGAAAAGGTTATGCACGTACCTTGTACCTAATTAGTTTGCAAATTGCGAAAGCTGGTAAGCCACACACAGAAGGCAAGTCTTTAGTGCTTCCAGTGATAAAAGATGCGGTTGGAGTTATGTTTGGTGATAAGAGCTCGAAAGAAGTCTAAACGATTCCGCTGTCAGATAACACAGTAGCTCGCAGAATCGATGAAATGTCCCAGTGGATCAGCTGATCCAAGGAGTTGATGAAAGTAAATATTTTTCTCACTGCAACTGGACGAATCTACTGATGTACAACATTT
Source organism: Norana najaformis (assembly GCA_964023275.1). Lineage (NCBI taxonomy): Eukaryota > Metazoa > Annelida > Clitellata > Crassiclitellata > Hormogastridae > Norana > Norana najaformis. The sequence goes on from OZ029915.1 coordinate 15,697,580, forward strand.
GTGCCAGCTTCTTGTTTTTGTACGTTACATATGAAACAACGAACCACATGAAGATATGTTGTGCAGCGAACCAGTTATTCAAGTACTAGCAAGGAAATATTCAAGACTCTCGATACTTATGTAAAAACGAAAGGTCTGGACTGGATAAAATATCGGAATATATATGGATTGCGCCCAGGCTATGTGTGGTAAAATGTTGTTTTGACTTGAGTGCTTGAAGTTAGTCTGAATGCATCATGGACTTGCTGCAAACTTCTCGGGGAAGTGTTAGTATCAAAATCTATGCTGAATAATTCCGTTAAAATAGTGAACTTCATAAATTCAAGACCGTTGCAATTATGCTTATTTCAAAAGCTGTGTGAAGAGATGGGGAGTATCCATAAGTCACTTCTGCACACTGAGGTACACTGGCTGTCGAGGGGAAAAGTGCTAACATGACTTGTGGAACTCTGCAAAAAAGTCACAGTGTTTCTGGATGAGAAAAGCATTTTAGTGAAATCATTGTGTGATGAGGAATTTGTTCTGAAGCTCATGTATTTGGCAGACATATTTTCAAAACTTAACGAACTGAATTTGTACTTACAAGGAACCGAAAGAGCCGATATATTTGCAGTTCACGACAAAATTCAAGGTTTCATCAAAAAATTTGTTTTGTGAAAGAAGAACATTGAAGACCGCAAGTATGACTGTTTGAAACTTTTGAAACTTTTATATTCGAAAATGTTGTGAAATTAGCTGATGGCATAATCACTGAGATCTCCGCGCATTTGAACACATTGAAAGAGAATTTTGATTGTTATTTCCTTGAAGAAATGAAAAACTGTGAGCAGAAGAACTGGATTGCGAATCTGTTTCAGGGTGACATGATGAATGGAATACTGACAAAGGCTGACAAAGAGCTCATCGATCTGTCTGAATGCACATCGGCTGTCTCTTCAACAAACATGTCCAACTCTTTACACTGAAGCCTTGAAGGTACTGATCCCTTTCTCATCTTCGTACATCTGTGAAGTTGGATTTTCAGCAATGGCAGAAATCAAAACCAAATTTCGAAACAAGCTGCAGTTGTCAAACTCCTTGCACCTGAAAATAACTCACATTGACGTGGACGTCAATGCCGTCATCAACAGTAACCAGGAACAAGTGCACCCTTCACACACACCTCATTATGAGAAATAGATTGAGGTTTTTGTAAAATCATATTCAGTAATGAATATAAATATTTTTCCTTTTCAGAACTCCTTTATTTGTCCAGTAAAGCTATGTGGATCGTTTGTGGATTGTCATTCTAAAAATTGGGTCGTGGTGCTGAAAAGTTTGGGAAGCACTGCTCTAATATAATCTAATCTAATGATTTCTGTAGCTCCATTTCATAATGCACATTTCATCAATTGATGATGGCTTCAAATGAAATTGTAATCAAACTCATAATTCATTGGAGAAGCCAGGTCAAATTCTGACAGGTCAGAGAAACCAGAATTTTGGCTGTGTTGGGTAAGCGAGTTGAAAGAGATGAGCCTTAAGTTTAGACCTGAATGACCTCAAACAACTGAAAGAAAGAATGGAACTTTGCAGTTAATTCCAAAGCTATAAACCAGGAACCGAGAACGCTTTAGAACCCTGTCCTGGTACTAGGCACAGCAAGAGTCACAATATCCATTGATTGAATGCAATATTTGTTGCTACGATGGTTGAGCATGGAACAGAGATAGGTTGGCTTGTTTAAATGTATTACTTTGTAAATATATGACAGATTTTAAATTGGATTTTTGACTTGTTGGGCAACCAGTGTAACGAATGCAATATTGGTGTAATATACTGGCACTTAGAAGTTTTTGTTATGGCTCTGGCAAGAGTATTTTGAACAATTTGTAGTTTGAGCAGATCTCTCTTTGTGATGCCAACAAAACTTGAGTTACAGTAGTGAAGTGTGGTGGAAACCAATGCAATAGCTAGTGGAATTAAAACAGTTTGAGGCAAAAGAGATGGGATTCTATGATATCTAGTAGGTGAAATTGAGCTGATTTGCATATAGTACCAACATTATTAGAAAATGACATGGAGTCAAACATTATGCCCAAACTGCATGCATATTCAGTACGATTGACAAACAAGCCACCCAATTGAATAGATGTGAGGCAATCAAGTTTATGGAGTTGTTGGCTTGTGCCTAGAAGAATGAATTCAGTTTGTAAGTCTAGAAAGATCTAACCAGTATTCATGGTGATGAACAAGTATGTCATTGTTAACAGTGTCAAAAGCAGTAGATAGGTCAAGAAGAATAAGAGCAGTTACGTTTCTGTAGTCCATAGAGTTGATTATGTGATTGTGAACATTAAGGAATGTTGTTTTAGTGGAATGGTATTTGTGATGGGCAGATTGGAAGGGAAGGTACAGGTTGTGGGATGAAAGGATATTTCTCAGGTGACCAGCAACTATTTTTTCCTTGATTTAAAAATAAAATTGAGAGTAGAGATGGGGTGATAGTTTGGTTAAACATCAAGAGGAAGAGCTGGCTTTTTAAGAAGAAGGTAAACTATGGCATGAGCAAAACTGGCAGGTGAGCAGCTTTCAGCAAGAGAGAGGTTGACTATAGATTTGATAATTGGGCCAAAGACATCAAAGTATTCTTTTTAAAAGGCAGTAGGATTGAGGTCTAAGATGCATTGTTTATCAGGGGATGAGAAAAGGAGATTACGAATCTCAGTCAAAGTTGTTTGTTGGAACAAGCTGAGAACTGATGGAGGACATTCAGAATTTGAAAGGCTTTCAGATGGACAATGTTGGAAAAGTCGAGTCTTAGGGCTGAGGTCTTGTCAAAAAGATGCGTAAGAACCTACTGGCAAGGGAAGAGTGTGATAAAGAGCTCGGTAATGTGTTGCATTTTTCACAGGATCCTGTTTGCTGCCTGCCATAACAGCCTAGGAAAAGAACATTTAGAGACTAAACGTGAAAAGTGGGTGGATTTCACAGCTGAGACAAATCTACGGACATAATGATGCCTAAATTTGAGGAGATGAGATGATAAATGGTAAACATCAGCACCTGTAAATGATCAAGCTGGCTATGCAGCCTCCTAACCACAGCAACATCCGAGTTGTTCCAGGCCTGGGAAGGGTATGCTACAACTCTCTTAGACTTAGCAGGAATGAGCTTATCCAACATTTCAGATAAAGTTGAATTTAGTTGGGCAGAAATTGCGGTAGATATCTGTTTGGGCATGACCACAGGGGTAGGCTAGGATGTTAGCTTAAGGTGGAAATGTTGAACATTTTCTATGGATGGTAACTGATGGAGGAGGTGGGTTATAGTAGAAAGAAACCTTAGCAGTAATGGCATTATGGTCAGACAAAAATGACGCAGAATGAGAGATATTCTTAACAACAGAACAGCTGGACTGGTTTATTGGGAGATCAAATGTATGGCATGGGTCAACAAGGAGCACGCATTCTGGTTTCACTCCACTGGCCAAGCATATTAAATGGGCTACAGTGGATGGACCAACCGAAACAGTACTTTCCTTGAACATAATGGATCAGGATATGTATAAATTTGGATCAACAGCTTCAATTTCAACTTGAAATCAACTGAGCCAAGACAAAAATCCAGAAGACGGTGGACCCATTCCCAACATTTGATCATTTACAGATGACAGGAAATTGGGTGGAGCTGGTTCATGAATTCTGCTTTCTTGGTTCCCACGTTGAGTCTGATGGTGGCAGTGGACCCGAGGTTTGGCGTCGCATGGCCACTGCCGGGGAATGCATGAGCATTCTTCAACAAGAAATCTGGAGGACTAGCATCCAGTTGAATACCAAACTCCAGCTTTTCAAGACATACATATTGCCTGTCCTTCTGTATGGAGCCGAGCCCTCGACACTAACCAAGGATTTGGAGATGGAGCTTAATGCCTTTCAAGAGTGGTGCCTGAAAAGAATGCTGTGCATTCCTATACAACTTGTATCTCCAATGCAGAGATCTGTAGATGCAAAATGCACATCCTTGTGTTGGAGATGATCCAATCAAGGAGGCTTCAGCTGTTTGAAAGCATCACACATTGCAGCAGTGAACAGTACCATGCCAGAGCTCTTCAAGCCATGATATCTGGCTGCACAAGAGGTTGGAAGAGACTAGCTGGATGTCTTTGCCACACATGGGCAAGAATGGTGGAGTCAGACCTGCACCCACTGAATTTGGTTTTTACATGGCATGAAGACGTGACCAGAACAGCAATGACTGGCAGTGTTTTGTGGAAACAGCAATGGTCCTGAGCAGTGCAGGCCATGGCTGATGAAGTATATGGCCAATGTCTTGAGGTGGGAAGGAGAGTGCTGATGAAGTATATGGCCAATGTCATGAGGTGGGAAGGAGAGTGCTGCAAAGGTGGATCAGTTGGTCCATTCACAATAGCCTGCTTAACTTACCTGATCGGTGGAGGTACACCAGCATGATGAGCGATATGGTGTGGAAAATTGCAAGACATTTTTATAGAAAACTCCTTGGCAAAATGTGTCCACCCAGCTACTCACCAGGAAAACATGGGGTAAGTGACTGGCCAATTCGATATGTTCTATTATATCCATGAGACACATTGTCCTGCCTGACTTATCTGTGTCTCCTATAGCCTTCTGCTTCTTCCGAGGTCACCCACTAGGCAATTGGGCCAGGCTTATTGGATGGCAACCTGTACTGGCCATGTCATTGCTCTGTCAGCCTGGTATAGATGTTTGGGCAGGGTGGCAGTCTACCTGATGCGTTGATTTTAAATTTTATTGTCGCTTTTTTCATAAATTTGTCGATTTAATCAATTAAAATTGTCGTTTCTAGTTTTAAAAATTTTATTTTGTGACTAGTTTGTTCTTTCTTCTTCTGCTGGCAGATAAGTTTAATTATTATTTATTCTTCTTTATATCTATTTTCATTGTCATTGTGAGCGGACGTTGGCTGACCTGTGTTTAATGGTTCATTGGCCCTGATGGCACAGTGAAATTCCAACTACAATCTCGTAATTTTATGGTTTTAGATGCCCACTAACTCGCCCGGCCCTTTTTTAATTTTCTGTGTTCACGAGTCGCCCATGAACTGAAGAACTGTTCTTTTCTTATGTAGGTCGTGTCATTTTTTTTTATCTGCTGTGCCAGTTTCCTTGTGTCTTCAATTTCTGTGTCTCTTATTATGGCTACCTCATTTTGTTGCCTTCTTTTGTACTGTATTTTGTTCATCTTATTCTTCCTTGCCAAATCTGGTAGAGGTAGATCTGCTGTTAGATTTACAATGCATCACTATGTTCTGGTCTGTTTTTTAACTTGGCTCAAGCCCATTCAATTCTGTCATATATTCTGCTGTTATGCAATACCAGTAACATTATTTTTTTGTTCTGGGTTGAATGTAAATTCACATAAAACATGGGTTATCTATGTATTTGTTTCTATTGCTTCTTTTGGCTGGTGTTATTATTTAGACAACAATATCATAATTTACGTTGTGTATTGTACATCCAACCAAAATGTGTAGACAGAAACGGAAAAGGAACATGAAACAGTCTCGTGATCTCAGCCTATACATTTTGCAAGAACCTACTACACATGACGTCATAAGAATATCATGACATCTTTTCCGTTCAATAAAAGAAAAAGAAGTTCTTAAAAAATGTTGCTAGTTTGTTTTTATTTTTAAGTGCTTGAAGAGTGTTTGTGCTATTAAAGAAACTTGTGCCAACGACAACAGAAAAAGAAACAGAAGTTCTTAAATAAAATGTTTCTAGTTTTTTTAAAGTGCTTGTACAATATTTGTACAATATCATGATACCATGGTGCCACGGCTTGGTAGACTGCCAAAATGGGCTCTTAAATACAGTGAGGTTATTCTGCTCGCTTTTTTTAAAATAATAGATACATTTTCCGTCTCGTTTAGGTTTGGCGATACGTTGGGACCACCACGGCTCTCTGTGTGATTGCTCCTCTGTGTTGTCCTGTCTGGTTGATTGTTCTCCAGATTCAGGGGTGTCCAGTCTGTCAAGAGGAAAATCGCCGGTGTTCAGTTGTGTTGTACTCGATGCATTAAAAAGGATTGCTCTTTGCTGGAGAATGTGTCTCAAGATTTCTCTGAACAGTATTTGGTGAATGTATTCCACTATCTCTGTCAGAGTTTTCTGATGATTCTGGGGATTTTGTAAGGTGAACTCGGTTTCTTCTCATCGTAGTATTGGAGTCTGTTAATATCTCATATGATCTGGCATCCACACTTCTCGAGACAATACCTTTATCCCGTGTGTGCTTTCCTAATTCAAATGGTTTCATCCTGACAGTTTCACCCTCCTTCAGATGTGGCAGATCTTTGGCTTGTCTTTTGTAGTACTGTGCTGTTTGGCCTGATTCTCCTTCATTTTCTCAATTTCATGTTTATTACTCTCTGTTCCTCTAGGTTTCAGAAGCCGACTAGTCATAGGAAGCAGTGTTCGGGTACGTCTACCCATTAGTCGTTGCGCTGGGCTCAAAAGTCCTTGAGTCAGAGTGTTACGAATATCGAGTAAAGCCAAGTATGGATCAGATCTAGCAGCATCTGCTTTCATCATCATGTGTTTTGCAGCTTTGGCTGCTGCCTCGACTTTTCCATTAGATTGTGGATGATGAGGGCTGGCTGCTGCCTTGACTTTTCCATTAGATTGTGGATGATGAGGGCTACTCATAACTTGGTCAAAATCATAGGCCCTTGCAAACTCTGTGAACCTAAAGGAGGAAACTGTGGACCATTGTCAGTGCATACTATATTGGGAATGCCATATCATGCAAAATGTGCTTTTATTTTCGATATCACTGCCTTGGAATCCGTGCTGTAGAGTCTATCAACCTCCCAGAAGTTGGAGAAGTAGTCCACAGTGATCAGATGTTGGCGCCTCTTCAGTGTCATCAGATCTATTCCAATCTTCTTCCATGGTCTGTGGACATCATGGTTTTTTTGGCGTGTGTAGTTTCCAATGATCTGCATGTTTCACATGACAATATGTATTGTTTAAGTTCAGTGGTCATTCCAGGCCAATATATACATTCGCGGTCTTTGTAGACATCCAGTAATTCCAAGATGTGAGGAGTGGATGGATTTTTTAAGGTCATGGCAGAGATGCTTCGGTATGACAACTCTTTCGCCTTTAAAGATTAAACCATCCTGAACAATAAGTTCATCTCTCATATTGTGGTAAACAATGAGTGCCTCGGGGATATCACTTTTGTTTTCTGGCCGTCCCTGAACTATGCCCTTCGTAGGGTTTGCAAAGTTTCGCCTTGATTTGTCGCATCTTTAATCTGTTTGAGGCATTCTGCTTTGATTGGAAGATGTTTTGTGGCATTGACGTATTCGAACTCGTGCTGTTCAATACTGATTTCTGGCAGGAATGCTCATGGTAGCATGTCTGGGCCTTTTCTGTATATGACTTCCACGTCATATTGGAGGAATCTCATCATCATTCCTTGTAACCGTTTTGGCGCTTTTGACAGTTTATGTTTTCATAAGAGTTTCTAAAGGTTTGTGGTCGCTTTGCACTGCAAATGTATATTGGTCGAAACGTTCGAGACTCCAGACTATAGCAAGCATTTCCTTTTCTATCTGTGCATATCTTGTCTCTGCATCACAGAGTGCTTGGCTGGCATGCATTATTGGTTTGTCGTCCTGTAGCAAAACTGCACCCAGACCCCTTTCACTTGAATCACACTGTATTGTTAACAGTATATGTGCATCATAGTACATCAGAATTGGAGCTTGTGTCACAAGTTTCTTGATCTCAGTAAAAGCTGTGTCCTGTTCTTCTCCCCTGGTCCAAGCTTGATCTTTTCTAGTTAATTTGGTTATTGGTTATATTATTTCAGATAGTCTGGGAAGATATCTAGCCAGATAGTTCACCATTCCACTGAATCTGTGTGCTTCCTCAACGCATATAGGCAGTTTCAATTTCATAATGGCCTCTATCTTCTTAGAATCGGCCTTTAAACCATTGCTTGTTATGAGATTTCCAAGGAACGAGACTTCAGAGCAGCGAAAGTCGGATTTAGCCTTGTTGAGCCTAATGCCCAACTCTTTGCATCTGTGCAAAAGATGACAAAGTTTTTGATCGTGATCTTTGATTGCTTAGCAACTCCATTGTGGTTAGCTCCTGCACAAACAGCTAATGGGCTGGCTATTCAATTCCAGTCTACTTTAGCTGAGCTTCTTGACAGGCAGATTCCTTTTAGAGATTCCAAGAGAGATGTTGAGCGCACACCACAGCCTTGGTTTAACTCTGCCATTTCTAAAGCTAGGTGGCACAGATATCAGCTGGAACATTGGTGCATCATTCTCGTCTTCCCTCAGACCACACTAGGTTTAAGCAACAATGCAAACTTGTGTGAAAACTTGTTTCATCTGCTAAATCTGAGTATTTGGCTAAGTTAATAACTGAAATTTGAGCATCACCAAAAACCTTGTGGTTGGCCTTAAATAAGTTACTGCATCAGGAGAAGTAAATTTGTCCCCTGCTGTGTGCTCAACTAGTCAAGAGGTTGCCAGTAAATTCTTGACCTTTTTGCAGATAAAATCTCTGGTATAAGGCTGAAATTTGTTGGTTTATCTGCATTAGATAAATTTCTTCCTCCTAATTCCTCACCTCCTGTCTTAGATTACTTTCAGCCTACCACTCTTGCCGAGGTTCACACAATTATCTTTTCTTCAAACAAATTTTGTCCTCTTCATTCCATTCCCATATCTCTGTTGAAGGAATGCTTTGATGTTCCGGGTCCAGCCATTACATCAATTATCAATTTCTCTTTGCATGATGGCTCCTTCCCATCTGTTTTTGCCCATGCCATGGCTCATCCTCTGCTAAAGAAATCCTCTCTTGACCCAAGTGAGCTGTCTAATTACAGACCCATCTCAATTTTGAAGTTTGTATCTAAAATTCTTGAACAAATAGTTTTGAATTGTTTGCAAACTCATCTATCTACCAACTCACTGTTATCCCCCTTTCAGTCTGCATAATGTAAGTTTCATTCAACAGAATCCGCACTTCTTGCTGTTCATGATGACGTCATGTTCTCTATGGATAAGGATAGGGTGACTGCACTTGTTCTTCTTGACTTATCTGCTGCAGTTGATAGAGTGGATCATTCTCTCCTGTTTCATCGTCTCCAGCATTAGTTTATAATTTCTGATCCTGACCTGAACTGGTCTGCTACATCCATGCACTCAAGCAGTATATATAAATGCTAATTATTCATTTAGTGCTTTGTTGACATGGTAATTGTAATCGTAATCGTAATTCCGAGATTTCTACAGCACCCAATGAAAGTCGTGCCGCAGGAACCAGCTTATTCACAGGCGCTCAGTCAAAACAAAATCCCTAGGCAAAAGGGTCCAGTTCCAGGTCAAGATCCAAAAGTCAGACAGAGAGACAGTGTGGCAGCTACAGGGGGTGGTGTTTGGGGTTAGAGAGCAGAGAAAGACATGTGGCATTTCCTCTTTTGTTTTCATTCTACACTACACCATTAGGTACACTACTAGACCATCGTTCACTAGGATATCACTTCTATGCTGATGATACCCAAATGTACACTTCTTTTGAGTTTGTCTTGTCATTCATCTGTGCAGCTGTTATCCACTGCCTTTGAAGAGGTGCAGTCTTGGATGGCGGTTAATAAACTCCTTCTTAACCCATCAAAAACTGAATTTATGCTCCTGGGTACTCCACAGCAGCTTAAAAAGTTCGAATGGCTCAACTCTTTAAAACTGGGTGATTCACTTGTGAAGCTGGTTGATGCTGCTCGTAACTTGGGTGTTATTTTTGATTCTGCTATGTCTCTCACCAACTATATAAATGGAATTTGCAAGTCATCGTATATGCATCCTTGTGACATATGCAGAATTCGGTGATATGTCCCTATGTCTTTAAGGATATCTCTATCAAACGCACTGGTTTCCAGTCGCCTGGATTACTGTAATTCACTTCTTACCGGTATCACAAAGTCAAACATGCAGAAACTTCAAAGAATACAGAACTCTTTGGCCAGAGCCATAACTGTTACATCGAAATATGAGCATATAACCCATGTACTTAAAGCCTTGCATTGGCTCTCTATTCAGCAAAGAATTTCTTTTAAATTGGGGCTTATAGTTTACAAAACATTGAACTCTGGACAACCACAATACTGAAAATCAGTCAAACTCATTATTATTCAACAATGTCTTCTAAATGCCTTTTTCTTGTTGTGCCAGAAACTAGAACTGTTTTTGGTAAGCTAGCTATTTCAGTTGCTGGTCCGAAATTTTGGAATTCTCTTCTTGCATCAGTACGTTATGCCCAGTCTCTTTCAGTCGTTTCGTTCTCAACTTAAGACTTACCTTTTTCCGCAGGCTTTTCCAACGTAGGCTGCCTCTCTGTCTTAGTGGACTGATCTTTTGGATATTGCCCTGAATTAGGCTTAAATTTGAAGCGCCATTGGTTGATGCCATGTGCCTTAGACACCAGTGCTCTAGATGCTTCTATTTATTATTAATAATAATAATAATATAGATGTTGCTGTTGGTCGGCAAATGCTTATTCATTGGGTATCCACACTTATTTCATAGCTAACCTCCATGCTGGAGGCCAGTCCACCATCCGCCACAATTGGATGTGCTGGATTGCACTTACAGCTCTTCACAGATTCCATCTGAGTGATTATAAATATGCTTATCTAATCCAGTCTGATGACTTCTAGTAACGCCATTTCCCATGATTTTAACAAGACCATGACCACCAAGGTGATGGATTGTCAAGGCTGATGCCAGCGCTGAAGAGTCTGAGACCAAGGTCAGGCCCTGTGAAGCCAGAACCTAAGAGGTTTTAATTTTATTTAATTTAAAATAATGTTAACAACATTTTGGAATGGCTGACATTCAAGAAAGTCGCCACCACATTTGTAGCAGCAATATTTTGGTTTTAAACAGCTTGTAAATAATTTTTTTTCACTGCTCGATATTGCCTTGAGTGTTTTGAATGCAACTTTTTGTTGATGCCTTGTACTTTTGAGAACCTCTGTGAGCTGGAACTTTAACACTGTGGGAATCTGTTGGTTTGGCTGTATGTTTGGGCACCTGCCACTGGTGACTTTTTTTGTTATCTCAGTGCTGTTTGCTTATTGATGAATGTTTTGTTATTAATAAACTTAAACATCATTTATACTAGCATGAAGATTGCCTCTGATTAGTTTCTCTTGAAGCTGTGCCATACCAATTTCTTATTACCATTACAGTTACAATTACTTTTGCAGGCAGAATTAGATTACCAGCAAGATCATTATTTATAGGCAATGTTCTCAAAAGAGTTGCTGCTGTTCTCTGTGCTTCACTGAATGATGCCTAACATCAAGCAGCATGTATTTTCAAGCACTTTCTCCCCATGTGCAGCAACTGGTTGGGTGCCATGCCAATGCAGCTTGTGATTTAAGACTTGATGATGGGGCCATTAGAATAGCTGTTGGCTTTTTCTTGGTGCCCCACTTGTGAACCTGCATGTGTGGCACCCTGGTTGCTGCTGATGGCTTGCATGGGCTTCCCTGCACCCTAACCCCTGGTTGCACAACCTTACATACCCGATTAATTCATTGAAAAATGAGCAGGGTTGAGGCCATATGATTGCTGTAGAAAAATGTGTACATTCACATTTACACAGCATTTTAAACATAGCATTAACTCATATGTCATTGCCTCTCTGGTGTAGGTTTAGGTTTTTCAGCTATTTAGGAATTGCCCTGCAAGCGACTTGGCAGATTCATGTTTTCATGGCACTCTGAGCATAGTTTGATCTGTGATGCCTCATTACAGACAGTCCATAGATATAATTTCTACTCTTAACTGAATTTTTATGTTATATTCTTGAGGAATCATTTCCACTGAAGGAAATTAATAATAAAAATGTAAGTGCTTCAGAATCATTTGTTACATGATAAAAAGAATGGAGGATGATTTGGATAATAAATGAGACATTTGAAATGAAAATCTATTCTACCCAGCTGCCAACAATTTAAAGCTGATGTTAAGGCTGACTGAATGTTGATTGGTTGACTGACTTGACTGACTGGCTGGATTGCTTGCTTACTTATTCACTCACTCACTCACTGACTACTTGATTTGAGTAGATGGTTTAAAAGTCACTTTCTCACAAAAGTATATATTGCAGTGCACTCCAAAGTTTACTTTGATTGGACTTGCCAGGTTCCAACTCCCTGTGGGTAGAATTCTGGATGGCCCTTGTACCAGGAGGATGCCTAATACTCCCACATCTGAACGTAGGCCAGTGATATAGGGCCAGTGAGTCAGAGTCTGGCTATGGGAGCATGGCCCTATGCCCTGCTTGTCAATATAATTACGAAATTGGGGAATGCACCCAGCTAGAAGATGAGGGCATCTTTGACAATGCAATCAAACAACAAAAATACTAGTCAATGCATATGTTTGAGTATAAAAAACTCTGTATATTATGTACTAAAATCAAACAACAGTGCAAGTTCACTAGCGAAATATTACTACAACTGGCTTAGGGCCCGCCTTCCAGAAATCCAAAATGTACCTTATTCAGGGCAAGTGACTGAAAGAAATGAACAGGTCTCTTTCTGCTTGGACAAAACTCGAAAGACTGTCAGTCCTTTGAGCTCAAATGAAATGAGAAACCCTCTACCTGATGGCAACCATTTTTCTTTCATGACAGCACTCAAACTATCTTGGCTATCTAGGATGGGGGCTTCTACCTACCCTATATCCTCTATTGCTTGGTTACCTCACCCTGACTGCTGTTCGGCTGGAGTCCCTTCTCACATCTGTCCAATGACAACGACTTACCAACACCAGCAATCCTTCTCTTATGACTACCAGAACCACCAGAAGCACACCAAGTTTGAGAAACCTTTGCACACTTCTTATCTCTCCTTCTCTTTGCTGGCACCTGCCTTGCACTTGGCCCCCTCTTGTTAATGACCAGTGGCAGACCCTCAGCCCAGCTAGCTCCCATAATAGTGATTGGGCATGCCTTATTTCACTCATGCTGGTCTGAATTGGTTCATTTAGGATTCCCTGGTTTATTCTTCTTCTTCATTGTTCTGCCCTTAAGCAGTTCCAAGAATCCAACGACGCCATTCTTCTCTGTTCTGTGCCCTTTCCTTAGCTTCTCTGTAGCCCCATCTTCTTTCTTTATCCATCTTCTAGTCCTTGGTCTTCCTGGAACTTTCTTTCCCTCAATTCTTCCATCAGTCATTGTCCTCAGGAGGAAATTTTCACATAGTATGTGACCACTCCAATTCATTCGTCTCCTTATTGTATTGACCTCTATTCTTTTTTCCTGTACCAAGTGCAACACCTCCTCATTTGTTCTGTAATCCTTCCAGCTGATTTTGGCCAGTCTTCTCCATATTCACATTTGAAATGCCTTGATTTTCTCAGTTCTGCCTTTCCAATAGTCCATGTCTCAGAACTATAGTGTTATACTCCATATGAGGCTTTTTGCCATTCTTTTCTTTAGATCCAGAAGCAGCCTTTCTCTCAGAAGTTCTCCTCTCTTCCAGCATGCTTCTTTTCCCATTGCTATTCTTCTTGTGATCTCAGTACTGCACCTGCAGTCATCTGATATTAAACTTCCTAGATAACAAAACTGGTGGACTTGTTCAATTTCTGTACCATCAACTACAGCAGTTATTCATTTTCCTTTGCATTTACTCAATCTCATCACCTTTGTTTTCTTTTTATTTATCTTCATACCATATTCTTCCGATTTTTTTCAATGCATCCATTATTTTTTGTAGTCCAGCATTGGTGTCTGCTGCCATTGCCTGATCATCCGCAAATCTTATGGCACTTGCCAGACTGCCCCCAACCTTGACTTCTTCATCTGTATTCTCCAGCATGTGTATGTGGATGTTGATCAATGAAGGTGATAGTGGGCATCCTTGTCTGACTCCTTTGCCTATTCCTCCAGGTTGTGAATTCATTCACTACCACTCACTGGTGCATGTACAAGTTTCTTATTAGCCGTCTATCCCTCCAGTCTACTCCAATCTTTTTGAGTATTGTCATGAGTTTGCACCAGTTCGCTCTGTCAAAGGCCTTTTCATAATCCACAAAGTAGAAATACAAATCTTTCCTATTCTGTAAACATCTATCTCCTAGTGTTCTTAGGACTTCAGTTGCATCTTTTGTTTCCCTTTCTCTTCTGAATACAAAGTGATCTTCTCCAATAACTTGTATAGCTTCTGCTTTGCCTTCCATCCGAGTTAATATTTTCAACATGATCTTTGATGCATGCGGCATGAGGCTTATTGTCCTGTGGTCACTACATTTGCTTGAGTTTGCCTTTTTTGTATAGGTACGATAACTGTTTTTGCATAAAATTCTTTGGCTACTCTCCAGACATATATATCTGTTGGCATATTGTTACCAGTTCTGCTGTTGCCTTTTCTCCCAGGGGTTTTGACATCCCAGGCGGTATTTAATCTATGCCTTCAGACTTTCCATTTGTAAATTCTTCTATTGCCTTTTCAACTTCCTGTCTCAGCAATCTCTTCATCATCTTCAGGTTCCTTGGTGGTTTCATCCATTTCTGTATCTGTTGTCTTTACATTTAGTTCCTCTATGTATTCTTTCCTTCTGTCTCTTACCTCTTTTTCATCTGTCAGTATATTTCCCTTTGCACCCTTTTCCAGCTGTTCTTGTGTCTTGTTGTATACCTTATCATATCTCTCCTGGTTCTGAAGATCCTCTAATGCTGTGCATTGTTCTTCTTACCAGTGTCCTTTAGCTTTCTCGGTGGTTCTTCTCAGTTCGTTGTTCAGTTGTTTGTCATCTTTGCCAGTTCAGTCCATTTCTAATCAGTCTTCCTTCCATTTGACTTTTTTCAAATTCATTTTGCCTCATTTGCATTTCTACATGGCTACTTAATGCTGGAGGCCCTTAATTTACATCTCAGCCAGCCAGAATTTGAATTAATATCCCCATTGCTATGGTGATTCTGGTGGTCAGTCATCATCATTAGAGAGATGTGAGAAGGGACGCCAGCTGAACAGCAACCAAGGTAAATTAGCCCTAAGAATACAATGTCACACTACGCGAGTGTATGGATTTCTTGAGTGAAAAGCACATCTACTGTCATTTATTATATGGACTGCCTTCAAGTCTGGGGTCAAGTATATTTCTCTTCCATCAACCATGCAAGAGATGAACTCAGGGGATCTGTTTTCTCACAATATCATGATCAGTGGATCACTGATGCCAAAAGCAGCAGATTCCTCAAGAACAGTGAGAGCATTTACTTACCTTTGTCAATGGAGCTGAATAAGGATTACATGATTTTGAACAGCGAACATAGTTTCAGCAGAACAGTATTTATGGTTGGCAGATTGAAAAGGGATTTACGAGGTATGGATGAAATGAGAAGGTAAAGTTTTGAATCTGAGCTAGATGTTTTTTGTTAGAGTAAGGAGGAGAGTTAAGATATGATAGGAATTTGGAAGAATGATTAATGGACAATTTGAGTTTGAGACCATAAGAAGAAAGTAATGAACCTGTTAGCGAGAGACAAATATAATTAAAAAGCTGGCTTGTATTTGTTAATGGTCAGAACCAGAATGTAAAATGGTCTTGTTTGCATTCTTTACATTACTGTTGGAATCTCTTTCTTTCTTTGTGCTATTCTTTAGTCATCTGTTGGATGCCGAGTCACGTGCACTTGATAACTTGGGACGTGTTCATGCAAGAATGGGAAAGTTTGACAAGGCAGTCGAAGTGTAAGTAAATGGAGGACTTGTTTTTTTAGCTGAAGTTAAATTAATGTTATATGAATAAAAAGTAGCACAACAAAACAGAAAATAAAGTGGAGGTGAATGTAAAGTTGTTGAAAATTTTTGCTCCTGGTTTAATGGTGTTCTTTTGCTAATTATTCTAACTGGTGACTTAATGAAGGATGAAAATGTCAGGTTTAATTAATAATTGTTTTGTCATATGAATATTTATATCTTTCATTGTTTCAGGCACTCCTGCCTACCTTCAGCCACTATTCAGTCCTTATATCCTTCCATATAGCATGCTATCTTAAGTTATAAGCCTTCTGGCTGAGGCATGATACAGAACTGTCATGGGCTTTTTTGAAAACCATACTGCTGCCCCCAAGTAAAGGAACTGCCGACTAATCTTTCTTCAAAGCTCTAATTCTTTTTCTTCCTTCAAGAGACATCTTAAAGCTTGCTATTTCTCACAGGTTTCCAACATTTGGTTAACTAACTGCACTTACCTGGTGGCTGACTAGTTACACCACAGATTCATATTTTTATGTGGCTTTGTGTGCGTTGTAAGTGTTTGAAATAATAATAATTTCAGGTTTGCTTCTTATATATTTTTTCAGTATAATACAGTGCGGACGTGTTAACGCGCTCCCAGTTTACCTGCGATTCTGCATAATGCGAAGTGGTTGTATGTTCCCCAAAGCTATTGACTTGACACGCCATATTGGTTAACGCATTTTACTACTGGGAATAGGGCTAATTAAATTATGGAGACGTACTCTGGCAGCTGTAACATTCCATTCATTCCTGAACTTGGCATTAGTCGTACAAGCGGGAGGGTGTCTTCTAAATAAATGGGCATGTGACTCAGCCGTGTGAGGGAGCTAATTAGGGCAGGAGGGATGGACAAGGAAGTCTGGCTGGAACTGGTTTTAACTGGCTAGGAGGGAGAATCGGCAGAACAAGGCAGGTATGGCCTGACGTGTGAGACCGCAGAGAGGTTGGCTGGCTGGGCAGCCAGCTGAGTACAAACCTCCCTGCTGTGCTTGGCTGGAGGGAACATCTTGGGATAGGGGAGTGTGGGCAACCGAGTAGTAGAGGCGATATATTTTAACATTGTCCCGTTTAATGGGCGAACTGGTTACACCTGCGGTTTCAAAGGCGTGTCCCCCCATTACTTCGCGTTAACAAATCCGCACTGTAATTTTATTATAATTTGCAAAGGCACACTGCTTGGGCAAAATTTGTTCATAACTGAATAGCCCACATAGCTTATGCTTGGTGTATGAATAGCCCACGTAGCTTCTGCTGTGTGTGTATGTTTCTAAAGACATATGTAAATCTATATAGCGCATTTTAAGAACCTTTCAGGTGCTTAAAACATTGCTATCTAACAGATGTAAAAAGGTGGAACAATTAGGTATTCAGGAGAATAATGTTTCAGAAAAGCAGCCCCATGCATTAAAAAGCATGAAGTGCTCATCCTGTCCTACAGAAGCGCAGGACCAGTACAGAGGTCAAATGTGGGCAAAAAATGTCCTTGTGGGGTTTATTGTTAGGTTTGGCGGTGGATGTATGGCTGTTTATGACGTGTCGTTCATTTTGGCAAATGAGTCTGGTGTATCCAAGTCTATGTCCTGAAGTTATTCCTAAATCTGCTTTGGATTTTGTGCATTTTTGATTGCTCAAATTTTTTTATCATATGAACAGCTGGTGGATGAACAGCTGGTGATGAAGAAAGGTGATTAATGCAAACTATATGTAAATCAGTGTGTAGTAGAAGGCAAACCAGCTTAAAGTTGTACCAGAAACTCGAAATGATTCATCATCACGGAAGTAAAGTAAAGCTCCCATGTTCTTGTGGAACATAGGGAGATTCTTATATCCCACTGTTTGGTTGTTGAGCCAGCCAAGGTCCTAGGCATGAAGCCAGTGCATTGCAGGACTTGTCATTGACTTCCAGCTTATACTGGTACCAAATTATGTTGCTTGATACCAGAGGCACATGTTTGTAAATAACTTGCTCATGGTCTTTACATGGTGACTGCTGAGCAGGTTTGAACCTGCAAGCTTTCTAATACAGACCCAGCACACTAACCAAATAAATTCTGACCACTGTGTTGTACTAACACACTCATGGCAGTGGAGGAGAATGTTATGGTCAGCTGTGTCTAGTGCAGCAGTGAGGTCTAGGAGAACTAGAGCAATGACTGTAGACCTTACTTCTAGTCAGTTAAGGCAAGCAAGGTATGAAAGTATGGAATTTTTGCTATTTAACATTTTTATTTAAGGTTATGAGAAGACAGTCTGTTAACAGATGGTATGCTACCTAGAAACAAGTGACCTTATGCCTAAGCTACAATCAGGTTTCAGGAAGGGAGAGTCTATGGAGATGGCCCTGCTAGGCTGATCTTGGACGTAAGTGATGCCATTTATTCTGGATGTGTTGCTCTGCTTGCTCTACTTGATGTATGTAAGGTATTTAATATAATCAACCATCATATACTAATCACCTGTCTCAGCACCTCAGATTGAATTGGTGTTCAACCTCTGGACTGGCTTAAGTCCTTTCTAGATTAGCAAAAGATGGTATTGACCTTGGGCTCAGACTGTACATCTTGGACACCAGGGGCCGTATGCATGACACAGGAGTAAGTTACTCGCCGAATAGCGCCTACTTGGCGAATGACTACTCACCGAGTAGCCGCTGATGATAAGCGGTATGCACGACACAGGAGTAGAGAGCCGAATAGCTACTCGCTGCATCCAGTGAGCGACGGAATATTTCTCATGCAGGGTTCACCTCTTTTAGCCTGTTTTGGCTACTGGCGCATGCGCGTAGATATCTACAGAGGACACTAAGCTTCTTTGCTAGGAAGAGTGTTCACGTTATTGTCAAGTGTTATTGTTTAGAAGTAGCTAGAATGGAATGAGAGAAAAGGGCAGCGCAAGCCAAATTTGATAGACAAGGAGGTGCGGTGCGCGTTGGAGGGGATAGCACAAGAAAAGGATGCTATATAGTCCAAGTTGCAGGGTGCACTGACAGCATGGAGCAAGAAGGAGGTGTTAAACTGTAATATTACCTGCATCCCTATGCAAAGGTTTACTACTTATAGCTATTAGTTTGTTATGTCTTCATATTAATAAATAAAAGTTTTACTCTTTCATATCTTTTAATATAAATTCTCGATGCCACATCTGTCCTTGACCTATGGATGTCCTCCAATCGCCTCTGCTTGAACTGTAATAAGACCCAGTTCATCTGGCTTGGTGGCCACTTACAGCTCGCCAAGATCGATCTCTCCTCCTTACGCCAAAGATTTCCAGATATCTCCTTCTCTACTACGGTCCGGGATCTCAGGGTTGTACTGGATCAGGAGCTTTCCGTGTCTGCTCATGTTAACAGTGTCTCTCGCTCTTGTTTTTATCATCTTCATCAGCTCCGTACCGTTCGCCGTACTCTTTCCTTTCATGCTATCTCCACGCTGG
The DNA here is from genome assembly GCA_964023275.1 of Norana najaformis. Lineage (NCBI taxonomy): Eukaryota > Metazoa > Annelida > Clitellata > Crassiclitellata > Hormogastridae > Norana > Norana najaformis. Next base: position 15,716,839 of record OZ029915.1, read on the forward strand.
TCCATGCCCTCATTTGCACCAGGGTTGACTTTGGGAATGCCATCTTTACCGGCCTATCGCTTGCCAACACTGCTAAGCTACAATCTGTGCTCAACTCTGCTGCTCGTCTCATAGGGGGCATTCCAAAATATGGCCACATCTCGTCTTATATTCGTGACACTCTTCACTGGCTCCCCGTCCAGCAGCATGTCCACTTTAAGATCCTCTCCCTCATGCGCAATTGTGTTCTTGGCTCTGCTCCTCTTTACCTCATTGACTTCTGCACTTTGGTCTCCTCGTTGCCGGGCCGTAGCAACCTTCGCTCGGCCATTCAAGATCTCCTGTTTGTCCCTCGCACGCGTACCGCTGCAGCCCAGTCAAGAAGCTTTGCCTACGTTGGTCCCACTTGCTGGAATCGTCTCCCTCGAGAATTGCGACTTGAGCTCCTTTCTCTCCCCCTCTCAGTGTTCTGCAGGTGCCTGAAGACTGTACTGTTCAACAGTGATTTTACTTTTTCGGGTCGGAAGCACCTCTGTTGAGTTTATCCTCTAAGAGGCGCTTTATAAATCTCAAATTACAATTACAATTGCAATTACAAATTATGCTCATGTGGTATTTTAAGTCAGGCTAATGCCCATATCAACATTCTTCCTCGTCATATAGGGCTGTCATAGTTGGTTATGGTTTTTTAATGCACTTTACTCTGGTTAGATTGCCAGTCTTTGCCATGCACTCGTGAATGTGTGCATGCCCAAAACCTACCATATGGAGATTTTGACAAGAAGGTTTCCACAGCTTTTTCATTTTCAGCTTTCGTAAGTCTTTCAGATTCCCAGTAAAATTTGGAATTATTTATAACCCTGGTCAATGCTATTACCCTTCTCCAAAGACTAAGGAAGAAGTACAGATATACCAATCACAGCGACAAAGTCAGGGAGACGAATGAAATACACCCAAACAGAGAAACACAGTGCAACAAATGAGAAACTTGTAACTGTAATTGTAATCACAACAATTTATACTGCATCATCAGTAACCAGCTACTTCAAGGGTGACTTACAATGTCAAATGTTGGTGCGGACAATAGTCCAACAATAAATGATAAATGAACGATGCACAAAAATCAAAATCAAATGCTGATACTAGAGTTAGTGAACTGAAAATCTTAACTGTGAGTAAACAGGATCTCAAAAGTCTCTTTAAAACAAAAACATTCTTGGCTTCTTGGATGGCTACAGGAAGACTATTCTAGGCACAGAAACAGAGGCATCAGAGACTTGTGTATGAGACACAAGAAGAAACCCGACAACGAATAAGACTCAGGCAACTGACAAGCAATGGCTCAGACCTACAGACAGAGACACAAAAAAGATACAGTGACAGACAGAGACAGATAAGTGAACAAGATAGTAGAATCAAGAAAACCTCCCACTATCTGAACCCATATCATAAATCCTGCTTAAATCAGCTGACGAATGAGCCATCCAAATGCACAGGGTTTGTTTACTGAGAAGTGATGCATATGGTTTTCACTTGTCAGCTTCCATAACAGTACAGAAAATGTTGCAGTAATGATTCCTGGATTTACAAAAACAACACAGTTATGCATTAATGATTCCTGAAATTACTAAAAGACATTATTAGTTGGTCCCTTGCCACCTTCCCTGCATTTACTCGAGCCTGCTGCTTGATGGTTTGGGTTATGACTGTAGTGCTGTTGTCAACATCATAGTCTTCATTGTCCATGATAATGTCATCAAAGACAGTTTAGTTGGGAATCCGGCCTTCACATAGAATTTGGCCTTTGCTGCATCTGCTTCTTCCTGGCTGAGTAGATGAACACATTTTGGCATCTGTCGCACAATGACTTGGTGACACGGCTGACGACTCAACTTGCCGTTGATTGATCAATGCCAAAGAACTCTCCATGATGCTTCGGAATGTTCCAGCTGCATAGAAATGTAAAGTCAGCATCACCTGCAATTGTACAATTCCTCCTTGATTAACAAAAAAACAGAAATTTTTATTCGTTGTCATAAACTGTAATACAACAAAATCAACTGCGTGTGAATTTGTATTTTGTGTATCGTTATTGACTATAGTAAGGCATTCGATTGCATTGATCATGAGTTGATGTGGAAAACCTTAATAGAAATGGGAATACCAAGGCACTTGATACAACTTCTCAAGGGATTGTACGAAGAACAGATTGCGGTAATAAGAACTGAATTTGGAGATACTGAAAGAATCAAAATAAAGAAAGGAGTGAGGCAGGGATGCATTCTGTCCCCATTCCTATTTAACCTATATGCAGAAAGGATAATGAGGATGGCGGAAATGGATGGAGCAAAAGAGGGAGTAAAGATAGCGGGAAGAACACTGAATAATCTGAGATACGCAGATGACACAACACTATTAGCAGGTAAAAAAACAGATCTGGTAGAACTGATAAGAAGGCTGAAGAGAGAGAGCGAGAAAGCAGGACTATACTTCAATATAAAGAAAACGAAGATCATGACAACAGCTGAGGAGGGCAGTTTTATGGTGGATGGAGAGGAATTAGAGACGGTAACAAGCTTTACATTCTTGGGATCAGTAGTAGAAAGAGAAGGAAAGTGCGATATGGAAATAAACCGAAGGGTGGCGATTGGAAAAGCCGCAATGAATGGACTAGAAAAAATATGGAAAGACAAACATGTGAGCACAGACACGAAAAAAAGATTGGTGAGGGCCTTGATTATACCAACAGTAACATACGGCAGTGAGACGTGGACAATGACCAAGAAAGTAGAGAAAAAAATCAATGCTTGTGAAATGTGGATATGGAGGAAGATGCTGAGAACATCATGGACGGAGAAAAGGACTAATGAATGGGTACGCAGGGCGATTGGAATTGAGCAAGATGAGACGTTACAACAAACAGTGCTAAAATCAAAGCTGAGGTTCTTTGGACATGTTATGAGATCAGATGGATTGGAAAAAGAAATGATGCTGGCTTGTGGAGAGGGAAAGAGAAAACAAGGGAGACCAAGGAAAAAATGGATGGACAAGATACACGAAGCAACTGGAATGAACTTGGCACAACTAAGGGACGCGGCATTGGAAAGAAAGAAATGGAGAAGATTGATCATGACGGTCGCTAGAGCTCAAAGAGCTGACAGCACAAGGTGACAAGGTATCGTTATTAGTTATTGCATTACAGCTTGCCTAAAAGTAATAAAATAAGATGTAAATGAATAACATATGCCTATAATCTTCATTTGCTGAATGCAGAAACAGCACCATATTCAGCATTTCCTGTTCAGCAAAGGATTTGTTTCAAATTGGGACTAACAGTTTATAAAACACTGAACTACGGCCAACCACAATACTTAAAATCAGTCCATGATTCCCAAGACTTATCATTATTATGCAAGGTCATCTGCTTGTCTTTCTCTGGTCATACCTTGGACTAGAACTGTTCTGGGTAAATGGGCTTTTTCGGTTGTTGGACCTAAATTTTGGAATTCCCTCCCTGTGTCTGTTCATTCTGCTCGGTCGCTTTTGTCATTTTGTTCTCAACTTAAAACTGACCTTATTCAAATTGCTTATCTACTGTAGGCTGCCTCTCTGTCCTGTGGACAGACCTTCTGGATACTGACCTGATTGTGGCTTGGCTTTGGTGTGCCATTGGTTGATGCCTTGTGCTTTAGACACCGGCGCATTAGAAGTTTCTAATTATTATTAATTATTATTATTAATTATTATTATTATTATTATTATTTATTTATTATTGTTATTAGTAGTAGTAGTAGTAGTATTAATGTGTTACAATGCCAAATGAATACTACATATAATCGCACAATAAATAATATGCTTGCCATGTCTTAAACACAAACAAAGAAATTTAAGTTAGGTCTAGAAGTGGGATGAGCTTGATTCTACTGTGGCTGTGAAGAATTACTGTTACATTTGGCTCGACATTAATCGTAGGCCCTACCTGTATCATGCATGGCAGTGACATGGGTATAGTGAATTCCACATCGGCCGTAAGTTCGTCATAAATTACTAGCAATGTGATGATGAAAACGAAACGCATCGTAAAACTCATCATCCGACAATGAATGAGAGGATTTCGACGGTCCCTAAATACTTTTTGACGTCGTAAACTGTGTTGAATGCAACGAATTGGGACAGCCGCCATGTTGATTTCATTCTCTCACACTGGAGTAGCCCACTTACACCTGTGAGGTAGGTCGAGTAGGGCTGCTCTAGGAGTTGTGCGCTGTTATTGTCGTTGTGCATACTGAAATAGATTCGCTGCTTCGGAGTAGGCCGAATTTACTCTGGAGTAGCACTTACTCCTGCGTTGTGCATACGGCCCCAGTTCCATTTGGCTCAGTACACAGACTGCTTGCTACTTTACACATTGTGCATGGCCAAAAAGACTAGGATCATCACTGTTCTGGCAGCATGGGTACACCAGTATGCTGACGGCATTTAGCTGTACAGTGCTTGCTGCCTGTCTGATGCCCTTGCTTGTGTGTCATGTATGCAGGTTAGTTTGGCAGAAGCAGAGTAATGGATGTCTTCCAGTTGGCTTCAGTTGAACCTCTTTGAAGATGCACTACATCTGGCTATGTACACACAAGGCTCAAAGACTGATGAAGAAGCAATAAAGTAGTGATTCCCTAACTGGAATCAACAAACTTGTTCATGATCAGGGCATGCTTCATGATTGGAGGACTATCCATGGCTGACCAGTTTGAACTTTCTGTCTGTAGATCCTGCAACTACCAGCTGTGTCAGAAATGGGTCATTGGCTCAATTTGTCATTTAGCGCTGTAGTCACTCTCTTACATTAATTTATTTTGATGTGCTTGGTCTGTTGTTATTCCAACCTTGCAGGCCTGCCAAAGTTCGGAATCTTTCAGCTTCTGTCCATTCTCTACTGCATTGCCCAATTACTGACCAGTTGCCCAAAGTTCTTATATATGGGATTATACGAGAGGCATACTGCGCTGGCTGCCTGTCAGGGGAAAAAAATTCAAGATTTTCCTCCTGGGGTGAGCCTTGTTGGTCAGCACTACACCAGCATACATCAGGCAGCTCTGTGTTTCAGTCTCGAGTCAACCGGGTTTGTCATGATCAGTGTTCTGGTGCTCATGAAGATATGCAGCTGTTAAGTTTCCTTGTATTAACTTTGAGCCCATCATGCTTTCTGTGTTGAACCTTCCTCTTTCAACAGTCTTACATGCTGTTGCTTTTGACTCTGTTTGGCAATCATTTGTAAACTACCATAAAGCACACTTGTTTAGATGAATCAGATATTCATGCATGCTGCACTTTTCTGAGGAAGATAAAAGGTGCTCTGTGAGGTGTCTTTATACATTTTTCATTAGTACTGTTGTGCCATTGACACTCATTTTTCAGCAGAATTTTTTGGAGATTAAACATCACTAAATTCCAGCATATTTTAACCTCCAGTTTCCATTTTGTTAGAAAATTTCATTTGCAAATGACAAAATATGGCATGCCTGTGAAATAAGAATGAGTCATAGTATACTATGGATATATATGCCAATAAGGTTCCCAGTTAAAACTCAACAGAATGGAAGCCAGTATGGAAATAGATGCTACTGAAGTATCCAAATGGCATAGGGTGAGTTAAGTTGTGCACTAAGTTTTCATATTGAAATCTTGGGCTATTGATTACAGATGGAAGAAAAAGCTTCCAATGAGCAACTCATCTCTGGAAAGCACTTGGCTTTATCATGAAATAGGCCGATGCTACCTGGAGATGGGAGATTTTGCATATGCAAGGGAATATGGTGAGAAATCACTGAGTGCTGCACAGGATGCTGAGGATGATCTGTGGCAACTGAATGCCAGAGTTCTTATTGCTCAATCACAAGGTCAGTCTGCCTCCCTTTGTTGTAGAGTTGAGATGAGCCATTCAGCTTAGTTTTCTATTGCTTAGTTTATTCTGCTGTGTATGTAATGATGTATAGGTCAAGCATTTTATAAATGTATGTAGATTAGTTATAGCTAAGATGACAATTTAGTCGATTCACTTAGTTTAGTTTAATAAATTCAGTTGCCATTCTGTTGAATATATGAAACCCTAAACTCTCATGAACAAAGGGACCTTCCATTCTACTATCGATGCATAAGGGTGGAATGATATTATTTTCAGTTACTCTGGCAGGACGGGTGACCACTATCAGTTAACTACTACCATACTTTCCGGACTATAAGTCGCACCTTAGTATAAGACACAGTGACACAAAAGCGGCAAAATTTTTGTAAAATCATTACACAGGTCGCACTGGTATATAAGACGCACTTGTACACAGTGAACTCTGTCAGTTCTGCATGGATGTCGTCTGCAAGCGCATTACTGCCTTCACTATGTATATTCCGCGTTTGATAAATGTGATTTCATTTAATTTACTTTAATTCATTATCGGTCTTTGCTGACTATATATAGCTACTTCAAAAAATTTATAAAATTTCTGCACATAAGTTAAATAAGACACACTTCTAGAAGTACATGTAAAAACCCATGTCTTATATTCCGGAAAATATGGTAATCCAATCTAATCTGTTATCATAATGCACAAGGCATCGGTCATTGGTCTAAGCAAAACCACACTCCAAATGTGTTATCCACTGGACAGTACTAGTTGAGATCCATGAGGCTGGCAGACAGGCTACAGAAGACAAGCTATACAAAAAAGATGGGGCTTCAGCCCTGATGTAAACGATGTCACAGAACCAGTGGAAAGGATAGAATCAAGCAGTGAATTCCAGAACCTTGGGCCGGCGACAAGGAACCCAGTACTGTTTTGGTTTGGGGCATAATGGGAGTCAGAGCATCTAATGAATGAGTGCAATATTTGTAAATCTAAGGGGTAAGAAAAGATGAAAGATAACTTGGTGGCCAATATATATTACTTTGTAAGTTATGAAACAATGATTGCCTAATGGGGTAATAATTTTGAAATTTGAGTTTTAGTTGTAGCCTGGACCAAGGACTTCTGAAGCATTTGTAATTTGTGCAGTTTTGTCTGTGATGAAGTGAGCTGTAGTAATCAAGATAACTAGAAACTAGGGCATTAGCTGGTGAAACCAAGATTTTCTGAGATGCTTGAGGTCTTATTGTGCTCTTATATCTCATTCTTATATCTCTTGCTATACTCTTATATCTCATTCACAGTAGCTGGTCCCACCATTTGATTTTCTGTGTCCTCTCATTTGGAACTCACTCACTGAGCCTGCCTTTAACTCTATTCTGAAAATTGACCTATTCCACTCTGCTTGTTGTTCATAAAGTTTGCTTGGCTTCAAAATGCACATCCAAACTGCATTCATCTCTGAATAATGAAGCACCTTCATTATACATGAGTCAATGGCTACTGTATGGAAGCTGTTACCAAACTGAACATGGATTGTATTGTATTGAGTTGCCTATCACTCAGTCAGGTGATCAGGTGTTTCGGGTTGCTAACTCGCATGTGTGGAACATCCTTGGATAATGTTCAAGCTTCAAAAAACAATGCAAATTCTATCTATCATTTAACTCTTGTGCTGACAATGACATTGTAAAGCACCCTAGAGGTAGCTCACTACTTACAATGCTATACTATTGTCACAAAGTAGTCTGTCCAACAGGGGTGGGTGGGTCCGGCCTGGCCTGTGTGGCCCAGGACTTCACGGCTGATGTCTTAGATGGCGTTCCAGTTGAAGATGGTGCCTCAGGCAAAGAGGGCAGGCGGAGACGGCGACCAAGGCATAGACCGTCGAAGGCAGCATCCAGGCGGAGACGGCAACCGAGGGGTAGACCGTGCTGCAGAGGGAGAGAGCGACCCAGCCGAAGACCGTGCTGCAGGCGGATACGGCGACCGAGGCGAAGACTGTGCTGCAGGCGGAGACGGCAACCCAGGCAAAGACCATGCTGCAGGTGGAGACGGCAACCCAGGCGAAGACCGTGCTGCAGGCGGAGACGGCAACCCAGGTGAAGACCGTGCTGCAGGCGGAGACGGCAACCCAGGCGAAGACTGTGCTGCAGGCGGAGACGGCGACCAAGGCATAGACCGTCGAAGGCAGCGTCCAGGCGGAGACGGCAACCGAGGGGTAGACCGTGCTGCAGAGGGAGAGAGCGACCCAGCCGAAGACCGTGCTGCAGGCGGATACGGCGACCGAGGCGAAGACTGTGCTGCAGGCGGAGACGGCAACCCAGGCAAAGACCATGCTGCAGGTGGAGACGGCAACCCAGGCGAAGACCGTGCTGCAGGCGGAGACGGCAACCCAGGTGAAGACCGTGCTGCAGGCGGAGACGGCAACCCAGGCGAAGACTGTGCTGCAGGCGGAGACGGCGACCCAGGCGAAGACTGTGCTGCAGGCGGAGACGGCGACCCAGGCGAAGACCGTGCTGCAGGCAGAGACAGCAACCGAGGCGTAGACCATCGAAGACAGCGTCCAGGCGAAGATGATGACCGAGGCAAAGACCGTCGACTTAGGCGAAGATCGTCGAAGACCTGCGTATATAAAATACACACACATAAGTCATTGTTCTTGATGGCGCCTCAGTCATTGTCCTTTGTTTGAAAATGACCGTGAGGTGTTACAAAACCAGTCAGGGGAACAGATTCCTCATCCAAGGGAATCTGCCAATACCCTTTTGTCATATCTAATTTCGTTAAGAATTTCGCATTTCCAACTTTATCAAGCAATGCCTCAACTCTGGGCATGGGAAAAGAATCAGGTACGGTAACCAAATTCAATTTACGAAAATCAGTGCACAACCGTCCTGACCCATCCGATTTCTGGGCAATCACTATAGGAGCAGCCCAAGGACTTACAGACTCCTCAACAATACCCAACTTTATGAGTTCCTCAATTTCCCGATCCACCTTTTCCAGTTTCTCAGGGTGTAACCGGTACGGATTTTGACGAACAGGATGAGCTGCAGGAACCAGCTCAATGTGATGCACTATTAAATCAGTTTTACCCGGTGTATCACTGAAAACAAGTTTAAACTTCTGCAACAAATTAAGTAGTTCGTTGCTTTGCATAGAATCCAAATGAGAAGTTGATACAAGATCAGCAAACTCAATGTTTATATGACAGCTTTTGACATTGTCCTCATTAACATAAGAGACAACATTTAAGCCTAGTACATTCGTATCATGAGCATTAAAACATTTCATTAAACTGACATGACAAACACGCTTAGATTTACGTCTATCAGATGTAGCAATCAAGTAATCAACAGGTCCTAATTGTTCCGGTACAGTATAAGGTCAACAGTACTTAGCCTGCAAGGGCTTCCCAATTAAAGGTAACAACAACAACACCTGCTCACCTGGCTGAAAAGTGACCACCTTAGCATGCTTATCGTACCATTCCTTTGATTTAGAATGAGCAACTAGTTCATTGCTATTAGCTCATTGCCAAGCTCACCGATGTACGAATCCTTTCACTCAAATCCAAGACAAAATCAATCAAATTGGATTTAGATTCAGTATCTAACACATCTTCATGCAACCAACTAGACTTAATTAAATCCAAAGGTCCCTTTACATTTCTACCAAAAAGAAGATCAAATGCAGAGAACGAACGGGAACGGGAACTTCGCGATATGCAAAAGCACCCACGGTAAAATTTCATCCCATGATCCAGGGAAATCCTCACCAACTGCCTTAAGCATATCCTTAAGCGTGCGATGAAACCTTTCACATAAGCCATTCGTTTGAGGATGATAAGGACTGGTTTTAATATGTACAATTTGACATTCATTCAGAAATATCTGGATTAGATCAGACATGAAATCAGTTCCACAATCCGACAGAATTTCTTGAGGAAATCCGAAAGTAGTAAACACATTAATCAGGGCTTTGGCTACATCCAAAGCAGTATGATTCTTTAACGGATAAGCCATCGGATAATGAGGAGCCATATCGATAACAGTCAAAATAAATCTATTTCTGGATCTATCGCATACTATCAGTGGCCCGACTACATCCAAAGCTAACCTTACAAATGCTTCATTAATAACTGGTAAGTTAATCAAAGGGGCACGAACCACTTTCTGTCCCTTACCCAATCTTTGACAAATGTCACAAGTATGACAGTAATTCTTTACGGATTGAAAAATTCCCGGCCACCAAAAATGTCTCATCAAACGATCTAAAGTCTTTTGAGTACCCAAATGACCACTTGACGGAATATCATGTGCAACATACAGTATTTTTCCCCTCAATTGAGATGGCACCACGATTTGAGTGAAACCCAACCCATTCGGAGTAAAATGATCCCTCCAATGTCGCACAAGTAACCCCTTTTCAACGGAGTAAAAATTACGCTTCAATCGTTGGATGTCTTCAGTTACAACAAGTTTAAACAAGGGTTGTAATTCATTTTCAGACATTTGCAACCTAATCAACTCCTGACAAGAAACTATGTTGTTGATGTGGGCCACATTAGTCTGAGATTCCTCGTACAATTTATCCAACATTAATTCATCCGACTCTGAAATTTGCATCTGAGTACTGACAATCCCTTTATCCCGACTATTAAAATTGTCAATTTCAGACCGAGCTTGGGCCCTTGTCATAATTCTGACGTCAAGGGGTGTGTCAGCTACCCCAAGATCATTACCGATTAGGATATGAATGCCAGTAGGTAGCTGTTCAATTAGCCCAAGAGCGTTTTACCCGTACCAAAATCGCTTTGCACCTGAACTTCAACCAATGGGACTTGTAAGGTAGCCCCTGTGATTCCTTTAATTAGCCGATTTTCACCTGTATCACAGTACTCAGATGAATCTAACAATTCTTTACTTACGAGACTCTGAAGAGCACCTGAATCTCGGAGTAATACAACATTACGTTGTTTACCCTCAGAAGAACATAAAATACCATTGGAACAGAACGGTAAATGTTGCGCATCAGTACATTCGTGACCGAAAGCCGACAATCCTTTCTGGGTTGTTTTAAGCTCCATGACCAATTCCACAGGTCTGGGGGCAGTTTGCTCCTCTTTTGCCTGGTTTTTTAATTTCAGCTTTAAGCAAGAAGAAATAACATGACCAAGATCTTTGCAATAATAACAACGAATTTGAGCCCCAAAGTCACGTTCATTTTTCCCATCTTGACCAAAAGAAAATTGATTTCCTGCCTCCTTATTTTGTGATTGCACTTTTGACCCAAACATTGAAAATTTTTGGGTGTCCCGATACCAAGAGTCCATGACTTTCTCAGCAGGGAAGGGCTTGTACAAAACAGCGTACTCGTCTGCCAATTTTGCGGCCTCCATTAAGGTTTTCGGCTTTTTGTCAATTATCTACCTGTACAGTTCGTTTGGTAAGCAAGTAACAAACTGTTCCAGCTTAAACACTTTTAAAACCTTATCTAGGTTATCTAATGCTTCCTCACCTTCCAACCAATGCTGAAATGGTAGCATAAGCGTAAATGCAAAATTAGAGTAGGTTTCCATGTTGCCCTTAACCATCGACCGAAACCTTTTTCTGTAATACTCTGGGACTCTGGAATAAGCAGTAAGGAGCGCTTGCTTTAATATATCATAGTCCTTACACTCATCTATGGACAGTTCAGAAAAAACTTTTTGGGCCTTTCCTGTTAATTGAGTATGCAGTAAAGCCATCCATTTCACCTTAGGGAAGTTATGTATCGTCATGGCTTTCTCAAAAAACAGGAGATAATGTTCAATATCATGCTCCTCAAATCTCGGAACCAGTTTTACTGCTTAAATGTATCAGTTTCTCGGACCCGGCCAGTTTCTGTTTCCGTGCCCTCCAAACGTCTCAGTTCTAAATCGTATTGTCTCTGTTTGTCCTCAATTTCAGCCAATAATTTCCTTTCTTCCAACTGTAACTTTCTTTCCTCTGCCTCAGCTTTTAGCCTTCTGTCTTCAGCCTCAGCTTTTAGCCTTCTGTCTTCAGCTTCTGCCTGTAACTTTCTATCTTCCAAGCGCATTCTTTCTTCAACTTCAACTTTTCTTGCCTCACCCTCAGCTTTTAATTTAAGTTTGGCCAACTCAAATTTTCTCTCTTCTTTTTTCTGTTGCCTTTCCGCCTCTTCTTTTTGGGCCTTATTTTCCATTTCTTTAATTTTTAGGCGCACCTCCTCCATATCCACTTTTTCCAAGGATAGTATTTTAGACAAAGCTTTTCGTAATTGCATTTTACTCAATCCCTTTGTCTTGTGGCCCAATTTTTCCAACTCCTCCCTCAATTCCTCGGCCGACATTTCAAAAACGTCGTCCAGAGTTATCTGCTTAGCAGCACCCGGCAACTCCATTTTATAACTAATTTTGTATTCCAGCATACAGCAATTGACAGAATTAAACCGCACACAACACTTTAATCCCAAGTTGCTGCAACCCAATTTCAGGCGGCAAAATTTAGCGAAAATAACTATTTTTACGAATTTTACGGACGAGCCCCCATTTGTTACATTTAAAAGCCTAGGGAACTTTTAAAAGAACAAAAGCATCAAAATTTGGTTAAAAGTATTTGTTTCTATATACACTATTTACAGATGCTATTTACAGAAAACACAATTCAAACCTCCATGAGGTGTCAAACGACGTCACACAACAAAAGACGACTTCAACAAACGAGAACGTGCCACAACAAAACGTCTCAAAAGGTCTCATAGACCCAACACAACACAACGGTTCCCATGAACCAAAACGTCTTAACAGACCGAAGACAGCAACCGTTCTGCCTCAATCTCTATCTATGCCGCTAGAGGTCGTCTCGTTCCCGCGTTAAGTTGACACTCCTCTGACTCTCATACTCTGCTCGACCGTGACATGTAACAATATATATATATATATGCACACAAAAGGGGTCTATGTGTATGTATTTCACTCCACTGAGACAACTCTTCTCTCTGTCCACAGTGACATTATCTGCTCCATGGACAATGGCAAAGTAACTGCACTTGCCCTTCTTGACCTGTCCGCTGCCTTCGACACTGTCGATCATGCTATATTACTTCATCGCCTTCAGCACTGGTTTGGTATATCAGGTCTGGCCCTAAGCTGGTTCAAATCATATCGCCTTTTGTACTCAATCTGTCTATGACAATGATTTTGTTTAGCAGCGACCCTCGCCTGATGCCTCGAGCATTATTACAGTGGCGCTATAGAAGTTCTCTTCCGCGCTGGCCTGGCCAACACTCCCCTGTGCGGTGACCTCTCATCCTTGGCCTCCTGTAATACAATTGAGCTCTTCGACCCCTATGACTCCTCCATTCGCCTTCTCATCGATCGCCTTCTCCCGCTGCGAACGTTGCGGGCTCGTCAGAGGCCGCTGGCCCCTGGTTCAATCGGTCCTGCAGTGCCTTGCATCGTAGCGTCAGGCGTCTTGAGCGTAGACACCGTCGAACTCATGACCCAGCTGACCTTGTAGAGTGGCTACATCTCCTCCTCGCAATGCATCGGGAGTACCGAGTCAAGGAGGCGGCCTACTGGGAGTCGCTGATCGATCAAGAGAAGAGTAATCTGCATCGACTTTGGCGCTCGCTCTCTGGTGTCCTTGGTCGCTCCTCCGCCTCCGGTTTTTCAGCTCAGCCTCAGTTCACCGCCACGGACTACCTTAACTACATCCGCGGGAAGATCGACTCTGTTCGCCAGTCTACTGAGGGCTCGCCTCCTCTCTCTTTCCCTCACACGTCTTCCAGGCTCAATAGTTGGAGCCCTTTATCTCTGGATGATGTCCATCAGCTAATCCTGAACTCACCAGCCAAGTCCTGTGAATTGGACATGCTTCCTCCATTTTTAATTAAGGAATTTATTGATGATCTTATTCCTTTTTTTCATTTTTTGTGTAACACTTCTTTGGCTGAGGGCTCAATCTCGCCCTCCCACAAACCTGCAGTAGTTTTTCCATCTTTGAAGCGCCAGGGCCTTGACCCTAGTGCCCCCTGTAATTACCGTTCCGTTTCTAACCCGTCCTTTCTCTCCAAGCTCCTTGAAAGATCCATCTCTTGTCAGCTATCTCACTACCTCGACACTAACTCTCTTATGCCCTCTCTTCAGTCTGGGTTCAGGAAATACTATTCCACCGAATCACTTATGACTCGCCTTCTTGCTGACGTTTTTGGGGCTATTGATTGCAGGCAGGTCACCCTTCTGGCCCTTTTCGATGTAAGTGCTGCTTTCGATACCATTGATCATTCCATCTTATTAGAGCGTTTGGAGATTTCCTTTGGTATCACAGGCTCTGCCCTCACCTAGTTTTGATCATTCCTCTCCGACCGCCTTCAATCTGTCGTTTTTGGGCCCTCGCGGTCCCCGTGGTCTCCCGTATTTTTTGGTCTCCCCCAGGGTTCCGTCCTAGCTCTTCCTCCATATTTTATATACCTCTGATCTAGCTCGGACCCTCCTCCCACTGAGTGTTGCCGTCCTTCAGTATGCAGACGACACCCAAGCTTATGCCCATGGTCCAGCGGAGGCAGCCCCTGCCCTTGTCCACAGGATTCTCGATGCCACATCTGTTCTTGACCTATGGATGTCCTCCAATCGCCTCTGCTTGAACTGTAATAAGACCCAGTTCATCTGGCTTGGTGGCCACTTACAGCTCGCCAAGATCGATCTCTCCTCCTTATGCCAAAGATTTCCAGATATCTCTTTCTCTACTATGGTCCGAGATCTCGGGGTTGTACTGGATCAGGAGCTTTCCCTGTCTGCTCATGTTAACAGCGTCTCTCGCTCTTGTTTTTACCATCTTTGTCAGCTCCGTACCATTCGCCGTACTCTTTCCTTTCACGCTATCTCCACGCTGGTCCATGCCCTCATTTGCACCAGGGTTGACTTTGGGAACGCCATCTTTACCGGCCTATCGCTTGCCAACACTGCTAAGCTACAATCTGTGCTCAACGCTGCTGCTCGTCTCATAGGGGGCATTCCAAAGTATGGCCACATCTCATCTTATATTCGTGACACTCTTCACTGGCTCCCCGTCCAGCAGCATGTCCACTTTAAGATCCTCTCCCTCATGCGCAATTGTGTTCTTGGCTCTGCTCCTCTTTACCTCATTGACTTCTGCACTTTGGTCTCCTTGTTGCCGGGCCGTAGCAACCTTCGCTCGGCCACTCAGGATCTCCTGTTTGTCCCTCGCATGTGTACCGCTGCAGCCCAGTCAAGAAGCTTTGCCTACGTTGGTCCCACTTGCTGGAATCGTCTCCCTCGAGTATTGCGACTTGAGCTTCTTTCTCTCCCCCTCTCAGTGTTCTGCAGGTGCCTGAAGACTGTACTGTTCAACAGTGATTTTACTTTTTCGGGTCGGAAGCACCTCTGTTGAGTTTATCCTCACCTCTGTTGAGTTTATCCTCTAAGAGGTACTTTATAAATCTCAAATTACAATTACAATTACAAGAAGTTAATAGTTTAGATTAGATTAGATATGTTGATTACTTTCTGTTACATTACAAGGAAGTTGCTAGACTCATTGGAAATGTTCCATCTAAATCATCACAACTGGACTTCATTCCAACTTCTCTTATTAAATCCTGTTCTAATGTGTTTTCGATCGCTCATCTGGCTAATCTTTCCTTTTGCAAAGGCCGTTTTCCGTCTGCTTTTAAAACTACTCTTGTGGTGTCTTTACTAAAAAACCTGATCTAGATAAGGACTGTCTAGCCAATTACTGGTTATTTTTCCAGTTTGAATAATATCTCTGAAGTGCTTGATCGCCTATTTCTTGAAAGTCTTCAAGGGCATATCACATTTTCTACAAATTTTAGTCCTTTTCAGTCAGCTTATTGTAAACATCATTCAACTGAGACTGCTGTCACTGGGACACTTAACAATATATTTCATTCAATGGATTCTTGCAAAGCATCTCTACTTATATCTCTTGATTTAAGTTCTGCATTTGATATTCTAGATCCATTCCTAAAGCTGTGGGGAGGGATGTAAGGAATGACTATTGATTGAAGGTAATTAGGAGGGCTCATGGTAAGGATTTTATAGGTCAGGCAAGTTTAAATCTTATCTGGAATTCCACAGGAAGCCAATGAAGCTGGCTTAATACTGTTGAGGAATTTGTGCAAGAAGGTTCACAGAGCACCACATGAGTCAGGGAATTTTTTGGATATGTTGAAGCCTTTTGAGTTCAAGAACCTTGATAACTGTAAAAACTGATCAAGGCAAGAGCAGACTAGAGAAACAGGCTGTGGTTTGTAACATGTCTTTGGTAAGAGCTGACCTGATGTGACATAATGCCCTGATATGATAGAAATAAGATTTGCAGAGGTTTGTTATGTGGGGTCGAAATGTGAGATTGCTGTCCAGAATTACCCCAAGTTTTTTACTGTGTATGATAGTGGAAAAGCAGTACCAGCTGGGTGCCAGTCTACAGCACTGGTTTGAAGTTTGTAGTCCTTCCTTGAATTGGTTTGCTACTTATCTCTGCACTTGTTTAGTATATTTAAATGGACATTATTCATCTAGTGCTTTGTTAATCTGGTGTTTGGCAGGATTCTGTATTTGGTCCTCTTTTGTTTACATTATACACCACACCCCTAGGTACACTGCTGGACAGTCATTCACTCAGACAGCATTTCTATGCTGATGATATTCAAATCTACATTTCATTTGACAGTTTATCTTGTTACTTGTCTGTGCAGTTGTTTTCTGATGCCTTTGAGGAATTGCAGTCTTGGATGGCAGCTAATAAACTCTTCCTTAACCTGAATTTCTGCTCAACAGCAACTTAAGAAGTTTGAATGGCTTAAATGTTTGAAACTGGGTGACTCACTTGTTGAGTTGACTGAAGCTGATTGGGTGGTGTTTTTGATTCTACTATGTCAATCACCAGCTATGTAAATGCTATCTGTAAGTTATTGTACATGTATATTCGTGACATACTCAGAATTAGGCATTGTGTCTCCATGTATTCAAGGATGTGTTTGACAAACACATTGGTCTCCCGTCGTCTTGACTTCTGTAACTTACTTCTAGTTGGTATCACAAAGTCAAACCTGCAGAAACTCCAGAGTTCAGAACTCCTTATCTAGAGCTATAATAAACACGTCAAAATATGAGCATATAACCCCTATGCCTAAATCTTGTCACTGGCTTTGTGTTCAGCAGAGGATTTGTTTAAATAGGGGTTTACAGTTTATAAAACAGTGAAATTTGGCCAGCCACAATACTTGAAATCAGTCCTTATTCCCCATACTATCATTGTTCAACCAAGTCATCTTGTTGCCTTTCCCTGGACATATTTAGGACTAGAACTGTTGCTAGTGAACATGCTTTTTCGATTGTTGGACCTAAATTTTGGAACTCTCATCCTGTATTTATTCGTTCTGTTAAATTGCTTGTGCCTTTTCATTCTCAACTCAAGACTTACCTTTTAGTTGGCTTGTCCGCTGTAGCCTACCTCTCTGTCTGAATGGACTGACCTTCTAAATATTTACCTGATTGCAGCTTGACTTTGATGCACCTTCGGTTGATGCCTTGTGCATTAAACACTGGTGTGATAGAAGTTTCTAATTACAATTACAGTTACAATTACATTTACACTCAGTTTCGGCATTATATTTGACTCCACTCTATCATTTTCCAATCATGTTCCAGCTACAGTGAAACTATGTTAACACACACCATTAACCCCGCGAGTCCAGTTTACACCACCACATGAGTCAGGGAATTTTTTGGATATGTTGAAGCCTTTTGAGTTCAATAGTGTTTAATTATTGCAGAAATGTTACAAACTGGAAAGCGGCAACGTTCATATATGGTACTAAAAAAATTGGCAGCTGTTGATCATGCGCGTAGTGGTAAAAGTCGGGCCATGGTATCTAAAGATATCAGGGTCAACAAGTCGACTCTTCTTGGCTGGCTGGAAAAACAAATGTAAGCTACAGGACTTCGTGCATGATACTGATTCTTTGGCAGGCTTAGAACGAAAACGCATGCACTTTTCCACTGTACCGGTACTGTACAAACGCATGCACTCATGGTTTGTGCAAGAGCGTCAAAAAGGAATTCCTCTCAGTGGCCCCATTTTGCAGGCCCAGGCTTCAAAATTTGGAAATCTAATGGGTGAGGAGAATTTCCAAGCAAGCAGAGATTTAATTAATAGATCCAAGAAATGCCATGACATTTCTTGGGTGTCAATTTCAGGCGAAAGTCAATCTGCCAACGAATCGGCTGCGAGCACATTTCTCTCTGAATTGAAACTAATTATAGAGTCTGAAAACTATAGCGATGAGCAGATTTATAACTGTGATAAAACTGCTTTATTTTCAAAGTTATTACCTGACAGCATTTAATTGTGAGTTGCAAAAAACTGTTGGATTTGAAAAAGTGAAAGATAGACTGCCTTTGCTTTTTTGCTGTAATAAAACTGGCAGTCACAAACTGAAACCTCTGCTTAATTATTGGTCGCTTTGAAAATCTGCAATGCTTCAGTCGCTTGAACGGCACCAAACTTCCAGTGCTATATCACAGCAGCAAGAATGTGTGGATGACGTGAGACATCTTCAGTCACTGGTTTTGCAACTGTTTCATTCCAGATGCTCACAAGCACCTTTGAGCTAAAAAGATGGCACCCAAAGCGCTGTTGCTTCTGGACAGCTGTCCAGCTCATCCTCATGCAGAAATTTTAATCTCAAGCGACGAGAAAATAAGGGTACAAGTACCTACTATTTATTACTACCTCCAAGATCCAGCCATTAGATGAGGGAATTATACAAAATTTTAAGAAAAATTACAGGAGGGAGTTAATTTCTAAGATGCTGTCTGGTGAATCTGAGTGTCACTGCATTTCCCAAAAAATTAAATTTGAAGGAAATCATTTATTTAATTCAAAAAGGTTGGGATCAGGTTAAACTAAAGTCAGTAGAGAATTGCTGTCTGAAAGGTCTTGGAGATGCCTTTTGCTCCAAAAGAGAACTCCAACAACTCTTCCAGCTCTAACTTGGAAAATTCTGATGATCAAGACAACTCCCCTTCCTCTGAAAGATCTCTTCTCGGAAGCGACTCTGAGTCTGATTTTGGCGGCTTCTCTGAAGAAGCCATTCTAAAGGGCAACACAAAGAAAGAAAAACGTAGGCGTCTTTATATGGTTCAAACTTTTAATTTAGACACTGCTCCACAACTTATAGAAGAATGGTTGACTGTCCAACTGCTGAAATATTAATTGAAGCAGAAATAATAGCATCTTGCAAAGGTACTGCAAATAACAACAATGATAGTGATAATGATGGCACTAATGTACCAACTGATGACAATGTTGAGAATGCTGCTGAAAACCACCACTGAGTTACACTTACAGATGGTCTCAATGTGGCACAGATGCGGACTCAGTATCTCGAGGAACAAGGTGCTGAGTACATCAAGTTTATTCATCTATGACGACTTGCCAGTTTTGTTTAAAAGAAAAAGATTGAAAGGGTGAAACAAGGCAAAAAACTGACTTTATGTAGCCACTTACATATAGCAGACTTATTGCCTTTTTCAGTACAGTGAATGGAACTCTGAGTGATAAAGTCTTTGTAAATAAAACGTTGAAACCAATTACCGCGGACTTTTGTTCTAGGCTTCACCTTTTCAAAAATTTCAGATAGTTGTTTCTTTTCTGTTTCTTTCTGCATTTTAAAAAATACACATGTATTGGCACTTAGCAGAGCAAAAGGTGAGTTTTAGCTAATGATGTTCGAGATTCGCTGACTACACATTCATGCAAAGGTAGGCAATACATGTACATTACTGCTATACCTATCTGGTAGACTTGTTAGGCCATGTATGCATAACATGTGATTTCAACAGCATGCCTCATATTGGCCACGTATTAACGGAGTTTTGCTGTAAATGCAAATCAGCTCAATTTCAAAGTCGGATCTCATTTGCCTCATTTGCTTCAAACTGTGTTGATCTCACTAACTTAAGCTTTTGGTTCAACAAAAATGACTACTGTAACTCACTTTATTGGTAGCACTAAGGAAGATCTACACAGCCACAAAAAGTGCAAATGGTTCAAAACTCTCTGGCCAGAGTCATAACAAATACCCCTAAATAACAGCATATTACACCAGTATTACATTCTTTACACTGGTTGCTTACTGAGCATAGAATGCAGTTAAAAATCTGTCTTTTAGTTCACAAAATACTACATTTAAAGCAGCCAAACAATCTGTGTTTCATGGTCACCCATTATACCAACAGATCTTGCACTCAATCAAAGAACACTGTCACTTTTGTTCTGCCTCTTACCAGGAGGGTGTTGGGTTCTAGAGCATTCTCTGTAGTTGGTACAAGGCTTTGAAACTTGCTGCCCAGTTCTGTCCTCTGTCAGTTGTTTGATGTCGTTCTGATCTAAACTTAAGACTCGTCTATTTTAACTTGCTTACCCATAGTAGTGGAACTTCAGGTTTCTCTGATCTGTCAGAATTCAACCTGGCTTCTCAAATGAATTACGATTTCGATTACTATTTTGCTTGATGCTCTGGGCATTATTGTAGTGGTGATACTGAAGTCATAAGATCAGATTTGGTTGGATTAGATGCAAATAATCGTAATCGTAATCTCCAGATTTCTACAGCACCCAATGAAAGCCACTTCATGGAGACCAGCTTATTCACAGGCACTCAGTGCAACCAAGTTAGTTCAAGCTGAACTAGAGTTGGAAATGAACCAAGTATACACAGAATGCAAAAGCCAGAATTGCAAATATCTGCAGAGTTACAATCAGATTAGACGCAGACAGAAAAGGGCCATCCATCTGAGATGGCCCTTTGCTATTGTTTTATAAAAAGTGCTGTATAACATGAAACAGTGCAGTCTGAACAAGGGAAAATAAGAAGGGGAAAAGATGCTTTCCCATTTGTGAAAACGCACCACTGCTAGTCAGCATTTCTAAATCACGTTAGCAAGAGTGTTGCCTGCTCTGAATTGCCGAATTGTCCTGTAGCAAATTCTCCTGCAGCAAGTTGTCCCAACACTGTTCATTTTCTTGTAATGATAACAAAAATGAGTGTAACTGTGTGGTTTATTTATGACTTGGCTCAATGAAGATGGAGTTGTTGAAAAACAATTTGGTCAGTTTGTGTTGATTTTCTGGTGAGATTAGTTGTAAGGCTGTTCGAGGCCAAAATAGGTAATTTATAGAAAGCTGTTAGTTTGTCAGTTAGTTTATCATTCCCTTGGGTAGTTAGCATACAAAGAAATAAGTTTGGAATATTTATCAGCTAATTTGGAATATTTATCAGCTAATGTGTCATACGTTTTAGTCATTTTGTCATATATGTCATTTGAGTATCATTGCCATGTGCAAGACTAATGTGGTAATGAATGTATCATTATACACCTGTCTAATTACAGTCTTATTTAAGTTGGTGCTTACACTGAACAAACTGCTGGTTTCTTGCTTTTTCAGTAAAGCTGAGTGAGCTGGACTGTGCATTGGAGTCTTTTGAAAGGGCACAGGATATGGCCAGGTTGCAAAGAGATAGTGCAGCGGAGCTAGCAATACAAAAGGCCATTGATGACATCAACTTCAATTTAAGGAAGATGATTAGTGACAGCAAATCAGAAAGATGTAGGTCTCCCAGTTCAACTTACGGTAAGTTTATTTGGATTCTTTATGTTTCCAACTGTTGTGTAGAGCTCCTTCGTAATCGTAATCATAATTGCACATTTATATAGCACCTCTTCAGGAAAACTTCTCAGAAGTGCTTCCGACCTGATGACGCAAGACTATGATCAAATAAAATGGTCTGATTGCTGGCAAAATAGAGGCAGAGAAGGAGCAAGATGCTCATGTCTCAGGTTGCATGGAAGACTGTTCCAGAGTGAAAAACTAATTATGGTGAAGCTACCATGTTGCATTGTGGAAGTACAGGATGGAGGGACAATCAAAACAACTTGTTCTGCCAAGCAAAGAGATCTACAGCCAGATACTAAAATACATAGCTCCCTAAGATTGGATGACACACAAGCAGCCAGGCATTTACGCATCAGCAATGGGATCTTAAAATCGGCAGACCTATTCAATCTTTTCACACATAAATTCCAAATAGTTGGTGGCTTCTTATTACAATATCTGAAGTTGTTGCTTTTTTACACATATCTTTTGCGTACTGGAGGAAAGCTTTATATTTTTGCTCAGTGCTCATCTTTTAGACGAGGTTTTAAATTTTGGTTAACAGTTTGTATGTGATGTGTGAGCTTCTTTGAGCTGTTGATTTCAGGAGTAAGTTTACAGTTTTTCGTCACACTAATAATATTTATTTTAGTAATTACTTACATTTTAAAGAATCTTACATTTCTAGGATTTGCTATTTTGTGCTTATCAGTCAAACCACCTGTTTCTCAGCAAGTTACTACCCTGATCAGATTAAAACTAACATGATGCTATACACTTCATTTGTTGCAGATTTTGTTATTATTATCACACATATGCTCTCAGTCTACCCAGACATCACCTCATGTTATTGTTGGAACTAATGCCTCTATTTCTTTCATCACATTTCTGGATCCCATTCCATTGACCTTATCCAATTGGCCACATCTAATATACCAGCAAGCTTTTTTCTGTTTCAGTCTGTTTGCTCACCATACCCCCATTTCTTCATTTCTACATCTGGATCGAAAGTTCACCAAAATTACTGCTGCCAGTTTACCTTCTGTTGCTTCTTTCTGGTGATATTGGGCGTAAGCCTGGTTCCTGCCATCTTGAAGCCATTAACTCCTGCCATCTTAATATCCGTTCCACCTGGAATTAGTCCCCCTCTCTTCAAAATTACATCTTTGATAATCTGGTACATATTCTTGCCCTAAAAAAATTTGGATCCATGGGTCTGACACTTTCCTTCATTTCGAACATAATCCATCCATCTTTTCTCTCCTAAAAGAACCTCAGCTGGATAGACTTGGTAGAGAAATTGCCTTCTTTCACAAATAATAAATCTTTCACAATTGAAATTTGGTCGCTTCCCTTCACCTAATTCAACTTCCCAAAGTCATTTGAAAGTCTTATTGCTATCCTGAACACTCAAAATCAGCATGTCATTTTCATTAATGTTTCCTGTACACTGTCTTTCACTTTCTGACTTTTCTTTGAATTCCAATCACTGCTTGAATTCCTTGTTTCTTCTTCACCTGAACCTATAATAACTGCAACTTCAATACTCTAGACTATGCTTCACAAAAATTCCTGGTTCTTCTATCCAGTTTCAGTCTCCTTTCCAACTCATGACATGGGCCATACACTTTATATTCTTATAATCTGGTCCAGTGATTCTGCTGTTAAAAAATCTCTGTTTCTGAGTAATACCTACCTGTTCATATGGCCATTACTGCTCAGGTTTCTTTACATCATAAGCTGCCTTTGACTTACTCTTCATCACTTCCCGTACTTAGAAAATGCTGAACGTTCCCACCTTCAGAGCTAACATCCTTGCCTCCCCTCTGTGGTTGTGCCTTGTACAGTCATCTACTGAACTTGCTGCCCAAATAAATTCAGCGTTATCCAAAATCCTGAATAAGCTGAATCCTGCTAAGTCTAAGAGGGTTGCATTTTGCACCCTCTAGTACGAGTCCATATGATATTGTATAAGTCCAATAAGTGTAACTTAATCCTCTTTTAGCTTTAACAAGTACTTAAGTCAGGTGCATGATGCAGATGGTGATCTTCTACTGCCTTTCGTATTTTACTGAAACACTCACTACAGCTCGTTGACAAACTAGTCAACTTACACACGAACTTTCACAAGTTTAACTGATAAAATCAACTTTTAAAACAGCTAAATGTTGGACTCTGATGGATGATTGTATACATAAACTAAGGCGCCAATTTATGTCATGTGAGTTGTTTTCAATGAGCTTTAGTGTCACATTTTTATGAATATTTACTAGAGAACAGTACTGGCAATATTAAAAAGATTTCAAGCTATGTCCTGGATATATAACCTAAATATTATGCATAGCTGTAAGAGAGGCACCTCTAGGCATGCAAAGAAAATATCATGTGCTAGAGTAAATGGCTTTAAGTGGATGCAGCTGAGCAAGGCCACCTCCTATTTTGATTAGCTGTTGACTGATTGACAACTAGGCAGTTCATGAAGGGGTGAGAATAATAATTTCCCCCACCAGTGGCTGACGAATCTTAAAGCAATCTCTCTGAAGATTTACTGTCGGAGGACATAGAAAACTAGGACAGTGAGTATGTATCAGATGTTGGGAAGTATGAATGATGGCCTGGATTCTGATGGGATTCAAGAAGAATGGTCCCACTCAGTTAGACCACCCCAAGTCAGTCCCTATGAAAGGATTTCTGGGATGGTGCATCAGCTTGGAAGTTGATGCCCGGGCCATAGATTTTTAAAATTTACTGTTGCCTGTCTCCTTTTTTATTGAGATTGTCCAGCAGACTAATCTCTGTACTGAGCAGGCCAGGTCTGCAGCACAGCTGGCTTTGGAGACCCCATAAATGGAAATGGTCTCCAGCTTGCCTTGAGGAAATGATGGCTTATTCTGCCACATGTGAACATCTTGATGGGCATATATCCTGCACTGACGATGCAGTTGTTTTGGAGTGGAACTTGTGGCTGCTTCATAAACAACACAGTTGCCAAGGCATTTTCAAGAGATCAGTACCAGGTTCTGACTAAGTACTTGCATCTCTGTGATGCCTCAAAGGCTGTCCATAGTGGCGCATCATGATTTGATCCCCTGTACAGAGTCAGCAGAAATCTCTTGAATGCTCACTTTTCTAACTGTGTGGTTGCCAACTCATTAGCTAGTGTGTTTTTCATCGGTTTCAATCAGTTTTTGGGCATTCTGAGTTCCCTCTTTGGATTATACACTTCGCCTGTCTTTTCATCACCATCTCTGTTGACTTTGCATCATCTGGAGTGAATTTTTTTTGGTTTTTAATAGAATTATTTTGGCGATGTTTACATCTCAGGCCACTCTTTTGATCACTCACTCGACACTGATGTACACTTCTACAGACCTACAAGCATGTAATCGGCCCGCCCTGGTCATTCCACACTCTGTACGTAAGATCCTCTTTCAGTCTACATTTATGGCGACTGTCTAGTACTAGAGCAGTGCTGCTGCCATCTGCTTGTCAATCTTCTCCTGAGCCAGATCCTCATCGGAAACTCTGCTGACATCTGTCTACAGCAAGCTTGTTTCTGCCATTTCTCATCAACAGGTTTTCTTGCCTCTGTCTCCTTGATATCTCTGCAGCCTTCGACACCATAGATCACAATACCTTACTCCATCGTCTTTCAACCTGGTTTGGTTTTACTGACACTGCTCTCCTATGGATACAGTCTTATCTCTCCTCCCGCTCTTTCTCTGTTAAAACTTCGGAAGCCTCTTCTCAGTCATGCCCTCTCACTTGCGGAGTTCCACAAGGCTCCGTTCTTGGAGCTCTTCTGTTTATCCTCTATCAGTTCACTCATTAAAGCATGCTCCATTGACCATCAATCACCTCTATGCTGATGACACCCAACTATTCATCTCTTTCTCTCCAAATTGTTTAAATGAGTCTATAGATCATCTTCTTGGATGACATCTAATCTCTTATGCCTGAACCCATCTAAAACCGAATTCATACTTATAGGCCTACGTGACCAGCTCAAGAAAATTCCTGACCCCTGTCTCGCTCAGCCGGGACTCTGCCTCCACCCACACCTTTAAAACAACTCCTCTGTCCGTAATTTAGGTGTTATTTTCGACCAGAACCTTACTTTTTCTGATCATATCACCGATCTTTCCCGCTCTTGCTTTATGCATATCCGCGACCTTCACAGAATCCGTCCTATGCTTGACTTCAAAACCGCATCTATCATTGCCACATCCATAGTCCATGCAAAACTTGACTACTGCAATTCACTTTTCCTCAGTATTGACACAACCCAGATAAACTGCCTACAAGCTATCCAGAATTCGCTTGTGCTGTCACCAAAACCCCCAGACACCATCACATCGCCCCTGTTCTCAAATCACTGCACTGGCTTAAAATACCAGAACGAATAGAGTACAAAGTCTTATCCCTCACCTACAACACACTTCAATCCTCCCAACCCTCCTATCTTTGTCAATTATTTACTATCCAACCACTCAGTTCAACCCGCTCCTCATCTGTCCTAACACTTCTTCGCCCTCCCGTCACCTCATGCTTAAAATTTGGAAATCGCTCCATAGCCATAGCTGCCCCACCCCTTTGGAATAAACTCCCGCCAGAATTGCGACAGTTGTCTGGTCAATCATACGAACTCACCAACACTTCACCTCTTTCAGTTTCTGCGCAGGTCTTTCACTCAAGACTGAAAACACTTCTTTTTCAAAAATCTTATCCTGATTCTTCCTCTTCCCCTTATCTGTCTTCTCGCTTCAATTTCAAACACCATCCACTGTAGCCGTCTGACTCCTGGATCTTGACCTGGAACCAAACCCTTTTGCCATAGCGATTTTATTTTGACTGAGTGCCTGTGAATAAGCTGGCTCCCGCGACTTAGCTTTCGTTGGGCGCTGTAGAAATGTCGAGATTACGATTCTATTCCCTGGCCATCTTCAGGGACACATGGTGACAGTGACCTCAAGTTTGGCACGCTTAACGCTCAGTCATTGGGTAACAAGTTTTCACAGGTTGCAAACTCTATCTCTCATCACGCCCTGGATCTCCTCATTGTAACAGAATCCGGGCACTCCTCCTCCACAGATGTCATTGCAGTCTTCCCTTGCCAAGATGTTCTTGAGCTTCTGTCTTGACAAGATCTTGACCCTAAGACTCAACTTTTCCAACATTCTGTCTTGTGAAAGGCTTTCATGTCTAAAATCTCCTTCACCAGTTCTCACCTTGCTTCAACCAACTAGCTTGACAGATTTGTAATCTCATTTTCTTATCCCAAGATAAACAATGTGTCTTAGACCTCATTCCTACCGCCCTTTTCATAATCGTAATCGTAAATTTGTAAAGTGCTGCTTCAGTGTAGCCTCATCAGAGCCGCTCCCGGCCCATCCAAGAACTGGGGAATAATACGGTCTTCAAGCGCTTGCGGAAGAGGGAGGGGGAGAGGGAGAGAAGCTCTCGTTGAAGGTTGGCAGGTAAGTCATTCCAAAAAGCAGGGCCTGTAAAAGCAAAGCTGCAGTGCTGAGCGGTGCAGTCCGAGCTAGAGGGACGGCGAGATCGTCCTGAACCGACGAACGCAATAGCCCGCAGCCAGGAATAGAAGAAAAGGGGATGCAGAGCTCCCTTAGATATAACACAGCACAGCCAACAAGACAGTTCCGCACGAGGGTCAAGATTTTGAAGAGGATATGCTCCCGTATTGGGAGCCAATGCAATTTTTCCAGCATAAATGAAGAAATGTGGCCAAACTTAGGAATGCCACCAATCAGGCAAGCCGCAACATTCAAGACAGACTGGAATTGTGCAGTGTAGGAGGATCCTAGGAGGACGGCATTGCCAAAATCAATTCTCGAGCAGATGAATGCATAAACCAGGGTAGTTGCAGTCTGTGAGGGAGTGTCGGATGGTGCGAATTTAAAATTTCTTTTAAAAGAATGCTGTGATGTCTCAGGCCCATTTGTCGCATCCATTGTCAAACTATTTCTTGCTGAAGACTCCTTCCCTGCCAGCTTTGCTCATGCCATAGTTTGCCCTCTTCTTAAAAAGCCATCTCTCCTGCCTGATGATTTATCTGAGTGTCTCCCTATCTCTACTCTCAATTTTATTTCCAAAATTCTGGAAAAAGTAGTTGCTAAGCAGCTGAGATATGACTTTTCATCCCACAACCTGCACCTTCCCTTCCAATCTGCGTACCACAAATACCATTCCACTAAAACCACACTACTCACCTTTCACAGTCACATGATCAATTTCATGGACCAAGGAAAAGTAACTGCTCTTATTCTTCTTGACCTCTCTGCCGCTGTTGATACTGTTGATCGCAGCATACTTCTTCACTGCCTCAAACACTGGTTCAGTCTTTCTGGACCTGCTCTATGTTGATCCGCATTGTACCTGCACCCTCATACTTCTTCAGTTCATATCAACCAACTGTTGTGTGTCTACTCTCTTAGATTGTGGCATTCCGGCATTCCACAAGTTTCTGTACAGGGCCTGCTCCTGTTTACATTATATACAACTCCACTCAGCTCACTATTTACTGATAGCTCTCTTAACTACCACTTGTTTGCTGATGATACTCTCATTCAATGGTTGCTTGTCTAATCCAGCTGTCCAAGTACTTGCTTCTGTTTTTTGTGATGTTTTTGTGATGTTAAGTCTTCTGAATCCTTCAAAAATGGCATTCCTTCTTTGAGGCACAAGCCAACAATTCCATAAATTTGATTTATAGAGTTGTTGGCTATTCAGTTGGGTGGCTTGCTTGTCACTTTTGCTGGATGTCTACGCAGTCTAGGCATAATATTTGACTTCACTATCATAATTATGTTGGCACTATATGCAAATCGGCTCAGTTTCACATAAAGGATATTTATACACTCTGATCTCTTTTTGCCTTATACTGTGTTACTCCAACTAGCTTATGCATTGGTTTATAGAAGACTTGACTACTGTAACTCACTTTTTATTGGCATCACTAAGAGAGATCTGCACAAACCTCAGACTGTGACTTCCATGATGATTGGGCAGGAGTAGAGGAATGGAATGTTATGGGTAATCAGACCTTGATAAGAAATAATGACTGTAACTGGGCTGCAGTCAGTTTGCATGATGAACAAATTGAACTACTGGTATGATCTGTTGTATATTCCTGTCTGCAATGCTTTTGAGAGATACTTAAAAGGTAATTAAATAGTGCACCTCTGTTAAGTGTCTTGATACATACATTGTAAATTCTGCTTGTAAAATTTGCTATTAAACTCAGCTTGAATTAGCATAAATTTTATAAGCTGTTAGATATAGTTGTTAGTCTGGTAACGTATTTTTCACCTTGGTGATATATTTGTACTTCATTCTACTATGGTCTTGGGTTGTGTACTGATTCATGGTATGGTCTTCCCTGTTATCATTCATTTTGTTCATTTTGTTCACCCATTGGCTTGTTTATTTTCCTCAATTCTGTTAATAATAATATTAATAATAATAATAATAATAATAATGATAATAATAATAAAAAGAAGGCAATTTATATAGCACCTTAGAACAGCTGAGGCAGAAGAAAAGGGTGCTGTACACAAGTTCAAAATCAACAACAGTCATGAGATATCTTAAAAAGATATGTCTTGATATGTTGCATACATCAAACCTCTCCTTCTCTTTATTACCACTCTAGCATAGGTCCACAGCTAAAACAGGCCTAGCACCCTTTACTTAGCTTATGATTCGACCCATAAGGTGAAGTTTCTTGACTTGTCTTCTTTAGACTATAGACTGTTTTTTATACTGACTGCATTTTATGATTAGCTATTTTATGCAAATTTAAACTAACCTGAAACTGTAAACCTAATTTACTGCAGTTCTCATTGATATTTTCCCTCTTTTCTGTTCATTGTCACACATTCATGCTCAGTCTACCCAGCCATTGCCTCATGCTGCTGTTGGAATAATGCCTTTATTTTATTTAACTATTTATCAGAAGCCTGTTCATTTTACCTTGTACAACAGATCATGTCCAGTACACCTGCATTCTTTCTTCTGACTTGATGTGTTCCTTCATGATACTCTGATATCTCTAGATTTATCTCTAGGTCCAAAATCTGTCAGAATTACATGCTGGTGGTTTATCTTCTGTTGCTTCTTTTTGGTGACTTTGAGCAACACCCTTGTCCCTGCCATCTTCAAACTACTAATTTCTGCCACCTTAATATCAATTCCATCTATTAAAAATTATATCTTGGATGTTCTAGTAGATATTCTTGCTCTGAATGAACTTGACTCTTAGCATTTGATACACCTTCCTTTATTCCAAACATAATTCCTCTGTTTCTCTCATAAACGAATCTCAGCTGGTTAGACTTGGTGGAGGAGTTGCCTTCATTTACGAATCACAGCTGAAACTTCCTCGCTTCCCTTTATTTGTTCCATGCTCAAAGTCATTTTAAAGCCTTATTGCTACCCTGAATCTGTAATTGACACCTTATCTTTCTAATCCAAATTTATGTGCCTTCTGATTGATTATCTCCTAGGAATGAAAGTATTAGACAACGAACACAACAACCATTGATAAACAATGTGATCAAGAAAAGAAGAATGAAGTGGGCAGGACATGCCTGAGGATGGCGGAGAACCGTAATCCAAAGAAAATCTATAAGTACAAACCAGACGGAAAGAGAGCAGTGGGAAGACCGAAAAGAAGATGGATAGATTGCCTTGAAGAGGATCTGAAAGGTGCCGGAGTTACTATCTATGGGAAGACGGAGGGCAGACGGAGAATGACCCTGGAGGAGATGGCCGGAAAACGAGTTTTGTGGAGGGATGCCATAGAGAAATCAACGACTGGATCCAGTCTAGAGATGATTACATGACATGACATGACATGATCTCCTAGGATAGAACCAGGATCTCCTGCATTTAGGCAAGCTGAGCCATGTTGTCAGCTTAGTTCAGATTAGTTATTCCTGTCCATGAACTGATATATCTGACACAGGACCCATTCTGCATCCTTGACACACTGCTGTCCACCATGAGCCATTCCGATGTTGCACCATAAATATGAACCACACCCATAGTGTCCATAAACAATTCCCTTATCAATCTTCTCTGGTATTCCATGAGACAGCCTCAAAATGGCTAAATCGACACATCCTGTATTATTATTACTATTATTATTATTATTAATTAAAAACTTCTATAGTGCCAGTGTCTAATGCATAACGCATCAGCTGCTGGCACACCAAATTCAAATTCAGTAACAAAGGCAGTCTACTAGATGCATCAATTTTAAATAACTCACATCTTTGCATAAAGTTTCCTATTTTTAGCAACATTATTATCAACTTTTCTTTCAAATTTCTGTCATCCTGGTTTATGTTCTATATTCTGCTGATGCAGATTAGTTTTTACTTATTTGTTCCTTGTTTATATTGATTTTAATGCTACTGAAGCTACAGCTGTCTGCTGACCGCACCGCCTTCTGTGTTTTCTGCAAGTTTCCAACCATAATTCTGTATCATTCATTGTTTAGATTCACAAAAACTAGGCTGGCATTCTTTTAATATGTCTGTGTTCATAAGTTGCCTATGAACTGAAGAACTGTCCTTTTTTAACTTATCAGATAATGCCTTTTTACTTGCTGTGTCATTTTATATTATACATTTTCCTTATGTTTCTGTTTAAATTTTATGATCATACCAGCAAATATTACACTCATTCAGCAGATACTTTGACTGTTGCTGTACCCTGCACCTGAACAGTTGGCCCGTTGGGTGTTCTCAGTTACTGGTTCAAAGCTTTGAAATTCGCTTCCCAGTTCTGTGTGCTCAGTTAGTTTCCAAGTCATTTAGGTCCAAGCTTAAAATTCGTCTGTTTCTACTTGCTTACCCACTGTGGCTTGATTTCTGATTTCCCTGACCTACTAGATTTTGACCTTGCTTCTCCAGTGGATTATGACATGACTACAATCTAACTATAAGTGACTATCGACTGATGCCTTATGCATTATCATTATGGCATTATAGAAGTCATTAGATTTGATTACATTAGATTATGGCTGTCTTAGTATGTGGCTGGTTTTTCATTGTATGCGGCTGCTGTCTCTGACTGAATCTGGAGGAGACAGGTCTGTCACTAAAATCATAGATGCATCACATGGCATGGTCTGTTTTTGAACTTTGCTCAGGCCCATTCATATTATCTGGTTCCTGTTCGGCATTTTAACTTCCGTTACAGTTGCTGCTGTTGCATAGCATCATTACTTTCTGTCTTGGGTTGTGTGCAGGTTCACATAGAACAAATCAACTATTCCGTTATAGAGTATTGATGTACCCGTTTCCAGTGACGGGATTTGCCCCCATCCTGCCCTCTTGGTTATATGCTGGCACCCCTCAGACCAGACGCATGCATGGTGGACTGCCAGAATGTGGTGCCCCTCTGGAAATGCCCTTGCCCTCCCCCAAGCAGTCCTGGAGCTGCCACTGCCTGTTTCTGCATTGGCCAACTTAATATTTGTTCTGACAGAATGAAGCTGGAGCTTTACATAATTTTGTTGTGAGCATTCCTTTACACATACAGTTAAAGTTCTTTTACACATATGCCATTAATGTGCCTAATTGTTTAATGGATGGCAACATTATGCCCCCCAGTGATACAAAATTAATACCTGGAAGTCCTTAGTGTGCAGTACATAGACTGGCATTGCACATTAGTTGACTGATTTGCACAGCATAAAGCAGAACATGTACTGTATGACCATTTTCTTACTTTTTTCTGATTGCTGATGTTGGTGAGCTGTATCATGTATATTTACTGTCATGCTATCGTGATTTTATGTACATGTATATTTTTATAGACATACGTATTGGATAGGATTGTTCTACAGCATTTTTGTCATTCTGCATACAAATGTCTTTTGAACATGAACATCTATCGACATTCTTATTAGAGTTGACTGAGCTACATTACACAGAACAGGAACATCACCTCTTCATCATCTGTTTCCAAGTCCTCTGTGTTGGGTGAAGTTTCAAAGATAGCATCATCTAACAAACCATCCAGCAATGCACCTAACCATGTGTTCCACATGTATTGCAACAAATCCTTCATTCCATCTTTGTCCATACAACCTTTGTGATTATGCTTTTATAATTATGCCTGTTGAAAATGTCATTCCTTCTGGCCTTCTTTTGCATAAAAATAACCATTGGTTTAAATTTCATCCCATCTGCTAAACAGCTGAGGCCCACAGCATAATGCATTTGTTCCTGGCCGCAGTTTTGAGAAAAATGGTGCCTTCTACAGCATGTAAAGTCCAATTCCTAGGCAGAGCAAATGCACTATAAAATCAAAAAATTTAGCTTTGCATAGAAAGCACCACACCCAGTACAAAAAGAACGATAAATAAGAAATGATATTCGATTATGCATGGCCACATGATTTTAATGTAGGGCAAGCTTATTTTATTCTGTCAGATATTCTGTCACTATTTTAAGCAAACATTTACTTCAATTTGTTTAAATTCTTCATACTGTCATCTACTTTGTGAGTCATTCCATGTCAAATCAACCAGTATTAAGGTGAATGTACACCACACCATCTCAGATTCTAATGAAATTAGACACACATTTTCTATTAATAGATATAAAGAATTTCTATAAATTTTACTTGATTATATGAAAAACTGTTGGAATTACAGAAGTTTAAACATTTTGGTCATTTCATGACTTTGCAAAAGTTGCGTGATTCACGATCTTTGATTTGCTGTAAATCCGGAAGTAACAGGGATAGCAGCCTGAAATTTTCAGCTTCTAATTGATTTCTTGTGCTGATTACCAAAATGCAATGTAAGAGAGTCTACCTCCCTTTCAAATATATGGAAAGGCAAACATTGCTCAAAAGCTAATTATCACAGTTGTTTTGTGCTGCCAGCCCAGATAGTGATAATATATAAATGTGTTTGTAATAGCATGAGAGTATGCCATGTGAGTACTGATCAATGAGAAATAAAGTTGTTTTTAAAGTTCAGCAGATATGACTTGTTGAGCCATTTTGTGGCCAACGGGTTGCCCTACTCAGCTTGCTGGATCTTAGCACAGCCTTTGACACAGTCGACCATGCTATTCTATTGCGTTGACTCCATGCTTGGTACAGCATTGGTGGGACTGCATTATGGTGGATCGCGTCCTTTGTGACTGATCGAACACTGCAGGTACACTTCTGAGGCATCCTGTCATCAATAGCCCGGCTGGATTGTGACGTACCTCAGGGATTCTCACTGGGCACATTGCTAGTCCTCCTCTATAC
Source organism: Norana najaformis (assembly GCA_964023275.1). Lineage (NCBI taxonomy): Eukaryota > Metazoa > Annelida > Clitellata > Crassiclitellata > Hormogastridae > Norana > Norana najaformis. The sequence continues at coordinate 15,750,719 of OZ029915.1, forward strand.
AGCCAAGATTCTGTATGTAATCAAAAGCAAGGGATTATCGGTGCTTTGTTATGCTGATGACACTCAGGTCTACCTTAGTGCCCTGGCCTCGGATGCATTGTCGGCTGTTCAACAATTCACCGAGTGTATTATATGCTTTAATGACTGGATGTGTCAAAGTTGACTAAGGATGAATGTGGGCAAGAAAAAGATTCCTGCTAGACACTGTGAAGATCGACGTCCTCCAAATGAAGGCATCAATTCTCACAGTATTATCAAAAGTCCCTGACCTGGGAATAATTATAAACTTTTCTAATAATTATCGGAATTCTGATCATATTACCCGTCTTTCCTGCTCTTGCTTTATGCATATCTGCGACCTTAGCAGATTTCACCCTATGCTTAGGCTCGGGCGTTTGAAGGATTTTAATTTCTACATCTTAACTGTGCAATTTTGGACTTAATTTAACTTTGCAAACTATTCTGGTAAGGCAGTTATAACGTCGTAATGCCGTCACCTAGCAATGCTCTTCTAAGCTTTCTGTTTATGCTGTGCTGCATCGCTCCTATCGGCATGATCACCAGTACATACTCATCCATTCAAGCCAGCTGCTTTGTTGACCATTATGACAGCGAATACCCCATGTGCCTGTTTGCGGTCACTGCCATCCTTCCTGGTCGACCTGTGCGCATACCTTCAGCTGCTCAACAGCGCCTATTTGGCTTTACCGGGACCACGCGGTTTCTGCCGACCGTGTGTGTATTTGTAGCACTACTGCTTCTGCTAGGAGGAGTCAAACTCAACCCAGGTCCTGCTGCAACTCACCAGCATCCCGAGCCACTCACCTTTGGGTCCCTGAACGCACACAGTGCCATCCACAAAGGAGCACTTATAGTCGAATTTATTGAATCGAACTAGGTAGATGTGTTTGGAGACTGCAAGACTTGGATCTCTGCTGATGACCCAATGCCATCAAGTTTGACATGAATCTGCCAGCATACATCACCAGGTATATCCATTGTTTAGCCCCCAGATGAATGGGCAGAAACAGAGGTCTTGCGATCATCCATCGCAATACGTGATTACCATAAGAACTCATCCGCTTCTGAATTCTGCGACAACAAACAGTTTCCAATTCCAAGCTGTCTGAGTATTTACCTCTAACATCTCGTTCCTCTTCATTAATATCTACCGCTGGCCAGGTTCCAACCTTAATGAATTTTACCATGAATTCAGCAACCTTTTTGCTGCAACTACCGCCGTGATTGAGTTATTCTCAGCGGAGTCTTCAACTGCCATGGAAATAATTTGTCCAGCATCTCCGAAGACCTAACCACAGTACTTGACATCTTTGGCTTAAAGCAGCTCGTGTTAGGTCCAACACGTAATGGACCGACCGGCGACAGTCTGCTTGATCTTGTCATCTCCGGACTGAACTCGCGATCTACTGCCTTCCTTACCGGTAAAGTCTTTGCTAAAGTCATGAGCAGATGTGTTCACTCCAGTTATCTTTCGTCTCTGCAGTTTGTCTTTCAGTTGCGGACAGTTTCCAGCCTGCTACAGATCTGCCTCTGTTACACCTTTGCTGAAGAAGGAAGGTCTTGATCCTGATGATCCTTCTAACTATAGGCCAATCTCAAATCTACACACACTGTCAAAAATTTTGGAACGTGTCTTTCTGGCTTGTCTGTTGCCACATTTCAGTAGCTCTTGTAATTTTAACAGTCATCAGTCGGCTTACCGTGGGCATCACTCAACTGAAACAGCCTTACTGAAGATCCTTGATGATGTCTACACCACTTCCGGACGATGACTTATCGGCCTTGACCTCTCTGGTGCTTTTGACATGATCAACAAAATAACACTCATCACTAGGCTGCAGAAGACATTCGGCATCAGCGGTGTTGCGCTAGACTGGATCCATAGCTATCTGTCTGACCGGTCACAACATGTCAGCATTGGATTACCAAGGTTGCAGCCATCTACCTGCAAATACGGTGTCCCACAAGGGCATCAATCACCACCAGTATGCTGATGACACCCAACTATACATAGCACTTGATCATTTTGACTCTGAATGCAACTTAACACAATGTACTGAAACAGTACACTGCTGGTTTCTAACTAATGGACTACGCCTAAATCCAAAGAAGTCTGAAGTCATTGTACTTGGCACTTCTTGATCAATAAAATTGAACATGGATCTAAAAACAGTCAACATTGCAGGCACGGACATCTCACTATCAGGAACATTTAAAAATCGCGGAGTGACACTAGACTCTAAACTAACATTCAGCCAGCATGTCACCGCTGTCTGCAAGGCTTTGTATTTCCATATTAAAGCCATGCGTCATATTCGATCGTGCTTGCCACTGGAACTCAGGAAAACAGTCGCTTGTAGTGTAGTCGGGGCAAAACTTGACTACTGTAGTTCCCTATTGTACGGCACTACAAAGTCCAACACTGCCAAACTGCAACGTGTCCAGAACTTGCTAGCCCGACTAGTGACAGGAACCCGCAGGTTTGATCATGTCGTGCTTTTGTTGTCTGACCGCTGTGACTCATCCATGCCTACGATTCCTCGTTCAGCCAATGGACACATGGCATGTTAAAAAATGTCTTATTTACTTACTTACTTACTTACTTAATCCAATCACTCCAATTAACCTGATCCTCTTCTGTCCTAACATTTCTCTGCCCACCTCTGTCACCTCATCCTTAAATCACTCCATAGCCATAGCTGCTCCACCCCTCTGGAATAAACTCTCACAAGAATTACAATTATCTGACCCATCATACAAACTCGCCAATACCTCACCTTTTGTAGTTTTGGTGCTGGTCTTTCACTCAAAACTGAAAACTTTACTCTTCCAAAAATCTTATCCTGATTCTTCTTCTTCTCCTTATATCTCTCTCCATTCCAGTCCAAAACACCGTCCACCATAGCCTCTGACTGCCTGCCTGACTCCTGGATCTTGATCTTTCTGCTTATCGATTATGTTATGAAGACTGAGTGCCTGTGAATAAGCTAGTTCCCACGACTATATATCATCATCGTCTGTGGCATGCCCCTTTCTGAAGCACTGCTGTTTCCACAACTAGTTACTATCCATCTCTCTTCTGGGCTCGTCTCCAGGTGGTGTGTAGCCTGAAATTTGGTGGGCGCAATCAGACAGGTCACCCAGGTTGAGAGAAGTAGCAGATGAGAAGGATTTCTCAAGCAGATGAGAAGGATTTCTCAAGCAACGAGAAATTTATAATTGTAATGTTTTAACCTAGGACATTAAAGCATTCTTTCAGAAAAGATATGGGAATGGTGTCAACATGAAAGCTTTTGTTACATAAAGAAAAGACGAATCTACAAACCTCTGCAAGATTTGTTAGCTGCAGAGCTAGTTCATTAGCTGTTTGTGCAGGGGCTAACCACAGCAGAGATGCTTTGGCTTATTTAAATCAATTTTATGCTAAATTTAGGACGAAATTTTAACATTTGTTTTTAAATTTGGGGTGGTTTAAATGGGAAGTAAGATTTTTAGGAAATTGAAACATGATCTGATAGATGACTCAACAGGAGTGACAGAATGAAGGGAATTTGAATCAGAATGAGTTATCAATACATCCACAATGTAGCCTTTATTATGTGTAGGAAAGCTAACGAGTTGTTTCATGTCAAAACCTAGCAACATATCTTGTCAAACTCTTCCAACATGAAATGATTAAGAACAATGACCAACTATTTCAGAGGAAGAGGAAATTATATATTCATGTAGTGACTGGAATTCATTAAGAAAATCAGTCAAAAAGAGGGATTATGGATAAGTATTTACAAGCAATTCCTGTTTGTTGCCAGAAGTTAAGTAGCAGCCAGGACCTCAAATGGCTTGGGTGCAGGAATAGGCAGATTGAATTTGTGCAGTGGCATATATGACTTGAAAAGAAAGGCAAGTGCACCACCTTTACCGCTGCACATAGGCTCATTCAGCATAGAGAAGGTTGAGGAGTATGATCAGAAATTAATCCAGGTGTGTCACTAGGTTAAAGCCAGGTCTCAGTAAGAGCAAGTATGTGCAAGGAATGTCCATAAAGAAAATTATGAAGGACAGCAGCTTTACTGTGAAGGGAACAAATGTTTAATAGACCAATATCCAGACTTAGAAGTCTAACTGGTCCTGGATTTATTTCAACATTACCAGCCAAAAGAAGGAACAGAACAAATACGTAGACAACCCATGATGTATAGCAAAAGATGTTTAGTGTGAAATTACATTCAACCAAGGGCAAAAATTAATGTTACTGGTATTAGATAGCAGCAGGACATATGTCTAAATTGAAAAAGCAGGACCAGGGACCAGAAAAAATGAATGGGCTAGAGCCAAGTTCCAAGAGACCAAGCCATAGTGATGCATGAGTAAATCCACCAAGAGCCCTATCTCCACCAGATTGGCAAGGAGGATTAACACAAACAAATTACAGTACAAAAGCAGGCAATGTAATGAAGGGACAGAATGAAGGGAATTTGAATCAGAATGTGTCTTCAATTTCCGAGTCTCTTAATATGAGAGACTCGGAAATTGAAGACACAAGGAACCCTGAGAAAAACGATCACAGTAGATAAAAGGCATGACCTAAGTAAGAAAAGAACAGTTCTTCAGTTCACAGGCGATTCGTGATCGCAGAAAATTAAAAGAAGGCCAGTCAGTATTAAAATTAGGAGATTGTGGTTGGGATTCCACTGTGCCATCAAGGTCATGAAAAGAGAAAACGCATGTCTGACGATGTCCATGCACAACAACACAAAATAGACGTAAAGAAGAAATAAAGAATTAAAACTTATCTGACAAGTAAAACAGAAATACGAATGAAGTGATGCCTCCTCCTACTAATACTCCCACCCGGTTTGAGAGTTTAGAGCATCAAGTGGATGGGCTTCGAGGTTGGGTGGAGAACCTTGGGGGTACCATGAGTGAAATATCCTGCTGCCAGAGTGCTGTAGAAACATTGACCCAGAGGACTGAATAATTAATCTAAGCCTATAAGGTTAGCTATCCCTGGGAATAATTTAGGGGAAGTTAGGAGAACCTGTTGCCAACTAGGGAGGGATAAGGTGGATCCGACAGGACCATCCTGGACCCTGACCCACTAGTTCAGCAAGTTTCTATTCATCTGATAGACATGGACATGATTGATGTCTACGATAACACCAGAGCATCCTGGAGGTCAGGCATCATTGTCTCCACTTCCCACATGGGAAAGCCCCTTAGGCAGCCTAAGTTTCAGCCACCTCCAGGTCCTGAAAGGACATTGGCTCCAAATTTTGTTTTCTCTCCAGAGGACTGGGCAGGGAAGCTAAATTCAGCCTAGTATTCTTGGAAATTTGGCACATTGAATGAGGTGTCAATTATGCAACTGTTTACCAAGTAGATGACGTGTTTGCTTTAATGTGTCTGTTTTTATATTTTAGGGAAAAATGAAAGAAATCTGGCAGCAGACGAAGAAGCACACAACTTCTCTTGCATATAGGATACTTATTATCCAAACGACTTCAATTTGTTGCAAAAGAATAAATAATTGTGGTTATGGTGGCAAATACTCAATGTTCTCAATACTGCCTTATGTATTTTGCAAATCTCGAAATTAGGAAAACATTTATAAAGTTTTTAAAATGTTGTTATTTGTGTATAATGCACAAATTTATTTTCACATTCTAAATAGCAGTAAAGATAAATGTATTAGAATGTTATCGTTTATTCACTTTTTAATAATAATAATTATTAATTTTATTATATTACTAATCATAAACTTCTATAGCACCAGTGTCTAATGTACAATGCATCTACTGATGATCCACTAAATTCAAGCCACAGTCAGGTCAGTATCTAGAAAGTTGGTCCTCTGAAAAGCAGACACCCTACGGCAGATAAGCCAACTGAAAAAATCATGTCTTAAGTTCAGAGCAAACTGAAACAAGAAACTGAGCATAATACATTGGTGCAGGAAGAGAATCCTAGAATATAGGTCACCTTGTGCTGTCAGCTCTTTGAGCTCTAGCGACCGTCATATCAATCTTCTCCATTTCTTTCTTTCCAATGTCGCGTCCCTTAGTTGTGCCAAGTTCATTCCAGTTGCTTCGTGTATCTTGTCCATCCATTTTTTCCTTGGTCTCCCTTGTTTTCTCTTTCCCTCTCCACAAGCCAGCATCATTTCTTTTTCCAATCCATCTGATCTCATAACATGTCCAAAGAACCTCAGCTTTGATTTTAACACTGTTTGTTGTAACGTCTCATCTTGCTCAATTTCAATCGCCCTGCGTACCCATTCATTAGTCCTTTTCTCCGTCCATGATGTTCTCAGCATCTTCCTCCATATCCACATTTCACAAGCATTGATTTTTTTCTCTACTTTCTTGGTCATTGTCCACGTCTCACTGCCGTATGTTACTGTTGGTATAATCAAGGCCCTCACCAATCTTTTTTTCGTGTCTGTGCTCACATGTTTGTCTTTCCATATTTTTTCTAGTCCATTCATTGCGGCTTTTCCAATCGCCACCCTTCGGTTTATTTCCATATCGCACTTTCCTTCTCTTTCTACTACTGATCCCAAGAATGTAAAGCTTGTTACCATCTCTAATTCCTCTCCATCCACCATAAAACTGCCCTCCTCAGCTGTTGTCATGATCTTCGTTTTCTTTATATTGAAGTATAGTCCTGCTTTCTCGCTCTCTGTCTTCAGCCTTCTTATCAGTTCTACCAGATCTGTTTTTTTACCTGCTATATATATAATATAGGTACATCAACCAAAAACTCATTCACCAAGAACAGTTGTTTTTGGCACAATCAGAGAAAGGTATCCAGATTACCTTGTTGAATAGTGATAAGTTTGAGGAATAAGTACTGTTTTTAAGTATTTTTGTTGGCCAGATTTCAATGTTTTATTAACTGTATCCCCTAATTTAAAAGAAAGTTCTTTGCTGAACAAGAAGCCAATGCATAGATTTAAGTACATGAGTTATATGCTCATATCTGGATGTATCATTTGTAATTCTAGCCAAAGAGTTCTGAACTCTAAAGTTTCTGCATGTTTGACTGTGATACAGGTATGAAGTAAGTTACAGTAATCAAGGATACCAAAGAGCTTGCCAAAGATATCCTTGAAGACATAGGGACATAATGCCTCATTCTGCATATGTCATGAATATGCATGTACAAATACCACTATGTAGTTAGTGAGAGAAATAGTAGAATAAAAAACAAGTTACGAACAGTATCAACCAATTCCAGTGAGTCACTCGGCTTGAAAGATTTAAACCATTCAAACTTCTTAAGCTGTTCAGGTAGTACAAATTCAGTTTTCAATGTGTTAAAGACAATTTTATTAGCCACCAGACTGCACATCCTCAAACTATCAGACAACAGCTACACAGACAAATGATAAAGGCAAACATCCAAATAAATGTTAATTTGAGTATCACCAGCATAGAACTAATATCCTAGTGAATGTTTGTCAAGTAATGTTCCTGATGGTGTGGTGTATAATGTAAACAAAAGAGGCCCAAGCACAGAAACCTGTTGAACACCTTATTGTCCACAAAGCACTAGACAAATAATTACCATTTATATAGGCCTATACTGATTGAGTGCACTAAGATATGTAGCAGACCAGCTTAGGACAGTACCAGAAACCCCAACTCAATGCTGGAGACAATGCAAAAGAACAGAATGGTTGACAGTACCTAATGGTACACAGTTACTAAAGCAGCAGAATAGAAGAACTGTTGTCATCACCCTGCCTCTAGCCATAGAAGGCGTGATGTCATTATGAACAGCAAGAAGAGCAGATTCTGCTGAATTAAACTTATGGTATGCAGACAGAAAGGGGAATTTTGGTGATTTGATAGCTTTTGATAGATAGATGGAGTTTGACTATGATTCTTCATGATATTTAGATACAAATTCAAACTTGAGATGGGTCTGTAATAAGACAGGTCACATGAGGATGAACCATGGGGTGATCAACAACAGACGGGAAAGAATCCTCATGCAGTGAGAATCTGATAATTGATTTAATGGTTGGATTCAGGACATAAAAATGCTCCTTCAACTTTAGAGATATAGGAATTATGTCAAGAAGGCTACTTTTGTCAGTCGAAGAAAAGATAAGTTTAAGAAATGCTGCAAGAGTTGTTGGCTGAAAGTAATCTAAGACTAATCTAAGAGTAATCTAAGAGCAATTTAAGTAATCTAAGGAGATGGAGAATTTGGATGAAGTAATTCCTTCATTATTAATTATACTTAAATGTAATCTCAGTATAAAAATTGATAATGTAAATATAGGGTAGCATGGGGCAAAAGGGACCCCTTAATGTGAAAATTAAGATAACTATTGAGCTGATTCATATAAAATTATCAATTCGCCTTTATTATGTAGAGAGGCCAATACATTATTACACTTTAGGTTTGAAATTTAAAAAAAAATAGTTTAATAGCATTTTATTAGTGAAAGATGTGATGCCATAAAGATGTCCTTTTTGCCCCAAGTCTGGGGCATAACGGACACTAGGTGAACGTTTTACCCCAGAAGTTCCAATTATTACAAATAGGGCATACTACAATTGTTTCTTGCTTTCTCGCTATAATCAGTTGAAATGGATACAAGTGGAAAACAACTTAAGACACTGTAATTGCAACAAAGTAGGATACCAACTGTAGTAAACTGAAACACAAAACTTCTAATCTAATCTAATGACTTCTATAGTGCCGTTATCATAATGCACAAAACTTATGGACAGAAGAGTTGTAGTTCTTTAGCCTACAGTTTAATAAAGTTGAAATTATTATCATTGTTTTTAAACCTAGATAAGTGTAGATGCTGTTTTCAGCAGATTGAGCCTTGCAGGTTCTTGGTCTAGTTGTAACTATCTTAGGCAGTGGTGACATGTTATTCAGGAGCTCAATGGCTTCTGAAAGACCTGGATGAGGAACAATGTTCCCTCTAAGCTGCGCTCGTGCGCGCGCGCACAAGTTTTGAGAATAGCGTGCACAACAATTTTCTGCTAGCGCACACATTTTGTGGGCGTTCCGGTTACTTAAAAGTTAAATTGAGCTCACTGTTACAGCCTCTGGCATAGTTGCCCCACTTAGCTCAGACAGTGAAATTTTATATTTCTATATATATTTGTGGCAGATCGGCCACAAGACAAACCTGCTGGGTAAGAGGCAGGAGTAGCTATGACGCGCTTTAGGTAGCCGAGAGTGTGCATGGTTCGGCCGCGTTAGCTGCAGAGGATTTTTAAGGAATTAATTTTTATTAAATTTAAGCTTAATCTAATAATAGCTTGTTAATTAGGTCGTGCAAAGTTTTTAATGTAATTTTAGTAAGTAACGCACAAAATTTTTTAAATTTATAGGCACTAAAATGTTTGTTTTAAGGCAAGTAATCGATAAAAGTTAGACACCTTTATTTACGTTTTATCAAGTTGGACACTATATAAGTAAAATGCGTAGAAAAGGGTTTAGTAAGAGGTATCATGCGTTCTGTTGCTATAGTCGTGAAGGATGGTAGCGTGCCTTCACATATACGACAGTACATAAGGAGCGATGCGGGCCTTCTGAAAACAGAATGAAGGATGGTAGCGAGCTTTCACGGGTACGAGTCTGAGTGTTTTTCCGATAAATCAGAGATCGTATACAGTATACGGACGAGGGTGACGTCCGGAGAAGCCCGTGTTCGATACGGTCCCGGTTACGATAAAATATACGGACGGGAGAGTTCGGGAAAAAGGCTAATCTGTGCGCTTCCGGTGGGACGACTGAGACAGTCACTGTCTGGTTTCGGGCTAACGGTGCGGATCCGGTAGAGCGAGGGCCCACTCTGCCGTAGATCGCGAGGCGGTCTGAGTCAAGACGGTGGACGTTGAGGTTAGACAGAACCCGGGGAAAGACCCCGTTCGTGAGAAATAAGTACAGGTCTGTGTCAAATAACGGAGTGGCATCGGTAAGCCTACCCCAGTAGTCCGCAAGTATCAGATAAAACAGGTCTGTGTAAAAACGAGTGGGAAAGTTACGGAAGCTACCCCATAAACCCTGTACGAGAAAATCTGGTCAGTGCGCTCCTGAGAACATTGCAGCCTTTACGAACCAATCTGTCTGATTTCAGACTGGCTCCGTTGGTCCAGCAGGGCTCGGGCCTACTCTGTTGGGAAGTCGCGAGACGGTCAAGTAAGTCACGATAGTTGGAAGATAGAAGCTGGGCGAAGCTCGGGGAAAGATGCGGCGACAGGTCTGTGTGAATCCAAGGGGTAGCATTTGCCGTAAGAGATAATTGGTGCCGTAATACTTGTCCGTGTGCTCCTGAGGAAGTCGCAACCAAAGCAAACCAATCTGTCTGATTTCTGACTGGCTCCGTTGGTCCAGCAGGGCTTGGGCCCACCCTGTTAGGAAGTCGCGAGACGGTCTGAGTAAGTCACGATAGTTGGAAGATAACGGGTTGTGCGAAACTCAGGGAAAGACGCGGCCGCGGTTCCCCCCCGTCGAAATGCAGACGGCAGGAAGAGATACGGGGAAGAGACCGGATCACAACGCAGACCAAGTAAAGCCCCGGTACTTAAGAGACCGGATACAAACGCAGACCAAGAAATACCCGGTACATCATAGTCCGGGCCGGTTACCCGGATAATACCGGAGTCGACACGGAAGATACCGACTCCTCTATATGCTTGTCACCACACACTGATCAGAGGACTGACTTAAGTGTGGGGAAGGGCCTCCTCGTGCGTAGGTCGATACGAAGGTCCGTGTGTTTTACAGAAGGTTAGAGAGGGGACCTTATCTTGAGTGTTCCATAGGGGTATCCTATCCTCTGAAGCACTGTTGGTCGATAATTGCCAACAGAGACCTGGTACTGAAATTTACTCCGGAAGTCCACGGAGATGGAGTGAGAGACAGATAGTGATAACGGGAAGATGTCTCGCCCGATATCTATATGCCTAGGGTGGAAAGACACGGAGGATCGTCGTAAGACTTCCCTGTTCCCGGAACCGAGAAAGCGACTGGTGTCTCAGACTATTGGCGGTAGCGGGCGAGTTACAAGATGTAAAATGGTGGTTACGAGAAAGTCCTCACACAAAAATGGAACGATTATTGCCGGTAAAGGAACGAACCCTGTTCTGAGTAAAGGCCATCCTCAGGACGTCGCCCATCCGGCGACCGCGGAAGAGGCAGAGTCGGATCCCGAGACCGAGTGTTAGTGTTGATTTCTTAAGGAAGGGCCCATCCTGAAACATCCTTAGAGAGAACGAACGATACGGGCAGAGGCAATATGGAGAGGTCATTTTACAGTGAAAATATAAGGAGCAGTGAGGCGGGTGGCTCTGAGCGTAGAACTGGGCTGGAATACCCCACCCCATGGACAGTTAGCCCGACCGAGAACGCCACATCATAAGCAAAACCATAATCCATAGGAGAAGCCAGGTCGAATTCCTATGTTTCAGAGCAACCAGAAGTTAGCCTAAGTGGGTAAACGAGATGAAAGAGATGAGTCTTAGTTATAGACCTGAATGACATCAAAGAATTGACACAACGAATAAACGATTGCAGAAAATGCCGCTTATCTGTATTCCGACTTTCTGCAAGGGAATCGACATAAATTCTTTGTCAGGTGTCTCTTTAAATATAATCCAACTTATATACACTCTATCGTTTACCACGGATGTAGTTGTTATATTGACATGAGCGTTAGCTTTCGCGCAAAATTTTCCCACCCACGAATAGACTACAAAGTCTCGTCACTTATCTACAACACATTTCATGCATCCCATGCATCACTTATTTACAATCCAGCCACTCCGTTAAACTCGATCCCCTTCTGCTCTGACACTTCTCCGCCCTCCCAACACCTCACCCTGAAAATTTAGAAATCGCTCCATAGTCATAACTGCTCAACCACTCTGGAATGAACTCCCTCCAGAATAACGACAATTACCTGACCCATCATACAAACTCACCATCACTTCACCCCTTGGATTCTCTGCCCAAGTCTTTCACTCAAAACCCAAGACATTCCTCTTCCGCAGATCTTATCCTGATTCCTCTTCTTCACCTTGTCTATCCTGCAGCTCCAATTCCAAACACCACCCACCGTAGCCGTCTGATACCTGCGTGCCTGCCTACCTACCTGCCTACCTACCTGCCTGTCTGCCTCTTGGATCTTGACTTGGAACCAAACCTTTCTTGCCTATCGATTTTCTCTTGACTAAGCGCCTGTGAATAAGCTGGTTCCCGCGACTCAGCTTACGTTAAGCGCAGTAGAAATCCCGAGTTTACAATTACATTTACGATCACGCTTGTTTTCTCAAGCACACCGCATATTGCAAACAACGTAGCCCTATTAAAATTTGTCACGATAGGTAAAGCCTCCTTCAATACCACGGTTTGAGTTCTGTATCCAGTGACGGCAGTTCAGTCTCGATTTTATTCGTTTAACCATTCTGTCTTAAACAGTTCACAAGTTGTTTTCCAAGCCAAAAATCCGCTGCCGGATACTTTTTGTCTTGACAATTTAATCGCATACGGTCGAATATAAATAGTATTGAGCTATAAAGTCAAGTACAATAGTCTACAAGAATATAAAGTAAGCCTACTAACCAATGGTTTCTGTACTATATAAACAAAGGCTACTTACATAGCAGACCGAGTCATACGATATATCCGCGACCACTGACCAGTAGATGGAGGTATCATTCATGCTTTGCCCCTGGATCAAGCATCCCTCATAAAGAGGCTAGAGTTCAGAGTTCAAACAGCGCGCGCACCGTGAGACTGATGACAACTAGTGACCAGCTGTTTGGCCAAATGTATTATGTGGACCAAGCGGGAAGGAATTTTCACATCATGGGCGGCCATATGGCTTTGCAATATAGGGTATATAAAATTTCGCCGTCTGAGCTAAGTGGGGCAGAAGCTGTAACAGTGAGCTGAATTTAACTTTTAAGTAAACGGAACGCTGACAAAATGTGTGCGGTGACAGAAAATTGTTGTGCGCGCTGTCCTCCAAACTTGTGCGCGCGCGCGCAGCTTAGAGGGAACATTGAGTTCAGAGATATGCTGCATTAGAGAGTCCCTGGTAAAGCTCTTGGATTTACCAATAGCGAAACAAGTATTGTTATCAGGCGTTCACGGGAAAACCGATTTGGTCGATGTCGTCAGGCTTCATGTTAAACCCGGCGAGAAAACACACGAAGGAATCGTCAACATCGCACCAGAGGTACCGGCCTGGTTTGCTATCGTCCATGATCTGAACGAAGCGGTCATTCTCACTCCCAAAGTCGTAGAACTACTCAGAGATACAGCACGGTATAACGTTTTGGCTGTCGGCATTGGCAACGCGGATCATCATTCACTTCAAGATCAGATGTTGACACCTCGAAAACTCCCCAGATGGCCATAGCGAGTAGGGAGCTCAGAACCTCGGATGAGTGTTGATGATGCTGCAGGAATCGATAGAGGGCGCCAGCTGACGGACGATGCTAACGATGGTAACGAGTTGATTAGTAGCACTGGTGAGGGCAACAAGGAAGCAAACTTCCTTGACATTGAAGATCCAGCAAGACTACAGAACGAACGGGTGGGAGATACTGATATGTTGGCAGCCGAACAACGCAGCTGCTCATCTCTGGCAACTCAAACTCGCAAGGCAAGACAAGGGCAATTTCTTCATTTTAAATAAGCTCCTATACGATCGGGACGCAATCATGGGCCACAAGGTCAAACAGCTCTGTTTTCCTGAATCACGCATTGGTGTTGTTCTAACCATGGCCCATGACGCGCCTTTCGCCGGCCATATGGCGTTTAAGACCACACGTTCCTGCATGAAGCTTTGCTTCTGGTTTCCTCAGATGGACGAGAGGATTTGTTCTTATTGTACTTCCTGCCAGGTTTGTCAGCTCAACGCACCAGTGAAGGTCGCTGATCGGGTCCCAATCATGCCCATCCCGAGGCGACGAACTTCCGTTCGTGATGGATTGCGTTGGACCGATCGTAGCGGAAGCTGATCCAATGGTCGCAAAGCCTGAGTATAATTACGCTCTGGACATTGTAGATAAGTTTTCACGTTGGCCTATGGCCTATCCTCTGCGATCTCTGAATGCAAAGGCTGTTTGTGATGCTCTTTTACAAGTTTTCATGACTTTTTCCGTACCTGAGGTTATAAATTCTGATTGTGGAAGTAACTTTACCAGTAAATTAATGCTGGAATTTCTGAAGCGTTTAGGTTGCTGCCCAAGGTTTAATACACCAGGGCATCCTGAGGGTTCCGGTCTTGTGGAACATTGCAACCAAAGCCTGAAAACGATGATCTATAAACTGGCTCAATCGAATCCTCGAGGCTGGTTCCGCTTGTTGCCATTTGTTCTGGGGAGCTTACATGAGAAACCCTCGTCTACCACCCACATAAGTCCTTATGGTCTATGGCACTCTTCCTAAGGGTCCACTTAGCATCTTGAAGGAATCATGGGCAGGCCAACGGGAATTGCCTTTTAACATCGGTAAGAAACCGGAAGAATATCTAGAGACTCTTAAACAGAACCTAGAGCTAGCTAAATTATATGCAGAGTATTATTCATATATAGAGCAGAAGCGGTACACGGACCATAACAATCTGCGTAGTATGGATCGCCATTATAAAGTAGGTGATAAGTTAATTGTATTGGCTCCCGATCTGAAGGGTTCTAAATTGTACAGTCGTTGGCAGGGGCCTGGTAGGATTGTTCAGGTGAAGTCGTCATATTCCTACATAGTCGAGCTTGATGGGAAAAGGCGACACGTTCATTCGAACAAGATCAGAAAGTTCCATGAACGAATAGAACAGGCGATCGTAAACAGCTGTTCTGTGATCCTCGATAAAGATCAGGAGTTCGGTTACGTAGAGCCGAACCGACTATCGGCCGAACCTCGACCCAGTACACTTATAGATCCATCTGAGGTGGCTCACTTATGGAAAGAGGAGAAACATCAACTATTCGAGGTGATTGATAAATATCCGAGCGTGTTTTCGGACAACCCTGGATATTGTCCTCTGGTAGAACATGAGATCAAACTTCTATAAGATTTTAAACCCAAACGTTTGAGACCCTACAAGATACCCGAACTGCTCAAGCCGGAAGTGGTTCGCCAGATTCGAGAAATGCTCGATTTAGGCATTGTCGTCCCTTCCAACAGCGAGATGGCCAGCCCAGTAGTATGTGTATCAAAGGAGCCTAATGGTAGAAATGGCATCCGGCTGGCCATCGATTATCGCCATGTGAACCGATATTCTGCAGGGGATTGTTTTCCAACCCCTGATACAAGCGACACACTGCAGAAAGTTGGCAGAGCGAAATATATAACTTGTTTCGATGCCAAGAGCGGGTATTGGCAACTTCCTGTAGCGGACTTCCCCCCGCACGGGAACGCAACGTGTTCGCAAGGGAACACGTGGAGCGCAGCTTGCTCGCCCTTCCCCCGCAAGGGAACACGTGGAGCGCAGCGTGTTCGCCCTTCCCCCGCACGGGATCGCAACGTGTTCGCCCTTTCCCGCACGGGAACGCAACGTGTTCGCCCTTCCCCCGCACGGGAACGCAACGTGTTCGCCTTTCCCCGCACGGGAACGCAACGTGTTCGCCTTTCCCCCGCACGGGAACGCAACGTGTTCGCCTTCCCCCCGCACGGGAACGCAACGTGTTCGCCTTTCTTCCGCACGGGAACGCAACGTGTTCGCAAGGGAACATGTGGAGCGAAGCGTGTTCGCCCTTCCCCCGAACGGGAACGCAACGTGTTCACAAGGGAACACGTGGAGCGCAGCTTGTTCGCCCTTCCCCCGCACGGGAACTCAGCGTGTTCGCCCTTCCCCCGCACGGGAACGCAACGCGAACTCGCCGCCTACATAAAGGGACATGCAGAATGTTTGGTGTGTTGCTGCTGCGGTAGTTACTGCTGCGAGTGTTACTGCTGCGGTAGTTATTGCTGCGAGAGTTATTGCTGCGAGTTATTGCTGTTGAATTATTGCTGCGAGGGCACGGAAGTCTTAGAGTAAGAACTGTTTTAACTAGATGCTACATGTTCAAGTCTTTTGTGAGAAATAAAAGGGCAATAGCTGATCGATCGACTTGGCGTTCAGTCTCTTGAGGACCTCAAGGGCTTATCTCGCGGACTGGCAGTAGATAGGCGCTGGTAGGGAGCCTTCGGGTAGAGTGACAGAACACCAGCACCTTGACAGTGGATTCGGCACCCCCGGTTTGGGGTAAGTGGTACCAGAAGTGGGGTACCTGTCAACTGCAAGTCGAAACCGATCAACTCTCGCATGGGAGACGAGGACGACACCATCATCTACACTTTGTTGGACGTTGCGGACGTTCCGCCCGATCAGCTGAGCAGTTCGACGCCCAGTGTGAGAAGAGCGACAATGGAGGCCTCCAGACTCGACCGTAGCCAGATTCTCGAGAACATCGACTTCGACAGCTCACGACCGGCGGTGGCGAACGGCGGCGAACGAAGACCGATGCAGAGGGGAAATGAAACGGCTTCGAACCTACCGTCGTTGGGAAACGTCGTCTACCGCCAGACTCCGATGAAGCCTGGGAAGTTCGACGGGACGGGATCCCTGGAGTCGTTCCTGACACAATTCGAGGTATGCGCCAAATACAACAAGTGGACCGATTCCGACAAAGTGGACTTTCTGCGATGTGCCCTCGATAAGGTCGCCACGCAGTTACTCTGGGATTTCGGAGCTCGGCAGGACGTGACGTACGAGGAGTTGACCCAGAGGTTACGACAACGATATGGGACCGAAGAACAAGCAGAGACCTTCCGGGCGCAACTCTACTACTGTCGTCAACGGGCCGATGAGAACCTGAGCGACCTCCTGCACGATGTCCGTCGGTTAGTGGTACTTGCTTATCCGGTGCCCTGCAACGAGACGACCGAAATCATTGCCCGCGACGCTTTCCTTGAGGCCATTCGGGATCGAGAGTTGTCGCTGAAGGTCCGGGAGCGCGAACCCAAGACGCTGGACGATGCTTACCGAGTGGCGCTACGGATGGAAGCGTACCAAAGGATGGCGGATTCTGAGGAACGACGGAGGCCACCGAACCGTGTTCGAGGAACCCAGGAGTCCGACCTAAACGTGCCACTCCAGAATCAATTGGACCAGTTCCTCAAAGCATAGCGTGGGGAACAGCCACTCCAGAATCAATTGGACCAGTTCCTCAAAGCATAGCGTGGGGAACACCAGCGTTGGCAACGGGACATGGAGAGAAAGACAGAACGGCAGCTAGAGGCTTTCCGCAACCATCTGGCGATCGACACGGAAGCCAACCGACGCGACGAGACGGCAAGGGAGCAGCCTGGAAACCAGGGACGAGATGTGGTCTGCTACAACTGCGGACTGAGAGGTCATATCGCCCGTCGGTGCCGTCAGCCCCGACGGCCCCGAGCTCGCACAGATGAAGTGACACCCGATGGTCCGGAGGCGCAGACGACACCGGAGGTGGCGGCGGTCAACCATAACACTCGCCAGAGGGCATCGACCGGTACCAACGGCAACGTAATCTACATCCGAGGCGTCATCAATGGAAGGACTGAAATGTGCCTGGTCGACACCGGGTCAGAGGTGAGCCTCGTACCGTCTTCTGTTGTGGAGGGTCTGACGCTACGTCCCAGCACCCGGGTACTGCTAGCTGCCAACGGGACTGCGATCCATGTGGTAGGGGAGCTGTGTGTCCCGATTAGGATCAGGTCGGGTTTCCTTATAGATACTACTTTCTTGGTGTCCGATCAAATTATAGAGCCCATGCTGGGTATGGACTGGTTGCGGCAGCATCGCTGTCGTTTGGGCTTTGGCACTGAAGCCCTGTTTGTAGGCCGCCGGCGTATCCTGCTAGAAAAAGGGGATGGTTCCGCCTGGTGTAGACGGGTGATGGTCGCGAAGGAAATGACGTTGCCTCCTACGACTCAGTGCGACATCCCCGCCAAAATGCAATACGGGAATCTGTCAAGTATGGCCCCTGCATGGATGACAGAGCCAAAGGAAGTCCTGCCGGGAGTTCACGTAGCACGGGTGTTAATAGGGAATGAAGCTAGTGCTGCCCGGATTCGGGTTGTGAATCTCAATGGAGATCCCCCCACACTCCCTAAGGATCAGCTTCTGGGAAGATTGCACCCTGTAGAGGTGGAGACATGTGATGGGAAAGGAGAGGGACCCAGGGTAGAAGGAGAAGCACCCTTTATCACGGGTTTGATGGAAGAGACTCCGGTGATAGTGGCTGCCTTGAGACGGTCCGAGATGACGGGTGCGGATGCAGAGGGAGAAGGTGAGCTTCCCGCAGGAGTTGAGCCCACTGAGGAGGGACGAATTGCGGAAGCACAGAAGGCCGACCCCGACCTCGCAGTGGTAAGGGAATGGCTAAGCCCAGATGCGAGAAGGCCCGATTTCCAGACAATCATGTGGGAGATTGAAGTTGTGAAGACTTATTGGCACCAAAGGGACAGCTTGTATGTGAGGAACGATGTAGTCTACAGGAAGGCAGCGGATGGTACCGAACAATTGCTGCTACCCAGATCCTTGAGGGAGGATTTCATGAAACTTGCCCACACCGGCGTGACAGGGGGGCACCTGGGAGTCCGCCGTGCCCGCTGGCAAGTTAGGCGCCGAGGCTATTGGGTTGGTTGGTCAAGGGAAGTTCGGCGGTTTTGCCGCCGTTGTTCGCAGTGCTGTCAATACCGCCGCGGCCAGCCTCCCAGGCAGGGTCCGCTGCAGCCATTACCCTGCGGAGAACCGTGGGAACGAGTGGGTGTGGACATCACGGGGCCCCATCCAAAGAGCAGGAAGGGCCATGTCTACATCTTGACGGTGATGGATTATTTCTCGAAGTTTGTAGAGGCAATTCCGGTGGCGAACCAGGAGGCCGCTACGGTGGCTCGAGCCTTGGTGGATACGGTGATCGTCTGGTATGGGACCCCGTTGCAGATCTTAACAGACCGCGGTATTAACTTCGATGGGATTCTGTTTAGGGAGGTGTGCACGCTCCTGAGGATCGACAAGGTGAGGACCACTAGCTACCACCCTAGTGGGAATGGCCTGATCGAACGATTTCATAGGATGCTGAATTCCATGATCGGGAAAATAGTGCATACGGATCAGAGGAACTGGGACGAGTTGCTACCGCACGTCCTGGCGGCCTATCGGGCCTCCGTCCATGAGGCCACCGGTTATTCGCCAAACCTGTTGATTTTTGGCAGGGAAAATAGGGCTCCCCTGGATTTGGTGTACGGAAGAGCGCCAGGCCCAGCGGAAAAGGGGGGACCTATGCATCCTATGTAGAGAGCCTGGGCGAGCGTATGGAAACCGCTTACAGGGTGGTAAGGGAACGCTTGCGGAAGGCGGCGGAGCGGCGGAAGCACATCTACGACCTAAGGGTTCTCCCAGTTGAATTCACGGTGGGTGATTGGGTGTGGTACTATACCCCTCGGAAATATCCAGGTCGCAGTCCCAAGTGGCAGCGTTTGTACACAGGGCCCTTCATGGTCATGCGACGGTGTGGGCCTGTGAACTATCAACTGCAACGATCTCAAAGGGCCAATCCGTTCGTAACCCACGTTGACAAGTTGCGGCCATGTTATGATCGAGAGTCGGGAGTTTGGAGCCAAGAAGGATCTTCGTCAAAGACCCCTGTGGAGACCATGCCGGAACCGGCCAAGGGGCGGCCATTACGCGCCACCCGGAGGCCAGAACGCTTCCAATAAAGGGGCGTTGTGCAACCGAGGACGTCGCTCGTTGGACCCGCGGCTTTAGGCGAGTCCGCCCTTGGAATCCCGATGCGGAAGATGACGATGTAATCTTGTTGGACTGACCTGGTGAGAGGGAACTTACGTGTTCGTTTACTGCCAAGTGTGGCCATTTTGTTTTATGGTTGAGTGAAAACCGCGTATGCGGCCGTTTAGTTTTTTTTTTTTTCGTAAAGCCATGTGGCTTGCATTATTTGCTTGTTCACTGCTGTTAGTAATTGTGTATGCCATGTTTGTAACCGCCGTCTTAATCTGTGACTGTTTAATGGAGCCGGTGTCGGCCATTTTGTATGCTATAGAGACTGTATGTTTTGCTTCGTTGGTTCCGAACCGGGACGTTCGGTCTCTTTGGTGGGAGGAGTGTTGTAGCGGACTTCCCCCCGCACGGGAACGCAACGTGTTCGCAAGGGAACACGTGGAGCGCAGCTTGTTCGCCCTTCCCCCGCAAGGGAACACGGAGCGCAGCGTGTTCGCCCTTCCCCCGCACGGGAACGCAACGTGTTCGCCCTTCCCCCGCACGGGAACGCAACGTGTTCGCCCTTCCCCCGCAAGGGATCGCAACCTGTTCGCAAGGGAACACGTGGAGCGCAGCTTGTCCGCCCTTCCCCCGCACGGGAACGCAACGTGTTCGCCTTTCTTCCGCACGGGAACGCAACGTGTTCGCAAGGGAACACGTGGAGCGCAGCGTGTTCGCCCTTCCCCCGCACGGGAACGCAACGTGTTCGCCCTTCCCCCGAACGGGAACGCAACGTGTTCGCCCTTCCCCCGCACGGGAACGCAACGTGTTCGCCCTTCCCCCGCACGGGAACGCAACGTGTTCGCCCTTCCCCCGCACGGGAACGCAACGTGTTCACAAGGGAACAGGTGGAGCGCAGCTTGTCCGCCCTTCCCCGCACGGGAACTCAGCGTGTTCGCCCTTCCCCCGCACGGGAACGCAACGCGAACTCGCCGCCTACATAAAGGGACATGCAGAATGTTTGGTGTGTTGCTGCTGCGGTAGTTACTGCTGCGAGTGTTACTGCTGCGGTAGTTATTGCTGCGAGAGTTATTGCTGCGAGTTATTGCTGTTGAATTATTGCTGCGAGGGCACGGAAGTCTTAGAGTAAGAACTGTTTTAACTAGATGCTACATGTTCAAGTCTTTTGTGAGAAATAAAAGGGCAATAGCTGATCGATCGACTTGGCGTTCAGTCTCTTGAGGACCTCAAGGGCTTATCTCGCGGACTGGCAGTAGATAGGCGCTGGTAGGGAGCCTTCGGGTAGAGTGACAGAACACCAGCACCTTGACAGTGGATTCGGCACCCCCGGTTTGGGGTAAGTGGTACCAGAAGTGGGGTACCTGTCAACTGCAAGTCGAAACCGATCAACTCTCGCATGGGAGACGAGGACGACACCATCATCTACACTTTGTTGGACGTTGCGGACGTTCCGCCCGATCAGCTGAGCAGTTCGACGCCCAGTGTGAGAAGAGCGACAATGGAGGCCTCCAGACTCGACCGTAGCCAGATTCTCGAGAACATCGACTTCGACAGCTCACGACCGGCGGTGGCGAACGGCGGCGAACGAAGACCGATGCAGAGGGGAAATGAAACGGCTTCGAACCTACCGTCGTTGGGAAACGTCGTCTACCGCCAGACTCCGATGAAGCCTGGGAAGTTCGACGGGACGGGATCCCTGGAGTCGTTCCTGACACAATTCGAGGTATGCGCCAAATACAACAAGTGGACCGATTCCGACAAAGTGGACTTTCTGCGATGTGCCCTCGATAAGGTCGCCACGCAGTTACTCTGGGATTTCGGAGCTCGGCAGGACGTGACGTACGAGGAGTTGACCCAGAGGTTACGACAACGATATGGGACCGAAGGACAAGCAGAGACCTTCCGGGCGCAACTCTACTACTGTCGTCAACGGGCCGATGAGAACCTGAGCGACCTCCTGCACGATGTCCGTCGGTTAGTGGTACTTGCTTATCCGGTGCCCTGCAACGAGACGACCGAAATCATTGCCCGCGACGCTTTCCTTGAGGCCATTCGGGATCGAGAGTTGTCGCTGAAGGTCCGGGAGCGCGAACCCAAGACGCTGGACGATGCTTACCGAGTGGCGCTACGGATGGAAGCGTACCAAAGGATGGCGGATTCTGAGGAACGACGGAGGCCACCGAACCGTGTTCGAGGAACCCAGGAGTCCGACCTAAACGTGCCACTCCAGAATCAATTGGACCAGTTCCTCAAAGCATAGCGTGGGGAACAGCCACTCCAGAATCAATTGGACCAGTTCCTCAAAGCATAGCGTGGGGAACACCAGCGTTGGCAACGGGACATGGAGAGAAAGACAGAACGGCAGCTAGAGGCTTTCCGCAACCATCTGGCGATCGACACGGAAGCCAACCGACGCGACGAGACGGCAAGGGAGCAGCCTGGAAACCAGGGACGAGATGTGGTCTGCTACAACTGCGGACTGAGAGGTCATATCGCCCGTCGGTGCCGTCAGCCCCGACGGCCCCGAGCTCGCACAGATGAAGTGACACCCGATGGTCCGGAGGCGCAGACGACACCGGAGGTGGCGGCGGTCAACCATAACACTCGCCAGAGGGCATCGACCGGTACCAACGGCAACGTAATCTACATCCGAGGCGTCATCAATGGAAGGACTGAAATGTGCCTGGTCGACACCGGGTCAGAGGTGAGCCTCGTACCGTCTTCTGTTGTGGAGGGTCTGACGCTACGTCCCAGCACCCGGGTACTGCTAGCTGCCAACGGGACTGCGATCCATGTGGTAGGGGAGCTGTGTGTCCCGATTAGGATCAGGTCGGGTTTCCTTATAGATACTACTTTCTTGGTGTCCGATCAAATTATAGAGCCCATGCTGGGTATGGACTGGTTGCGGCAGCATCGCTGTCGTTTGGGCTTTGGCACTGAAGCCCTGTTTGTAGGCCGCCGGCGTATCCTGCTAGAAAAAGGGGATGGTTCCGCCTGGTGTAGACGGGTGATGGTCGCGAAGGAAATGACGTTGCCTCCTACGACTCAGTGCGACATCCCCGCCAAAATGCAATACGGGAATCTGTCAAGTATGGCCCCTGCATGGATGACAGAGCCAAAGGAAGTCCTGCCGGGAGTTCACGTAGCACGGGTGTTAATAGGGAATGAAGCTAGTGCTGCCCGGATTCGGGTTGTGAATCTCAATGGAGATCCCCCCACACTCCCTAAGGATCAGCTTCTGGGAAGATTGCACCCTGTAGAGGTGGAGACATGTGATGGGAAAGGAGAGGGACCCAGGGTAGAAGGAGAAGCACCCTTTATCACGGGTTTGATGGAAGAGACTCCGGTGATAGTGGCTGCCTTGAGACGGTCCGAGATGACGGGTGCGGATGCAGAGGGAGAAGGTGAGCTTCCCGCAGGAGTTGAGCCCACTGAGGAGGGACGAATTGCGGAAGCACAGAAGGCCGACCCCGACCTCGCAGTGGTAAGGGAATGGCTAAGCCCAGATGCGAGAAGGCCCGATTTCCAGACAATCATGTGGGAGATTGAAGTTGTGAAGACTTATTGGCACCAAAGGGACAGCTTGTATGTGAGGAACGATGTAGTCTACAGGAAGGCAGCGGATGGTACCGAACAATTGCTGCTACCCAGATCCTTGAGGGAGGATTTCATGAAACTTGCCCACACCGGCGTGACAGGGGGGCACCTGGGAGTCCGCCGTGCCCGCTGGCAAGTTAGGCGCCGAGGCTATTGGGTTGGTTGGTCAAGGGAAGTTCGGCGGTTTTGCCGCCGTTGTTCGCAGTGCTGTCAATACCGCCGCGGCCAGCCTCCCAGGCAGGGTCCGCTGCAGCCATTACCCTGCGGAGAACCGTGGGAACGAGTGGGTGTGGACATCACGGGGCCCCATCCAAAGAGCAGGAAGGGCCATGTCTACATCTTGACGGTGATGGATTATTTCTCGAAGTTTGTAGAGGCAATTCCGGTGGCGAACCAGGAGGCCGCTACGGTGGCTCGAGCCTTGGTGGATACGGTGATCGTCTGGTATGGGACCCCGTTGCAGATCTTAACAGACCGCGGTATTAACTTCGATGGGATTCTGTTTAGGGAGGTGTGCACGCTCCTGAGGATCGACAAGGTGAGGACCACTAGCTACCACCCTAGTGGGAATGGCCTGATCGAACGATTTCATAGGATGCTGAATTCCATGATCGGGAAAATAGTGCATACGGATCAGAGGAACTGGGACGAGTTGCTACCGCACGTCCTGGCGGCCTATCGGGCCTCCGTCCATGAGGCCACCGGTTATTCGCCAAACCTGTTGATTTTTGGCAGGGAAAATAGGGCTCCCCTGGATTTGGTGTACGGAAGAGCGCCAGGCCCAGCGGAAAAGGGGGGACCTATGCATCCTATGTAGAGAGCCTGGGCGAGCGTATGGAAACCGCTTACAGGGTGGTAAGGGAACGCTTGCGGAAGGCGGCGGAGCGGCGGAAGCACATCTACGACCTAAGGGTTCTCCCAGTTGAATTCACGGTGGGTGATTGGGTGTGGTACTATACCCCTCGGAAATATCCAGGTCGCAGTCCCAAGTGGCAGCGTTTGTACACAGGGCCCTTCATGGTCATGCGACGGTGTGGGCCTGTGAACTATCAACTGCAACGATCTCAAAGGGCCAATCCGTTCGTAACCCACGTTGACAAGTTGCGGCCATGTTATGATCGAGAGTCGGGAGTTTGGAGCCAAGAAGGATCTTCGTCAAAGACCCCTGTGGAGACCATGCCGGAACCGGCCAAGGGGCGGCCATTACGCGCCACCCGGAGGCCAGAACGCTTCCAATAAAGGGGCGTTGTGCAACCGAGGACGTCGCTCGTTGGACCCGCGGCTTTAGGCGAGTCCGCCCTTGGAATCCCGATGCGGAAGATGACGATGTAATCTTGTTGGACTGACCTGGTGAGAGGGAACTTACGTGTTCGTTTACTGCCAAGTGTGGCCATTTTGTTTTATGGTTGAGTGAAAACCGCGTATGCGGCCGTTTAGTTTTTTTTTTTTTCGTAAAGCCATGTGGCTTGCATTATTTGCTTGTTCACTGCTGTTAGTAATTGTGTATGCCATGTTTGTAACCGCCGTCTTAATCTGTGACTGTTTAATGGAGCCGGTGTCGGCCATTTTGTATGCTATAGAGACTGTATGTTTTGCTTCGTTGGTTCCGAACCGGGACGTTCGGTCTCTTTGGTGGGAGGAGTGTTGTAGCGGACTTCCCCCCGCACGGGAACGCAACGTGTTCGCAAGGGAACACGTGGAGCGCAGCTTGTTCGCCCTTCCCCCGCAAGGGAACACGGAGCGCAGCGTGTTCGCCCTTCCCCCGCACGGGAACGCAACGTGTTCGCCCTTCCCCCGCACGGGAACGCAACGTGTTCGCCCTTCCCCCGCAAGGGATCGCAACCTGTTCGCAAGGGAACACGTGGAGCGCAGCTTGTCCGCCCTTCCCCCGCACGGGAACGCAACGTGTTCGCCTTTCTTCCGCACGGGAACGCAACGTGTTCGCAAGGGAACACGTGGAGCGCAGCGTGTTCGCCCTTCCCCCGCACGGGAACGCAACGTGTTCGCCCTTCCCCCGAACGGGAACGCAACGTGTTCGCCCTTCCCCCGCACGGGAACGCAACGTGTTCGCCCTTCCCCCGCACGGGAACGCAACGTGTTCGCCCTTCCCCCGCACGGGAACGCAACGTGTTCACAAGGGAACAGGTGGAGCGCAGCTTGTCCGCCCTTCCCCGCACGGGAACTCAGCGTGTTCGCCCTTCCCCCGCACGGGAACGCAACGCGAACTCGCCGCCTACATAAAGGGACATGCAGAATGTTTGGTGTGTTGCTGCTGCGGTAGTTACTGCTGCGAGTGTTACTGCTGCGGTAGTTATTGCTGCGAGAGTTATTGCTGCGAGTTATTGCTGTTGAATTATTGCTGCGAGGGCACGGAAGTCTTAGAGTAAGAACTGTTTTAACTAGATGCTACATGTTCAAGTCTTTTGTGAGAAATAAAAGGGCAATAGCTGATCGATCGACTTGGCGTTCAGTCTCTTGAGGACCTCAAGGGCTTATCTCGCGGACTGGCAGTAGATAGGCGCTGGTAGGGAGCCTTCGGGTAGAGTGACAGAACACCAGCACATTGACAGGGGATTCGGCACCCCCGGTTTGTCACATTCCTATGAAGCCTAAAACAACCTTTGTAGGTCACGTGCTAGGGTCAGAGGTGATCGAACCTGACCCAATGAAGATCGCATCTGTAGGGAGTATTCAACCGCCAATCACAAAGAAATATGTGAGGCGAATAATTGATTTCTTTAGCTATTTCAGAAACTTCATACCTTCTCTAGCTGAGACAGCCCGGATCATCACGGACCTAACGCAAAAGGACGTGCCGAACAAGGTATCTTGGGGCCCAGAACATCAGAAGGCCCTAGACAAGCTGAAGACCGATTTATGTACAGCCACACAATTACACACAATCGACTTCTGAAAAGATTTTGGTCTGATGGTAGACGCAAGTGCATCGGCGGTAGGGTGCTGCTCAATCCAGTGGGCTGACGATGGTGGCGAAAGACCCATCTCTTTTGCTAATACTAAACTTTCAGAGACCCAAATGCGGTGGTCTACTATCGAGCGGGAGGCCTTTGCAGTTATATGGGCGCTGAAGAAGTTTCGGTCTTGGATCTGTCTGTCTCGAGTTGTAATCTTCTCAGACCATAACCCGTTGTCCTTCTTAACGGAGTCAGCGCCTAAAAGCGCGAAGCTAGCTCGGTGGGCACTTGCTTTTTGCAGGAATTTGATATTGATTTTCGTTATCGTCCAGGGTCTGAAAACATAATGGCCGATTTCTTATCCCGGATGTGATGAAGGAGTAGAGGGAGCCCAGCCACAGCGAGGGTCAACCCCTTTATTTGTACAGCTATGTAAATACATGTAATGTTTGTCTGTTTATTTGTTTTGGGAAAACCGACGTCCTGGACGAACGCATCGGAGCTCTGATGATGTCGCCAGTCTACGACCGTCGTCATCATTCTTCAGATGGGAGCTATGTTACGGTCGAGTCTACGGACACGCCCGTGTCAGCCTGTGATGTACCATCAACAAACCGGAGTGGGGTGGGGAGAAGCGGGAGATGATCAAGCACGTGGTGGCGACGTCAGTTCGCATGAAGGACGCCACACGCGAAGACCACACTGGAGCAGACGGCGCGGAATCCGATCAGGGGAAACGACAACGCTCCGCAAGGACCCCATCACCTCTCTCCCTCCGCACGACCACCCGAACCCACGGACTGGGGAAACGACAGAATGACAAATCTCGCGCAACGAAAATGAATCAAACAGGGCGGACTCGAAGGGGCTTCATACCCAGTTAAATAGTAATCTGCCAAGGGCCCAAGGATGCAATGTTACTCGGGCCACCCTGGGAGTTAATCGCGGTCGGTTGTCTGTATATAAACAAGAGGGAACGCTGGATAGAGATCGGTCGAAGTAACATCATTGACCTGTTCTCACACAGATTCAGAGACTGTGAAGCTTCGTACCAGATTCGTTGAGAACTGTAGAAACAGTTATTTAGTCGAAGACTTTAGTTTCTTCGTTAGTTTCAAATTAAAAGAATAAACCTCCTCCGTTTCGAGATGGAATGTGCCGCGCCCTCTAGAGGCCATGACGGCAGTTTGTGAGGGTCGCGACACAAAACTCTTATCACCATACATCCCAGGTTGTGCTTTACGCTTGTAAGTTACAACCATCTGGAACAGAGAAAATCGTTTTCTTTCTGAATGGCAGAACATGCAACTGTAGGCCCACTATGTCGCAAACGGTGTTACAAGCAAAAATTTAGTAATTTTTAAAATAATCGGGCAAAACGTCCACCATGACCATTTTCCCCCGTCTGCTTTGCCCACACAACAGCGCCACACATAATACCAGAGATACTGCTAAACCTTTCAATTATCGCTCATTAGTAGTTTATAAAATTCAACTAATTTCACAACTTCTTTTCAAACAATGTTTTCATTTTCAACAGAACTTTCACATCAAATGATATAAGAAAATTGTTTATGGTAAGAAATTACCGAAAATAGGTATAAAGCCCTTTTTTCTTCGTCCAGTACAACGATTCGATATTCGAACAGCTCCTTCGTCGCCAAAAACGTTGCCTGATATATGTTAATTAGGTTTGCAGAGGTATGCGCCGAATTATAACTCTTTCTAACGAATTTATGGGGAGTGAACTTTATGCCCCGTATGGACTTCATGCCCCGTGTTACCCTAAATCAGATGTCATCCACAAACTTTCTATGAGTTCATATTGACGAACATTTGACCCTGGATTGAACACAAATATATCTTTAAAAATGTCAAAAAAATTTATTATCGCTCGTATCCGCCACAAATTAGCCCAAAATATACTACGAAATCTATATTACTCCTTAATGTATCTACATATATATATCGTATTGCAACTTAGTATGTGCTTCCACATATCATACTCAATTGTGTAATCTTAGAACCCTGCAACATGTAATTTACCCTTCAGAGCTAGCACTCGACTATCCTTTCATAGTCTATAAATATTGCCTTCTGGTTGTATTAACAAGTTACAAATAGGTTTATTTATGTTTAAACTTAGAAATAATCTATTGCCTGTGGACTTCTACTATTACTTTTGTATGAACTCAGTTGTGCATGGTCATAACACGCGCTCATCTCATGTGTATCATAAACGTCCAGTTCGTACTACTAGTAGATAGTTTAGTATTATAATTTGCGGACCGTCATTCTGGAATTATGTGCCAACTGTGCTTACCAACTTACAAACTTTATACCAGTTCAAAACATCTCACCTATACGATGCACTTAGTTAAGTTTTTGTTGGCACTTAGTTAAGTTTCTGTTTATGCGCTGGTATTGATTTCATTGCTGATGAACTGACAAATTTTAGCCAAATGCCAGAAATTTTCGTAGCTAAATAGGCCAATAATTTACTGACAAGCTCAAGGGTAATAGAGGATACATTAAGGAACAAATTTAATTTCCCCGATGCAGTACCTTATTCAAGGCCATCCACAAAGATTTTGGTGATGCAGAACATTCGGTGATTAAATTTATAAAATATAAAAATTTGGCAGGTTAAAACGAGTTTTCGTACAAGTTTGCACTGTTGCTTAAACTTAGTGGCAATCTTATAGTATCGTGGTCCAATGTTCCATTAGCATGTGGGCGTGGCTTCAGCCGTGGCTGCAGCCCCGGCAGAGCCCTGCTGCAGCCCTACCTCTGGTGCAGCCCTGGATGCTGCAACTACAGCCGGTGTAATGTAAAATTTCTTCCGTCGACACAATCCTTCCGAAAACTTGTGTCATTGGTTCACGTGACATAATATAATAATTGTGAACTGTTATTTTATTTCTCCAACACGACAACTCCAATCTTGCCAGTTACCGACATTTTATTCTTCTAGACACGTTTTTCTTATGCACATTAACACGCCCCCCAATCACTGTGCACCGAATCTATGTTATATATGTGTATATACACATCCAGTGTACGCCCCCATCCCGTCACGCCTCACCGGTTAGCAAAACCGTGCTTACATTACCTTTATCCCTCATTTTTCAAGCTCACAAATTATCTTTCAAAATTTGTGAACTTGTCACCATCACATACACAACTTATCTCAGTAATGCAATCTTATCTACTTTATACATCAATGCAATCTTATCTACTTTATACATCACAATCTTGACAAAAAATCAGCCACCGTATTCAAACGCCCTTTCTTATAATGTATTATTATATCAAAGGTTTGCAACGCTAATGCCCACCGTACCAATTTGGCAGACTTCGACATAGATTCGGTTAAATAAGTGAGTGGGTTATGGTCCGTGTAAACATGAATTTTGGATCCAATAACAATTTCTTTCAATTTGTTCAATGCCCAAACTATGGCATAAGCCTCCTTCTCAACAGTAGCCCATCGTTTTTGGGTATCGGTTAACTTTTGACTGATAAAAGAAACAAGGCGTGGAATTCCCTCACAGTCTACTTGTGTTAGAACAGCCCCTACAGCAAAATCACTATTATCACAAAATAAACTAAACGGTTTCCCAACCTCAAACACATGCAAAACCACATTGCAACGTATCCCATCCTTAATTAAATCAAATGCTTGCTGATGTTTATCAGTCCATACAATTTTATCCGGCATCTCTTTACATGTTAAATCAGTTAATGGTTTCGCTAACTTTGCAAAATCCATAATGAATTGTCTGTAATACCCAAAAAATCCTAACATTTGTTTTACTTGCTTCTTACTTTCAGGTGGTTTCAAATTAACCAAACTTTCAATCCTCTCTGGATCCATCATTTTCTTGCCAGATCCAATTACATGTCCAATAAATTTCACTTCGCTTTTAGCAAAAATGCATTTTTTTACATTCAAAGTAATATCATGTTCCCTCATACGTTTAAAAAATGCCTCTAAGTGTTTCAAATGTATACCCCAGTCCCGGGAATGAACCGCAATGTCATCCACATAAGACTCTGAAAATTCACGTATAGGCTGTAAAACCATGTTAATAGCCTTGACAAATGTTCGCCCAGAATTTACCATACCAAATGGGACTCTGGTCAACTCGTACAGTCCATTGTGGGTCACAAACGCCGTTTTCCACTGATCCTCTTCTTTTACTGGACAAGTCCAATATGCGCTTCGACAGTCCAAAATTGAAATGACGTTGGATTTGCCGACCTGATTAAAACATCACTGACGATCGGCATGGGATATTTACAGTCCACGGTAAACG
Organism: Norana najaformis; assembly: GCA_964023275.1. Taxonomy (NCBI): domain Eukaryota; kingdom Metazoa; phylum Annelida; class Clitellata; order Crassiclitellata; family Hormogastridae; genus Norana; species Norana najaformis. The sequence continues at coordinate 15,781,318 of OZ029915.1, forward strand.
AGTTGATATATCTGTAATCGCATGCAAGTCTCAACGAACCATCTTTCTTTTTCACGATGACTAATGGACTTGCCATTCTACTCGATGAAGGTTTGATGATCTTGTTTGTTAACATTTCGGTGATCTGTTTATCTACCTGTTCCCGATAAATAACAGGAATTCGATAAGCCATAAATTCTTTTTCTTTGAATTCTGGTTTCAGGATAATCTCATGTTCTACGATAGTGCATAACCTGGTCTGTCAGAGAAACGATCTGAATACTTAATTAAAAGGTCTATTAGCTGTTTTTGTTGACTTGGTGTCAAATAAGCAATTTGCTCATAATCCAACTCAATCGGTTTCCCATCTTCCTCTTTCTTTTCGGCACCCTGTGGCAATTCAACTACCGTTCCAAAATCTTCGTCTTCCTCCACAATCAGACCACAACTTAATGTTCTTGTTACATGCTTTCGCATTTTGTTTGCATGTATCACTCTTCGACTGTCACCTCCCATGTCAACTAAATAAGAATCTTTTGTTCTTCTTTGTAACACATCACATGGGCCGTGCCATCTGGATAATAATTTATTCGTTGACGTCGGGTACAGGACTATCACCTTCTCTCCAATTTCAAATTCTTTTTCTTTTGCTCTTCGGTTGTAGGGCCTACTGTTCGGTATATTGATGCTGTTTTCTTTCTGCGAAACCTTCTGCATATGCCATCGCTGTTTTCATATTTTCCTTCGTTTCTTTCAGATATTTTATCGGTTGGACGCCAATGTGAGGTGGTAAGTTCATTTCTTTCGACCAACTTTCTTTCAGAATTGTTAAAGGTCCTCTTGGATGTTTTCCCGCTTCTCCCCACCCCACTCCGGTCTGTTGTTTTTCCTCTTGGTACAGCTCTCAATTCTTCAATCATCGTAGGATGCAGTAACAATCTTTCCTTGCTACTCATTTTTTTCAAACTTGCACCTATCAGCGTAACATAAGGCGTAATCGAGTATTGACTCTGTGAAAACCCATCTGTTTCTTCATTATTGTTGTATATTCTCATCTGCATTTTCACCAATTTAGCAGGGATAGCATCTCCTGTTACACACTGAATTCGTACATTTCCGACCTCTTCCACTTTCATGCCCTCCAGTACTTCGTTGCTAATCACTGGGATCTCTGTTCCTGAGTCGATTAATGCTTTGATTTTCCTTGGTACTCCATCCATACCACACATTTCCACATCTATATACTGCAATGCTGCTTTCTTAATCAACGTTGACATCCTGTCTTTCGTTGTAATGTTTTCATGACTCTCCGAACCCATCAATTCTTCCTTTTGTAGTTCCACTTTCATGATAGTTTTGACTTCTTTCTTCTCTTCAACTTCTCTTTTTGACATAATATAACCTCCTTTTACAAGTGGATGTGATATGCTTTGTAGATTATCGGGCATATTCATCACTTTAATTCGATTAACTTGTGCATTATCTGCATTATTCTCATCACGATCTATCTGAGTCTCGTCAATCACTTGCATCTGATTCACTTTTGGATTTCCTGTATTCCTTGCATAATTGCTATTCGTACTCGTAAGTGTACAATTTTTTACCAAATGTTTACCGGATCCACATCCGTGACATCGTTTCATCTCACTTCTCTGTTCATTACCGCTTGTTCTTCTGAAAAGACCACTTGCATCTCTTCTGACAAAATTCTGTGACGACCTGTTGTAAGTCTGTCCAGACTTAACTGGTTCTGTTTGTTCCGTAACCACTGGAAAATTTGTTCTGGTCTCTTTTTTAAACTGGTTGTCAAACCCTTGACCCCCGGTCTCTTTAATTCCTCTCCATTTCTCCGTCGGACTTTGGTTGCTTCCCCAACGTTCATAGTTATTCTTGTTCCACACACCTGTACCAATCCGGTTATTTACATGCATATCAGCTAAATCCGCCACTACACTAGATTCAAAACATTCAACTCCCTCTTTCGACAAAACAAAATGCATTGTACCTGGTGGTAAAGTCTCTTTTAGCTTATCTGCCACAAACAGATCAAATAACTTATCGTAGTCTTTCTCCACCTTCCTACTCTTGACGTAATAGTTTAGCAAATTCTTGAGCCTAGCTGTAAACATCGTGTACATTTCTTCTGCCATCTTTTTAGCATCTATAAATCGAGACCTGTACTCTCTCGGCGTTAGTTTAAATTCTTTCAACAAATGATCTTTGACCTTTTTGTAATCTTCCATATCCGCATATGATAATCTATTCAAAACAGTACGGGCTTTTGACGTCATCATTGGCAACAACAACTTTACCCAATATCTTTCATCGACCTCAAAACTGTTAAACGCGTTCTCCACGGTCTCAGAATATAATGGCACTTCCATCATGTCAAAGGGCATGCTCGGCAAAACGTGCTTCATGGCATCTCCTATCTTCTTGACCTTCGCTAACAACGTTTCACTTTCTTGCTGTTTCTTTTCTAATAACTCTGTCTGCCTCTTGCGCTCTTCCCGTTCCTCAGCCAATTCCTTCAGATGCGCCTCTTTCAGTGTCCTTTTCTTTTGTTCCATTTCTATGCGTTCTTGCCTTTCCACTTCGGCCCGTTCCATAGATTCCTTCTTTAATTTCAAATCTTCTTGTCTGGCTTGTTCCGCCCGTTATCTTTCTAACATACGTTCCACTTCTCTTGTTGATTGTCTTTCTCTTTGTTCTTCCATCTGTTGCAGACGCTCTACTCGCTCTCTTTTCCTATTCTCTTCTATCTCCATCTGTTGTTCCATTCTCCTCCGTTCGGCCTCTTCTCGATCTTTTCGTGCTTGTTCCATTCGAAACTCAAACTTTTGTCTTTTCAATTCCAATTCCTCTTTGCGAACCTTTTCTGCTTGCTCTTCTTTCTCCCTTTGCAACTCCAATTCCGCTTTGCGAGCCTGTTCTACTCTTTCCAATTCCTCCTTCCTTCGTTTCTCCTCTCTCTCTCTTCTCTCATTATCATCCACTGCAGAAATACTTCCATAGACATCGGTGCAGGTGTTTTCTCGATTACTTTTTCTACAATGCCACCTACTGCTCCTTCTTCAGTTTCTTCTTTTAGCCATACTTCAGCTAACGTCTCCATCAAAGCCTCGCGTGTCATGTCCTTCGTCTGTTTCTCCTTATACCCCGCTTTCAACAGCAGTTGCTTTAGCCTGTCAGACGACATTTTATTCATATCACTCTGCTTTTCCGTCGATAACCACTCCATCTTACTTGTTTACCTCAGGTGATATTCGTCTAATGCGTTCACCTTTACGGACAGTGGTTTTGTTTCGTGCCGAACAAATAAGTTTTATACCTGTCCTCAGTTGTTTCTGCGTAGCTTCACCTTCTGTGCTTCTTCTCGTTCACGTCCACGTCCTAGTTTTCTCTCCGGTTGCGAATTCTCCTCTTCGTCTTTATCAACGTTCCTCTTTATATTCTTCGGTTTCTTCGACTCGTTCTCTCTTCGGTTGGGACTTCGTATCCCGCCGCTCTAACCACCAAAAGTGAACTGTTATTTTATTTCTCCAACACGACAACTCCAATCTTGCCAGTTACCGACATTTTATTCTTCTAGACACGTTCTTCTTATGCACATTAACACGCCCCCCAATCACTGTGCACACACATATACACATCGAGTGTACGCCTTCATCCCGTCACGCCTCACCGGCTAGCAAAACCGTGCTTACAACAACAACAACAACAACAACAATAATAATAATAATAATAATAATAATAATAATAATAATAATAATAATAATAATAATAATAATAATAATAGCCAGCCAGGACGCCACAGCAGCTCTAGTTGCTCCAGCAACAATAGATTTGTTTCATAGTTGAAGTGACGTAACAATAATGATGATGATAATAATAATAATAATAATAATAATAATAATAATAAGACGGATGTAAGACGGATATTTTAAAGTGAGAGAGAATTAAGTAAATACATCGATTTTTAATCAGCGTTAGGGTAGGATTTCTACATCAGTTACTCTGTCAACGCCTCCTGACTCTAAGGATTTTATCCGTCGACGGTATCTCGCTCAGGACACAACACATCAGGGTTTGATAAATTTTTCCATCTTTGGCGATCATCGCGCCTTTCAAAATTGTCGGCAGCAAGCCGGAATCTACATTAAAATGGCCTACGACGTCATAATCGTCATGGCAACACATTGTTCTTTCAAAGGCCGATCATATGAATAACAGTTTATCGTAATTTGAACTTTCGATTGCTAGACGAAAACATGCATAGGAGGTCTGCCAAGGGAAAGGGGACTTGTAGCATATGCTGGGCTACATTCAAAACACATGCATCAGATGGCACCATCCACCGTCACGGTCCGAGGCCCGCTCCCTGCCCCGGTTCTGACCAGCCTCCAGCAGAGATACTATCACCCAATGCGGTTGTGCCACTTTCCTCTGCAGCCAGCCCTGCTAATCAAGATTCCATTCAAATGCAGCCAGATTCGGACAGACAGTGCCGTCTTAGACATCCAGAGATAAAACTCTTACACCCCGTTATAAGAGGTGCGCTGGTTAAGCGAATACCTCGAACGGCAAGAACATCATGCGCCGCCCTTTTGGGTGAACTTATAGAGGCTGTCGTTAGCGAACCAGATGACACTGGGAAATGGTCGAACCTCTTAGCCTTTGGAGGATGTATTCTGGTCAAACCAAAAAGAGGAGGAGTCAAACGCAACCTAACGCGGGCAATTCTCTCTAGAATAACGAACTGGCGTTCAAAAGGGCCTGCAGGCTGTACAGATGAAGTCGAACACAAACCAACAGCGTCCCGAGGTACAGGCCTGACAAAACGTGACACGACAAAACACTTGGCATCGGCAGTTGCCAGCAAATTGGAGGATGGCAATTACAAGGCTGCTATTCGCCTCATTTGTAGCGATGACACACCAGCACCGGATACCCCAGAGACATTAGCTGGACTAAGGATGAAGCACCCGCCAGCCTCGTCAGACAGGAGACCGTTCTGTGATCCAAAGCACTCTGATCGCTTTGCTGCACTGAATACATCTGAACGAGCCATTGTCGAAGCTATTTCTTCGTTTCCTGCAGGTTCGGCAGCTGGTCCAGACGGCATAACCCCACAACACCTCAAAGATTTGACTTCGGCGGGTGTCGATTTAAACCTCATCCACCACCTCAATGACCTGGTAAATCTGATGTTAGAAGGGAGCCTACCGACCGAGGTCAACGAAGTTATATATGGGGCGAATCTGATGGCTTTGAAGAAAAAAGACGGAGGAATCAGGCCAATTGCGGTCGGATACACGTGGCGACGCCTAGCAGCCAAATGTGCGAACGCACACGCTGTGACCAAATTATCTCCACTGCTCGCCCCGATCCAGCTGGGCGTTGGCGTACCAGGAGGCGCCGAAGCAGCAGTACATGCAACCCGCCGCTGGGCCACTTCGATGTCGACTGATGCCGTTCTAGTCAAACTGGATTTCGCCAATGCCTTCAACACCCTTCGCAGAGACTCTCTATTAGAAGCGGTTGCAAGAGATATTCCTGAGCTTTACCGCTTCACTCACGCCGCATATTCTTGTAGTCCGCTCTTAAAACATGGATCAAATATTCTTCGATCAGAAGAGGGTACCCAGCAAGGTGACCCGATGGGCCCCATGGAATTCTGCATCACAATACAGCCAATCCTGCAGCAGCTGAAGTCCGAGTTGAAAATAGCGTTCCTCGATGACTTAACACTGGGAGGCAGTGTGGACGTGGTGGCCCTGGATGTTCAGCTGATCGCCCAGGAATCCGCTAAGCTCGGACTTCGACTTAACCGCGCCAAATGCGAGATTGTTTTCCAGAATGACGAAAATCAAGTCGACAATCTCGCGTTCTCCGGCTTCAACCTTACACCATTAAGAGAGGCAACACTATTGGGCACACCACTGATGCCGGGACCAGCCGTTGAAAAGGTGGTGAATGAGAAGGCAAATGATCTGGAACGAGCAGTTGGGAGGCTCTCAATGCTTCACGCACATGACGCCCTAGTGCTGTTGCGAAACGGTTTGAGCGTTCCGAAGCTGCTCTACACAATGCGCACAGCCGTTTGCACCGAATGCCCCAGTCTAACCAGATTTGACTCTCTTTTAAGAGACGGACTATCGACTATCTTAAATGTTGAGCTGTCGGATGAGAAATGGCTCCAGGCGTCCCTTCCGGTTAGGGATGGCGGTCTTGGGATTCGCTGTGCTTCTACGCTGGCACTTTCTGCCTTCTTGGCCTCTGCTGCAAGCACAAGCGAACTCCAAACACACATACTGCCACCAGAATCAGCCGATACCTCAGACGAGCTAGTGAATACCGCACTGAATGCATGGATGGTCTTCACGGGTGCAGAACCACCAACTGGATCAGCAGCTCATCGACAAAGGGAATGGGACAGTCGCTGGACAAGCAAGGCGTCGGCGAGCTTACATGAGTCTGCGAACAACCCACTAGACCGCGCTCGTCTCTTGGCCTCTCAAGCACCACACTCTGGAGATTGGATGCTGGCTCCTCCAGTAACCGCATTGGGACTTCGTCTTTCGGATGAGGTGATACGGACCGCGGTTGGAATGCGACTGGGAACCACACTGTGCGAGCCACACCTGTGTCACTGTGGCGAAAGAGTCGACGCCAGAGGACTTCACGGTCTGGTCTGCAGAAAGAGTGCTGGCAGACAACAACGCCATAACATGCTCAACGACATTATATGGAGAGCGCTTACCAGAGCGAACATCCCTGCTCAGAAAGAACCGTTGGGACTCACCAGGGAAGATGGCAAACGACCGGATGGCGTGACTCTTATCCCGTGGTCTCGCGGAAGATGTCTTACATGGGATGTGACAGTTTCTGACACATTTGCAGCGTCACATCTAGGTTTTACTTCAACCGGACCAAGTGAAGCTGCAAACCGGGCAGTCTCAGCCAAAAGGCTAAAATACGCCACTATAGCCCAAACCCACTCTTTTGTGGCGGTCGCACTGGAGACCAGCGGCGCATGGAGTACGGAAGGATTGGATTTTGTGTGGGAGTTAGGACGAAGGATGACAATGGCAACCCACGATCCACTGGAGACCAACTACCTGCTTCAAAGACTCTCAGTAGCTGTCCAACGTGGGAACGCCATCTGCTTCTCCGGAACTCTACTATGAACATATATGATGATGATGATAATTATAATAATAATAATAATAATAATAATAATAATAATAATAATAATAATAATAATAATAATAATAATAATAATAGTGCTTCCAGGGCACTTTTGAGGAGTCTGATATCAACGAAGATTAGCCATCCCAGAATACAATTTTTTCATCCGGATAATTTTTCAGCTCCCTGAGGGATCATAAATACCTCGGGGCAAAAATAAAATAAAATAATATTAATAATAATAAAAATAATACGAACCTTTTGCTGGCATGGATATGTCCAGACGATATTAGTCGATACTTGTTTGGGGGCACCTTGTTGGCCCTCAGGAAGAGATCAGGGGGAGTTCGACCGATTGCCATTGGTTACTATTGGCGTCGTCTGGCTTCTAAATGTGCAAACGCTTTCGCCGTTGCTCAGCTGCCTGAATACTTCGCCCCTTTCCAGCTAGGGGTTGGGACGGCGGTGCATGCCGCCAGGCGGTTTCTTGCTGATTTACCCCCTGACTCAGTATTGGTCAAGCTTGATTTCTGCAATGCCTTTAATAGCCTTAGCCGCAATCACATATTGACGGCGGTATCGGACATCATTCCGGAGCTCTACCCCTACTGCAGTTTGGCTTGTTCCAGACCATCCTCTCTTAAATACGGCGACTTTACAATACTCTCACAAACAGGTCCACAGCAAGGAGACCTCCTCGGTCCACTTCTCTTCTGCCTCCCCATTCAGCCTCTTATGACAGGCCTTTTTTCTCCTCTGCGTCTTGGCTATTTGGATGACCTAACTCTTGGCGGGAAAGCATCCGTAGTGGCGGCAGACGTCGAGTCTATTATCAGGGTCGCGGGCGAAATGGGTTTGACACTTAATGCCAACAAGTGCGAAGTTATAACACACATCCAATCTCGGAACCTGCCATCTCCTCTTGACTGTTTCATGGTCACACCTTCTGACAATGCCCTTCTATTGGGTGCACCTCTTTCCACGGGCGGAGCTCTAAGGAATGCGCTGGAGAAGCGATGCGCACAACTAACACTAGGGATTAACCGTCTGGCTTCCATATCTAGGCATATCTTCGCAGCTGGCTAAGCTCTGCACCCTGCTCCATACACTTCGCTGCACACCATGCATGGACAACTCGGCGCTTGACACATTCGAATAACTGCTGCGCAAAGGCCTCAACAACATGCTTAGCTTTGCTCTAACTGCTCAGAGCTGGGATCAGGCATCTTTATCTGTTTGAGACGGAGGTCTTGGTATACGTCGCGCGTCCTCGCTGGCACTTCCCGCCTTCTCAGCTTCAGCCGCAGTCACCACGACGCTACAGGATTCCATTCTTTCCTCTTGCGACCTGCCCCCGGATGGCCTTTTGGAACAGGCCCGGACCCGCTGGTCAACCGAATCAAATGCCACAATCTCGAAGCCCCAACATCCCACAAACAGGCAACTTGGGACCGCCCACTTATCCAAAAGAGTCTGGCAACACTCAGAGCCTCAATAACATTCGAGTACCACGAAGCTAGATATAAGGCAGTTTCTTCACCACACTCTGGTGACTGGCTTTTGGCGCTGCCCATAAGTGCTTGTGGCTTGAGGCTAGACGATGAGGCTGTACGCATCGCAACAGGCCTTAGACTTGGGATAGACTTGTGCGCTCCCCACGTTTGCCCCTTCGGGTTTCGTGTCACTGCGGACGGCTCTCGCGGTCTAGCATGCCCTTTAGGCCCAGGGAGAACAGCAAGACACGCCTGGATCAATTACATAGTGTGACGCGCCCTCGTGAAGGCTGACTTTTCATCAACTAAAGAACTAGCAGGATTGGTTAGGTCAGACGGCCGACGACCTGATGGAGCAACCCTCATTTCTTGGGAGGGGGATAAATGCTTGACCTGGGATGCTACAGTAATCGACACTCTGGCAGTCTCTTATCGATCCAGAACAGCCGTGGTCGCAGGTGCTGCTGCTGAGATCGCAGCAGAACGAAAGACCTCAAAATACTATGATATTCTCTCGACACACTGCTTTGTCCCTCTGGGCTTCGAGACTCTAGGCCCCATAAATCAGGAAGGCTTTAGCCTCCGCAAGAAAATCGGTCGCCATTTAACGCAAGTGTCGGGAGACAAGAGGGAGACTTCTTTCCTGTTCCAACGCCTCTCCATTGCCACCCAGCGATCCAACGCGATTGCCTTTAATGGCACAATCTTGGAGCCAGATTTAAGCGGCCGGAAGACAGCCTCAGATCAGCGCAACGAACATTTTACCAGAGACCATGCTTCTTCGCTTCCTCATAATTTCCCTTGTCTTCTACCTGACCGAGAACAGTTGTCTCCGTGCGACCTTCCATCGATGAAAGAAGAAGCGATTGACTTCAGTTATGACAAAGCATTAACAATAGTTAACAGGATAAAAGACGAACGATATCTGAAGGATTTAGTTCAGAAGAGGCAACCAGACGAATTCATGATCTCAGAACTCGCACTCGATGCAACGAGCGAGCGTATCCAGTCGCAAATCAAGGTCTTCATCGTCAACAATACAACGAAGAACAAGACGGCGCCTACAGCTGAAATCAAAGAAGGAGAGAAGGGCGTGCCTGAAGCTAAGATTAAAAAGCGGAGAGAACCTGGAACTGGTCGTCGAGACCCAGCCGACGGGCCCAAACCGGTCCTCTGTGTCAAGGAGCCACACCGCCTGACGAAGGTCAGCCGGCGGGTCGAGGTCGAGGAGACGTCGACGCTCGGGTCAGTGAAACCCACGACGCAAGCGCCATCGAAGCAGACGACGACGGCGGTGAAGAGGAGGGAGTTGGCGGTGCTGGATGTTCGTCCGATCCGCACCGGAAGACCTCGCGTTCCATCGAAGAAACGCCGACAGAACGCTCTACACTTACATGACCACTAACTCAGGGTTGCTTCTTCACCACGGCGCTTAAAGACAAGACCACGAGATTCGGAGGTGCACCTAGTCGACCTGTTTCCAACGTGCCAGCCTGGACGCCACCAGCAGCTCTACTTGCTCCAGCACCAGCACCTTCTTCTATATTAATAATAAATAAATAATAATAATAATAATATTAATAATAATAATTCTGGGATGGCCCTTCGTTCATGATGGCGGTATTTTCCTCTGCGAGGTCTTGCTTTTATTCTACCATCATTCTCGCTCGTTATATTCGTTGAAATTCTTGTTTTGAGTTGGTAAGAATTTTGTCTTTCAACTTTTGAAGTTTCTTTTTGCACAATTGCCTAAAGTTATATTCACACAGGCCACTTTTATCTACGCACGCGGCGACCTGCTCCGCCCCCTTTGTTAAGTGTATCATAACCATACCTTTTCGCCATGTTAGTCGGGCTTTGTAGCATGCTTTTTTGACCATGTCATGTCTTTATCACAAGGTCAGACTTGGCCATTATCACAGACTTGCCAGAAGGCTAAGGGCATTTGTAGCCACTGCCATGCCATTAGACAGGTGCACCGGGGCGATGGGTTGGTACATACACACGGCCCTCGTGATAGTCCATGCTCGGGATCTCATAAACCACCGTTGTCCGTCATCTCTTCAGGCACTCCAGGCGGGGATGACGGGCTTGTTGCCTCGAGTCAGTCTTTGTGTGCGCAGGGAGGGGTGGCCCTGACGGATCCTTTGGGTCCTGCCCCAACAGTGGAGCCCCCTCTCACTTCAATGATGAGTCCTTTTTAGTTCATCCTAACCCTGCATGCCGGCTCATAAAACACATTCCCAAGGCCGCTCGGTCCTCTTTGGGCCATCTAGTCTCTCAGATTATAAATCGCATCCTGTCTGACCCCACCAATCCAGATACTTGGCATACTCTTCTGCTTTTTAGCAGTTTCATCTTGGTTCCCCCAGCCAGAGGAGGCAGACGCCACAATGCAACCTCTATCATCAAAAAGAGATTTGCCATTTTCACCGCCGAGATCAACTCCAATGCCCAATTTTCGGCACCGATTGCTTTTGTTAAGCGGAATGGGCACCACAATGAGGGACGCCAGGATCCAGAAGCTATTGCATCAGCTGTGACCGCTAAATTGGAAGATGGTAACATCAGGGCAGCGGTGCGGATTTTGTGCTCAGAGGAACAGCCAGTCCGGGCAGACCAGGCATCCTTTGCAGACCTTCAGGCCAAGCATCCCATTCCCTCTCGCACAGATAAGGACATACCACCTTTAAATCAAAACCTCTCACCTTTTCAGGTTACAGAACAGAATATTCTGCATGTGGTCCGTTCCTTTCCAGCTGGTTCCTCGGGTGGCCCTGATGGGTTGCGACCAAAACATATCTTGGACCTGATTACATGTAAGGAAACTGGCCCTGAGGTTCTATCCTCTATTATCTCTCTTATTAATCTTCTGTTGGAAGGCTCCTGACCAAGCACAGTCACTCCCATTCTTTTTGGCTGTACTTTAATGGCCTTAAGGAAGAAGTCAGGTTGGCTCCGCCCCATTGCCATAGGATATGTTTGGCGCCGCCTGACCTCTAAATGCGCTAATTCTTTTGCTTTGAACAACCTTTTCGGTTACTTCTCTCCTCTGCAACTCGGGGTTGGCACTCCTGGCGGCTGCGAAGCGGCGGTTCATGCCACCCGTCGATTTCTTGCTTGCTTGCCACAAGACTCGGTGTTAGTGAAGCTTGACTTTAGCAACGCATTTAACAGTCTAAATCGTAGACCTATGCTGGAAGCGGTGGCAAATCTGATCCCTGAACTATACCCATACTGCCATCTTGTTTACGGAACACCTTCAGTTTTCAAATTTGGCGACTTTTCCATCTTATCACAAACTGGCCCTCAGCAGGGGGACCCTTTGGGTCCACTCCTCTTTTGTCTGCCTCTGCAACCGCTGCTTTCACGACTGTCCTCTTCCCTGGTACTGGGTTATCTTGATGACCTAACTCTGGGCGGTAAGATCTCTGTTGTGGCTGGGGATGTGGGGGTTATCATGTCAGAAGCTTGTGCAATTGGTCTGACTTTGAACTTTACAAAATGCGAGGTCATTTCACAAGCTCAACACCCCATTCTTCCGGATCCACTAAACCGCTTTTCAGCAACGTTACCAGATGATGCCTGCTTCCTGGAAGCAACTTTATCTCTTGGGGGAGCTCTCAGGTCTGTTCTGTAGGCCAGAGTTTCAGAACTCAGGGTCGGTGTCTCTCGCCTAGCATCTATTGGTAGGCATGACGCCCTCGTCCTTCTTCGCTGCTCTCTTAGCTCACCTACTTTGCTTCACACCCTCAGATGTGCCCCTTGTATGGACCACCCGTGCTTGTACTGCGAGATGGCCTCTCGAGCACCTTGAACTTGGCTTTGTCGGACATGCACTGGCTTCAGGCCTCGCTCCCGGTTAAGGATAGTGGATTGGGTATTAGACATGCAACCTCGTTGGCACTTTCAACCTTTTTGGCCTCTGCCGCAGGTACCACGCCTCTCCAGGCATCCATCCTGGCCGGATCCGGGATTGACGCTGTGGGCGATGATGTCTTTCTTATGGCCAGGTCCCAGTGGAGTTTGGTATCAAACGCACCCTTTCCAGACGACCCAGTTGCACATAAACAATCAGCATGGGATCGTCCTTTGATTATGAAGGACATAGCCACCTTACAAGCGTCTGCCATATCGGACTATCACAGGGCGTGGGTCAAGGCGGTGGCTTCACCTCATTCTAGTGACTGGTTGTTTGCCTTCCCAATAAGTGCCTGTGGTCTAAGACTCGGAGATGAGGCAGTACGAGTGGCCGTGGGTTTGCGCCTCGGTGCTGAGATCTGCACCACTCATAGGTGCCCCTGTGGTTCACCGGTCTTGACTGATGGTTCTCATGGTATGGCTTGTCGTCTTGGACCCGGTAGGACTGCCAAACACGCAGCTCTAAATGACCTAATATGGCGAGCTTTAGTGAAGGCGGGTTTCCCTTCCTCTAAAGAACCAGTTGGACTTTCGAGATCCGACGGTGAAGGCCCAGATGGCGCTACTCTCATTCCCTGGCAGGCGAGCAGGTCTATGGTCTGAATGTTACTGTTGTTGACACTTTGGCCGATTCTTACTTGCCTCACACAGCCACAATGCAGGCTCAGCGGCAGAGTTGGCTGCTCAGAGGAAGATCACCAAATATACCGATTTATCGGCTTCTTATCAGTTCATCCCTTTGGCCTTCGAGACCCTTGGCCCGATAAATTTACAGGTCCTGGAGTTCTTATCTAATCTGGGTGGACACGACCAGGGTTTCCAGAGACCCCAGGAAGACCGCTTTCCTTTTCCAACGTGTTGCCTCCACAATTCAACGTTTTAATTTGATTGCCTTCCAGGGCACTTTTGAGGAGCTTGATATCAACGAAGATTAGCCATCCCAGAATACAATTTTTTCATCCGGATAACTTTTCAGCTCCCTGAGGGATCATAAATACCTCGGGGCAAAAAAAAATAATAACAATAATAATTATGTATTATTCTATATTACAATATAATTATTATTTTTATTACTATCATTATTTATGATTATTAGACCGACCTGCACCTCACCGCGGTGGGGGGGGGGTGAACAGCCAAGTAGGGGATAGCCTGGTGAGGCTATGCCATCAGAGGAGAAGGCCATTGGCCGAAGGACCTCCTAGGGCGTTACGCGAGGTGGACAGGCTTACCAGGAACCCCGAAGAGTGCTGGCTAACGCAGGCGGCAGGTGTTGGAAGGACACCTTTGGGCGAAAGAGGCCAAAAAAGGCCCACCGGCTTCCTTACCCTACCGAGAGAGAACTGGTCACCACTCGGCAAAGAGACCAAGAAACCTTATGAAAATGAAACCAAACAGAAAAGTGGGCAACGACGTTAACGGAGCCTCCGTTCAAATGAAGGGAGGATCCGCGTCCGGCAGGGGTGGAGAACACAGGGCCACCCAGGTCGTAAACCTGAGAAAACCCTGTACTAGGCGCGAGGAGCACCTGTTCAATGGAAAAGAGGAAGTATGCATTGGAACCTGGAACGTCAGGACTCTGTATGCAGCAGGACAGCTAGATGTGCTTCTACATCAACTGAAAAGAATCAAGTGGAGCGTGATGGGACTGGCAGAGGTGAGATGGCCGGGAGAGGGTGAAATCAACAAAGAAGGATACAAGATAATATACTCAGGAAGGAAAGACGGAGGACACCAACAGGGAGTGGCGCTGGTCCTGAGAGAAGAGGCATCAAAAGCCCTCATTGGGTACAGAACGATCGGACCAAGAATAATGAAGGCAAGATTTCGTACAACATGCGGCAAGACCACAATAGTGCAAGCGTATGCACCAACAAGCAGTGCGACAGACCAAGAAATAAACGAATTTTATGAGACGCTACAACAGACGATGCAGGGAATATCGAGTCAAGACGTAATTATCGTAATGGGAGACTTCAATGCCAAGGTGGGGAGAGATTGGAAAACATGGAGAGGAGCGCTAGGAAAGCACGGATATGGAGAAGAAAACGAGAGAGGAGAGAGATTGTTAAACTTTTGCCTAAACAACGACCTGCGAATAATGAACACAGTGTTCTTTCAGAAGAAGGGTAGCAGAAAATGGACCTGGGAGTCACCAGATCACAAGACAAAAAACATGATAGATTTCATCATGGTAAACAACAGATGGAAAAGTGCAGTGACAAAATGTCGCACATTTGCAGGACCAGACATTGCATCCGATCATAGACTAGTACTAGCAGGAATCAGAATAAAACTAAGAAAAATGGACAGAAGAGGAACAAACAGAAGATACGACATGGAGAAACTGAGGGATGATGTAACCAGAAACCAATTCAGATCACAACTGGAGAACAGATGGAGACAGAGCAAGGGAAGAAGCATGAACACAGTAGAAGAGACGTGGACAGAAATAAAGAGCATATATACTGAGACGGCACAGCAAGTATTGGGACATGAAAAAAGGAAGAAGAAAAAACCATGGATCACCAGGGCAGTACTAGAATTGAGCGACAAAAGAAGAGACATGAGAAAGACAAAAACACACAGCGAGACAAACATGGAAAAGTATAAAGAAATTACGAAAGAAATCAGAAAAAAGGCGAAAAGATGTAAAGAAGAATGGATCATCGAAAAATGTCAAGAACTGGAGAGCACACCAGGAGCACTAAACACGGGGAAACTATTTCAAGTAGCAAGAGAAATATGCGGATCACCCAACGTAAAACTAGCCACAGTAAAAAACAAGGAAGGAAGGCTGCTGGAAGACAAAGCAGAGATCAAGCAGAGATGGAAACAACATTATGAAGAGTTATATAACAGTGAGAACCCAGTGGACAGAACAGTCCTTGAAGAGCTACCAGAAGACAACAACCAAGAACAAATGCTGGACATACTGAAGGCGGAGGTAGAAACAACAGTTAATAGGCTAAAAAAGAAAAAAGCACCAGGCGAGGACAACATCACAGCAGAAATGATCCAGGCAGGAGGGAGTTGTTCGGTAGAGATGCTACATAAACTGTGCAATAAAATTTATTACGACAAGGAATGCCCCAAAGACTGGTGCAAAGCTATAATAGTACCAATATACAAAAAAGGAGACAAGACAGAATGCAGCAACTACAGAGCAATCAGCCTTTTGAGCATACCAGGAAAGGTCTACACTGGAGTATTACAAAGAAGATTAAAGAGGTATGCAGAAGCAGCGATGAGCGAGGAACAAGCAGGATTCAGGAAAGAACGAGGAACAATGGATCAGATATTTGTAATCAGACAACTGTCAGAAAAGTACGTCGAAATGAATAGAACACTGTATAACAACTTTATTGACTACAAGCAGGCGTTTGACAGCGTGTGGCAAGAAGGTCTTTGGAAAGTGCTGAGACACTTTGGAGTACCAGAGGAGTTGGTGATGTTAATAGAAGATATATACAGCAAATCGGAAAGCGCAGTAAGAGTGGAGGGAGAACTAACGGAATGGTTCACGATAAAAGTAGGGGTAAGACAAGGATGTGGAATGTCATCGGATCTGTTCAATATGTTACTGGAAATAGTGATGAGACTTGCCAAGAAAGAAGAAGAACACGGGATAAACCTAAATGGACGACCACTAAGTAACCTTCGCTTCGCAGATGACATAGACCTAATAGCTGACACACAAGAGAAACTACAGGATATAACAAACAGGGTAGATAACAGCAGCAAGAGAATGGGCCTTAAAATCAATGTGGAAAAAACAAAAACAATGGTAATTGGAAAGCACCACGAGGATCTACAGATAAGAATAGAAAAAGGAATATTAGAGCAAGTTACCAGATTCGTATATCTTGGAGGACTAATAACAGAAGACGGAAGATGTGAAGAAGACATCAAGCGAAGAATTGGACTGGCGTGCACAGCATTCGGAAAACTGGGAAAAATGTGGAAGACAAGAAACATCTCCATCAGAACAAAGATGAAGCTCTATCATACCTTAGTAGAACCGATATTACTATACGGATCAGAGTGCTGGTGCTTGAGAAAAGAAGACGAACGGAGACTATTGGTGGCAGAGATGGGCTGGCTAAGAAGAATAATAGGTAGAAGCAGAAGAGAAAAGATCAGAAATGAAAAAACACGAGAAGAACTAGGAGCTGATGAAACAATAGTAGAAAAAATCGCAAAGAGAAGACTCAGATGGTTTGGGCACGTAATCAGAATGACGCAGCGAAGACTACCAAACGCTGCATTACACGGACACATAGAAGGAAAGAGAAGCAGAGGAAGACAACGAAAGACATGGATAGATAATATCAAGGAAGATCTGAGAGAAAGAGGCACAAGCTTGATTGGAGTTAGAGAAACAATCAGGAATAGAGAAGTTTGGAGAAGTTTCATAAAGGCCTCATCGCCATGAATGGCGGAAGAGAAGACAGAAGAAGACTATTATTATTATTGTTAAAATTATTATGCGTCGTAAACGTTAAATCCGATCAGTCCGCCGCCCTGGCGCGTCACGTATATACGTCAAGGGTCGTTGCGTGCGCCTGCTGCTGCAGCATCTTAGGCGGCTCGTTGCACTTTTTGAACTTCGCGTCAGGCGGGTGGGGGTATAGGCTAGGTTGGTGATGGAGTGCAATAGGTAAGAAAGAACTTTTGAGGGTCAGTTGCTCTCGGTCTGATAGTCGTCATTGTTGATAAGACAGGAACATTTGATGGAATCGAAGTTTCGCTCGATTTCATCAATCGTTCGAGGTTTTTGAGTAATTTAAGGTTTCGGAAATAGTTTTAAGTGTAGATAAAGCGTGGCGAATCGAATCGTCGAATCTGTTCGAATATTTGCGATTTGATAAGATTTTTTCAGTCTCGGGTGAGGACTTAGTTTTCGGCCGTCATTGCTGTACTGTGTTTGAAGCCATCTTTCAAACATCACTCCGTCATTAGTGGATGTATCACTGTCAAACTGTGGATTTAACGATTGGATTAACCTTGATTGTCCGACTCTCGAAATCGCTTAGCAAGTGGATACCGACTTTTGCCGGTCAGAGTGAGGTGTCCTAGTACTATGTGATGCTACCTGCCCGAGTCGCTTCGTTGCTTTCGTATCTGGGAGTTAAATTTTATTTTCTTTCGATTTAATTATTATTGGGCTAAAATCTTACGCTCCATTGTTGGAGCGGGAGGATAAGTCTGCCGAGGACGCCAACACGGACCTAGGCGTGCTCTCGAGAGCAGCAGTTTCCAGCTCGGAAACCGCGGACAACATTCGGCCATCTGGTGACATTATCCTGGAGCGTCCTCCACTAAGGCGTAGCATTCGACTCGGTAAGAAAGCTCCAGTGTATTACGGAGGAGATGCACTCAGAGCCCCAAGGGTAGGCCTACAGACGTTGGAGCCGGGTTCGAATCCGCAGCCTACGCTAGTGAAACAGGTGGTTCCTTCCTCCTGGCGTCCTCGACAGCACGCGGTGACCTTTCTGGCCGAGGGGTCACGCGCGACAATAGTATATTTTCTTTGAAGACCAAAAATGCTTATACATATCTTTAGAAGCACAGTTGTGTGTTTAGCTATGTGGCGACCGTTGTTTCTTTAAGCCGTCACTGTCATAGGAGCTGGGCCCCGCTGTCAAAAGTACATATAGATGTATAAGCATTAAGGTCGTTGCGTGCGCCTGCACTTGCTGCAGCATCTTTGGCGGCTAGCTGCACTTTTTGAACTTCGCGGTAGGCGGCTGGGCGTATAGGCTAGGTCGGTGATGGAGTACGACAGGCAAGAAAGGACTTTTGAAGGTCAGTCGCAGTCGGTCTGATCGTCGCCATTGTTGGTAGGACAGAAATATTGGTTGGAGTCGAATTTTATCTCGATCTCCTTAATCGATCGAAGTTTCTCAATAATTTAAGGTTCCAGAAACAGAGTTTTAAGTGTAGATGAAGCGTAGCGAATCGAATCGCCGAATCTTTTTGTATATTTGCGAGTTGATAAGATTTGTCAGTCTCGGGTGTCGACTTAGTTTTCGGTCGTCATTGATGTACTATGTTTGAAATCATCTTTCAAGCATCGGTCCTTCAGTAGTGGATGTATCACTGCCAAATTGTGGATTTATCGATTGGATTAACTTTGATTGTGATTTCATGCTCGATTTGCGAAATCGCTTAGCAAGTGGATATCGATTTTTCGCCGGTCGGAGTGAGGTGTCCTGGTAAACGTGAAATCGGAATCCGTCGATGCTACCTGCCGAGTCGATTCGTTGCTTTCGTATCAGGGAGTTAAATTTTATTTCCTTTCGGTTTAATTATTATTATTGGGCTAAAATCTTACGCTACGAGCCTAAATGCCTAGTAATTAAAAGTGGTAATTTTCGATAAACTTGATGATTGGAGAGAACTAAGCACTTTCCTTTTCTCACGAATTTCATTGTGTACTGTCATTTGTAATTTGTATAAAGTCGTTTTGTAGTTAAGATTAAAAGAATTTACAAGGAAATATGGCTGAGTCAGGTCCTAGCTCTTCACATGTTGAAGTTAGTTCAGAGATGGTTTGGACTAAATTCTTGTCGAACTTAGCCGAGTCTATCTCCTCTCTCGGGGCAACTCAGGTCCAGATAAAGGAAGATTTAATAAAGCGCCAGAAGCAGCTCATGGAAAGTCTTCTGTTTAAGGGAGAAAATGAAGGAAGATTTGATAGAGCGCCAGAAGCAACTCGTGGAGAGTCAGGCCAAGCTAAGAAAGGAGATTAGAGGTGAATTTATACAGTACCAGAGTCAGTTCACCGAAAGACAGGTCCAAATGGAGGAGAGATTGATAGAGCGCCATAACCAATTTATTCAGGAACAGGCTTCGTTCGGGGAAGAGGTGAGAGATGAAATTATAGAGCGCTATATCAGTCAGAAAGGTGAAACAGGCCAGAAACTTCTATCGCCCCTTCAAGAGTCAAGGGAGTATCCATTGATGGAGCAGGAGGAAAAATCTGCCGAGGACGCCAACACGGACCCAGGCGTGTTCTTGAGAGCAGCAGTTTCCAGCTCGGAAACCGCGGATAACATTCGGCCATCTGGTGACATTATCCTGGAGCGCCCTCTGCTAAGGCGTAGCATTCGACTTGGTAAGAAAGCTCCAGTGTATTATGGAGGAGATGCATTCAGAGCCCCAAGAGTGCAGGTGTTGGAGCCGGGTTCGAATCCGCAGCCTACGCTAGTGAAACAGGTGGTTCCTTCCTCCAGGCGTCCTCGACAGCACGCGGTGACCTTTCTAGCCGAGGGGTCAAGCGCGACAGCTATTGTTAAAACACCTAACACTGTTAAACTCTCAAGAAACATCTCTTTACCTACTAGAAAGTATTAAATGCGAACAATTTTTTCATCTGCCTACTGAAATGCCTTTGAAACATCCATACAAATCTTGAACAGACTTAACTAACTAAACTCAGTCCACCGGTAACTTAATTGAGGTAGAAAATAAACTTGGTAAGTTTTAGCTTCTATAATTTTTTGCTGTGCATTCTTGAATGTTTGAAATTGTAAAAGAAATTCCAAACAAACTTAACTGTCATGGAAAGTCTCAAAAGCTTAATGCGTCATTAGCTTTTAATGCAAATGTCACAATAATAATAAGTATGGGATTGCCTGCTAGGCTATGCTACAAGTGGTTAAGGCATCGCCCGAAGTATTGTGGCGAACCGTCGCCAGTGTAGGCTAAGCTGGCCCTTAGGCTTAACTAGTGTTTAGGCTAGCTGGCCCGTAGGCTTAACTGGGCTGTGGGCTTAACTGGTGTGTAGGCTTAACTGGGCTGTAGGCTTAACTGGTGTTTAGGTTTAACTGGGCCGTAGGCTTAACTGGAGTGTAGGCTTAACTGGGCTGTAGGCTTAACTGGTGTGTAGGCTTAACTGGTGTGTAAGCTTAACTGACACGTAGACTTAGCTAATAGGTATATTCATGTCAGTGAGCCGTTGCTGTTGTTCTGGGTTGTTGATTTTGGTTGTGCTTCGGTTGCTGCTGTTGCAACCGTTGCTGTGTTGTCGTCGGGGCGCGAACCTAACTGTAGAGTTCTCATGTGACCGAGTAATGACTCGTGGCGAATTGTTTGACTTTCTTACCGAACTGTGATCTTCGAAGTTAATTAAAGTTGGTTGCTCGAGTTGAGTCCTATTAAATTCGAGAAACTCACTTCGTTGTTCTTCACTTGAGAAGTAGAAGAAGCCTCCCGCTAGACTTAGGGGGAGCCGAACCTGACGGACTTGCAGAATACTCGTCGACGAAAAACAGACTGCCGTTCGCCATAGTATCACCTAGGGCGCTACGTGAGGCGGATAGGCTCTGCCGGTATCCCGAAACGGCTAACGTGGGCGGCAAAGGCGCGGGCAGCAGTTGGATGGAGGACTGCATCCTTGTGGTAAACACGCATTGTGCCAACGTCTGACTTGGGAAAGTGAGAAGGCCTATCTGATGTAGGGTTTTCCCTACTGCGAAGTTGAAAGACGTAGGAACCTACCACTTTTTTCCCATTTAGCACCATGGATAAGACGACACGGCAGAATTCACTCCGACTTCGACGTCGCCCGAGTAAATAACGTCCGTGTTCTTTGTCTAGCAACCAATGTAAATAAGGAAGGTCATTTGCTGGATGGAATACAAGCAAAATCAGGACGGCGGCATCTGCTGGTCATGCAGGAACAGCCATCCAGTTGCGTAAAACGTTGCGAGTTAGATCATGGGAAGTGTGGAGTCTGCCTGAGCTAGGCAAAGTACAGCTGTTTGGCAGAGAATTAGACGGGGACAGAGTAGACTTATGCAGGCTGTCAGAAGTTCGCTGGGCAGGACAGGTTCATTTCACCCCACTCAATGGCCAAGGAACAGGGTCAACGAGGAGTTGGATGCACAAGAAAGCGGCCAGAGTCGTCATTGGGCCAATTAACGATAGAATATTGGTTGTGAGGATTAATGGAAAGCCAAGATGCCTCACTATGGTTCAGGTGTATGCACCAATCTCAATGGCTAACGAGGAAGTTCTCTGAGGAGCTGGACGTAGCAGTGAAGCAAGTTCCAAACGAGAGTCCTGTTGTTGATGGGGCATTTCAACGCGAAAGTCGGGAAACGTATATTGAATGCATTCGCAGCTGTAATTGGAACAGGTGGTTTGGGAGTGGGCAATCAAGCAGGTGCGCGACTGCTGGATTTTTGTTTAGATCACGAAATGAGTCCATGAGAAATGATTCATATGGTTCGATTCATCACTCGAGGCGCTAGTACACGTGGACGTCACCAGATGGTCAAATACAGGGTCAAATTGATTATATTGCAATAGCTCAGCTTTGGAGTGGGCCATCAGTGAACCATCAACTGTAGAGCCTACTGGGGTTGCGGATTATGATCCTGACCATCATCTGTCAGTGGCAAGGATAACGGTTAGATTGGCTAAAAAGAAGAAGCTGGAGCAGCAAAAGTTTAAATCTGGATGAGCTAAAGGGTGAGAAGGCAGCAGTTCACACAGTGCAAGTTGACAATCGTTATTAGAATTGGATGAGGGGGAGAGAACGCCAGATGAGTTTTAGCAACAGACGAAGACAATTCTACTTCGTGTAGCAAAAGATACGTTGGGTTACAAGAATGGTCAGAATCGGAAACCATGGATATCATGGAATCATGGATGTAATTGTGAACAGGCAAGGTTCGCGTAAATCAAGGTCAAGAGAGAAGCCAAAACAAAAGATCCTAGACAGTACAGGAAACTGAAAATGGAAGTTCTGAGAAAACTGAGGGAAGATAAATAAGTGTCTTTTTGTGAGGAGCTGGAGGGAGAAAATCGCAAGGAAAACATGCGACATCTTTTCAAAGCAGTTATGGCACTCACACGGAAATTTCAACCTCAGTTGTTATGCACAATCAGTATCGGACGAAATGATCACGGAGAATTCAAAAATTGCGGAGAGTTGGAGTGAGTAGGCCTACTGTGAAGCATATAACAGTGAGGTGAAAGACATCGACAGGCAGTTTACACGTGAACCAGCTCCACTAAAACCTGAGGTGGATCGTACAATTGGTGAGAGAACTAGTGGCAAGAGCACCTGTCCATATGAGGTTCCATTCGAGTTGTTCAAGCATATTGGAGAAACAATAGTGGAAAGGATGCATCGAATATGTGAAGCATTATGAGATCAGACAAACTCAATTTTCATTCCAAAGAAACGTGATATGTGGCAATGCACGAATTACTGGACTATAGCACTTGTCTCGAATTCCAGTAAAATAATCCTAAAGATTATTCTGGAAAGAATTAAGATGAAGACAGAATCTGAGGTGGCAGATGAACAAGCTGGATTTCGCAGAGGAAGGGGAACACGAGATCAAGTCACAAATCTTATAATCATTATGCAGAAAATTATCAACCCATCTTTCTGTGCTTTGGTGATTTTAAGAAGGCTTTTGATTGTATATCACATGAGAAGCTCTGGCTGGCCATGATAGACAATGGTTACCCTGTTCATATCGTCAACCTGCTTTCTAAACTCTACTGTAACCAGCAAGTTACTGTTAGTAGACGATATACTATCTCGAGGGTTCCGTGTCAAGAAAGTGGTTCGGCAGGGCTTTCATCATACCTATTCAACATCCAGGCAACGATGGTCATGAGAAAGCGCTGGACGGAAGATGAATTTTAATTCTACCATCGTAAGATGGTGGAGTTCAAGTAGGAGGGAGAAGAGTTACAAATTTCCGATATGCTGATGACATTGTTCTGTTGGCAATTTTAGAAGCAGAGCTCCAAAAGATAGTGAATCGTCTTGACCGGGTCAGCTGCAACCAGGGTCTGTTAATTCATGTGGCCAAAACCAAGAACATGGCAACAAATGGTACAAATTGTCCGTGATGCAGCCAATTCTCAGCCTTAAGACGGTTAAGACAGGACGATCAGCGTGACTGAGTTCTTTGTGCGTTTCGTGTTCTTCTAACTATACTCACGGTATTCCTGATCATTCGTTGTCTGTTTAGGTTGTATTAGAGTTTTTTTGTATTTCGGATTCTAAAAGAGATCTCTTAAACAGTGACGCTGTCAGCACAGCTGCACCTAAATTAGGTCTTTTCCTGGGTTTTGCCTTGTCATGATAAACTTTTGTGGCCAATAGGTTGATGTTGCAAGCACCTATTTTGACTCAGGGAGTTTGTGTAACGTTGATGTCTAGTAATAAAATTACTGCTGTTAGACGACAAAGCGGATTGATACACATATTTCCATTGTGCTAGGTTCACTGGGTGGTAAAATTATTTTGGTTGACGATGAGGTTGAAGGCTTCGCAGTCTGTATCATGCTGGATTCTTTAGGTGATAGAATTGTTGCAGATGACTGATCAGGTAGCGAAGTAGAATGTTTCGTAGGCTTCTGTCATGCTAGATTCACTGGGCAGTAAATTAAGTGTGGCTAACTGATCATGGAATAAAGTGAAAGTGTTCACAGCTATTTTCGTTCCAGATGTGATCATCAGTTTAAGTGGTGTTGTATCCAAGTTACGTGATGAATTTTCGCATCAGATGGTGCGAATTCATTCTTGGATTGCTGTACGGTCAACCGGACAGTGTCCGGTTTTTCTAAAGCCATTAAATGCAATACTAATACTTGCTGCTCGGCCATATGCTTCTCCAAACAATCTGCATATCTGAAATTCTGTAACTGCCCTTTCTGGATTGGTTCTCATCCAAGTATCAACTTGTTGTGAGTAATAAATACATGGTGGTCGAAAGAAGGCTAAATCTAATGGCTGTAGGTGATGAGTAGTACAGGATGACCTGGAAAGCATTATCAAGCCAACCCCCTATGCCTTCTGCAATGCAACAATGTTTTGAGTGTGTAACATGGCCTAAAATCAGCAGAAGCTTTTTCTCGAGAGTTGGCTTAGCGTCAGAAATAAAATGGTCCAACCATGAAACAAATACTGAAGTAGTAATCCATCCATGTTCTTGACCACAAACATATACACTGGATGTATTCTATCTGTTAATTCAGCTTTCATTCGCTCTCTATGGGATATGAAAAGTTGTGGGATATTTCGCCGAGCAGCACTGACACAACATACGACTGTGACATTCTTCCTTCTTTCAGAAGTTTTATGGAACAACTTTATGTGAACACCTCTGTCTGTGTCTGTCCTACAATACGCAGATGACACCCAGGCTTTATGCTCATGGTCTGGCAGAGGCTGCCCCCGCAATTGTCCAGCGGATCCTTGACTCCACCTCTTTCCTCGACCGCTGAATGTCTTCCAACCGCCTCTGTTTGAACTGCAGCAAGACCCAGTTCATCTGGCTTGGTGGCCTCGTGCAGCTCGCCAAGATCGATCTATTCTCCCTACGCTAGATATTTCCGGATATCTCTTTCTCTACCACGGTCCGGAATCTCGGGGTTGTATTAAATCAGGAGCTTTCTTTGTCTGCCCATGTTCATAGCGTCTCTCGTTCCTGTTTTTACCATCTTCGTCAACTTCGCACTATTCGCCATACTCTCTCTTTCCACGCTATATCGACTCTGGTCCACGCCCTCATTTGCACCAGGTTTGACTTTGGTAATGCCATCTTCACCGGCCAACACCATAGCCAACACTGCCAAGCTTCAGTCTGTCCTGAACTCTGCTGCTCGTCTTATTGGGGGCATTCTCATATACGATCATATCTTGTCCTATATTCGAGACACTCTTCATTAGTTTCCCATCCAGCAGCGTGTCCATTTAAGATTCTCACTCTTATGCGAAACTGTGTTGCTGGCTCAGTTCCTCTTTACCTCATGGACTTTTGCACTTTAGTCTCTTCATTACCTGGCCGTAGCATCACCGTTTGGCCACCCATGATCTCTTGTTTGTCTCTCGCATGCAAACTGCTACCGCCCAGTCCTGAAGCTTTTGGTATGTCGGTCCCACCTGCTGGAACCGTCTCTCTCGAGATCTGCGACTCGAGCTCTTCTCTCTTCCCCTCTCAGGGTTTCGCAGGCGCCTGAAGACTGTACTGTTTAACAGTGATTTTACTTGTTCGGGTCGGTAGTGCCCCCGTTTAGTTTTTTCTCTAAGAGGCGCTTTATAAATCTTAAATTACAATTACAGTTATAAATTTATATTTTTCTCTTTTGGCTAAAATTTTCTGGGGCTTCTGAATGGCAGTAAAACCACTTCGTCAATATTACAGATCCTGTCTGCTGTGATTCCACTTCTAGTCACAATTTCTTCAAGAAAGGCAAAGAATTTATATACCCAAATTCTGTGAACCTGGCGGTTCTTGTTAGATAAGTTGGTTCTGCAGCAGGCCTACGCAGACTTATATTTGGATGGCGCTTTAGAAAACCCATCAACCATTCTTGCCCATCCATTATTTTTCCGAAATAAATCGAGTTGAAATCTTATTGAGTTCTGCAATTTGGAATGTTAGCTTCGTTAATGAAGTAGCATTCAGCCCACAAAATCGCTCTCCCATTAAAAGAATATGCTGTTTAATTTTTTTCCAACATCTACTGGTAAACCACATGTAAGTAAAAGTGGTCTTCCACGTGCTTGCGATCCAGATGTTGTACCCTGCATTATCCCATGGACGAATCCCAAGGTCCTGGACACGGTGTCAGTGCATCGCAAGACATGCAGTTTACTTCCCAGCTTACGCCGGTACCAAATTATACTGCTTGGTGACAGATGCGCGCATGCACAAACAACTTGCCTAGGGTCGTTACACGGAGTCGAACCCGCAACCGCATGAACGCGTCACCGACAGACCACCGTGCTGCAAAACGACGACCTCTATACATTTTTTTGCGATACGACTGCCTATTTTTTCCATCAAGCCCTTTTCTTAGCGTTGCTTTTCACACTCCAAACTCTCTTAATCGCAATCTCGAGATTTCTACAGCGCCTAACGAAAGCCAAGTCCCGGGAACCAGCCGCGCTCCTTACAGGCGCTTAATCAAAACAAAATCGATAGGTAAAAGGTCATTCATTCACCCATCTATCTGTCGATCGATACGTTTTCTTTATTCACCAAAAACTAGGCGATTACAATACATAAAATGCTTGAAGCTGGTGATCCTTGCAGTCCTATATCATGGGAGCTAACAGTTAGCACAAGAATCATTAAAGAAATAAGCATAATTAGCAAATGCATGAAGCCCTATTTAGATTACATTGCGTTAGATTTCAGACTTTTTATGGCTTGCATACGTTTTTATCTACTGCCTATAAGATACACCCGCTTAATGCGATACTATCTAAAATAGCAAGTTTAGTTAACGAGAATAATATAACAATTTAGAGTTTTAATTTAAGTAAATCAGATCGAAGTTTGAGTGACGTGAGATATATTTGTTGTGATGACGTCAACTGGCGGATGAATAGTCGTTTAGTAGTCGTCGTTCGTCATGGCGAATTCCGGTTTCGGTGGAGGTACGCCTTCATATTGTGGCTGAAAACCTCTCGCGTTCGCCTGCATATCAGTAAAAACAAAGGTTGTCATATTTAAGACTTTCAGTCGGTATTCAGTAAATTATTGCAGTGGTTCTTAAAGTGGTTGCCCGCAGACCGGTACTTTACGCATGGATTCCAAATTCTGAACGCTCCAGTCCTGATCCTCACGATTCTACGCTTGCCGTTAGTGGTCCTCGAAAACAACATGAAAGTTATTGCCGTCAACTGGCAACTGAGCTTAGCTTAAAATGGTTGAGAACACCGTTTTAGTAAGAGACATTTAAAAATTTTCAGTGAATATGCTAACATACCGTTTCATGTGATTGTGTACAATAATTCGCACCTGTTCAGATCAGTTAGGTAGCCTGTATGCATCATTTATGAGTTTTAAATGCGTTATATAAACTCTGATGCTTATGGAAAAGCAAGCTTTGAAGCATATGCCTAATCTTCTACTGCGCCGTTATCATAATATACAACACATCAGTCGATGGTAGCTTTATGTATGTATGTATGTATGTATGTATGTATATATGTATGTATGTATGTATGTATGTATGTATGTATCTAGTCTTTTATATAGCGCATTTTAAGAACTTCTCAATAGCGCTGCTCCGTTAATCTGAACAAGTGAGTCTTAACTAACGAAGAGAATGTTTCTTGGGCGAAATTAACAGAAATAGAACGAATGTTTATAGGAAGACTGTTACACAGAGAAGGACCCATCTAAGACAACGCACGATGTTGTCGTGCATATATACTGCAGCGAGGAACCTGTAGATCTCCTCGGGATGAAGAGCGAAGCGACTGACGACCCAGGTGGGCACCGACCGGCACGAACAACTCACGTATATATTCAGGAGCGTATCCAGCCTACGAGGCCCGACCGAAGAGCAGGATCTTGAACTTAAAACTTTTTTCGATTGGTAACCAGTGCAGAATATATCTCATATAATCTGATATATGAGAGGATTTGGGTAGATTAACCACTAGACGGGCGGCCCAGTTCAGGACGGACTGAATTTTGGCAAACCTGCAAAGACAGAGTTGCAGTAGTCCAGACGTGTCAGGACGGAGTGAAGTAATGCCGTTGCAGCGCTGAACGATAGTTTACGCGGTATTGATAGAATTTGATGTAGCTGATAGTGGCACGACCTGCACAGCGAATTCACGTGGTCAGTCATGGATAGCTCACCGTCTATAAGCACTCCCAGATCTCCCCAACAGCTGATCACGGAGCAGCTATTGGGGCG
The DNA here is from genome assembly GCA_964023275.1 of Norana najaformis. NCBI lineage: Eukaryota > Metazoa > Annelida > Clitellata > Crassiclitellata > Hormogastridae > Norana > Norana najaformis. The sequence continues at coordinate 15,809,598 of OZ029915.1, forward strand.
ACCATCCCGGAAACGATGAGAGAAACTCCTGATGGTTGATTTTAGCCGAGCTTGACGAGTACCAAGCCACAAAAATTGCGTTTTGGATGGGTTAAGCCGAAGGCGATCAGATGACATCCGTACCTGTGCATCTGTCACAGTAATCAGCAGGACGACAGCTGGAATAAAGCTGGACGTCATCGGCATATTGGTGGACACGGGAACCACGTGTAGTAATGATACGAGTCAGATCTGCTGCATAGATAATGTAAAGGAGCTGCCCGAGGACCGAACCCTGAGGGACGCTGAAAGACAGTGGAACCCAGTCTGAGCAGGCTGACTCAACGTCCGCTCTTCAACAAACGATCGAAGCCATTTCAGCGATTGGTCCATAAATCCATTCGATACATTAAGACGTGATCAACATGATCAACATGGTGAACCGTGTCAAAGGCTGCACTAACGTCGAGAAGAGCGAGCAATTTCACGTGACCAGAGTCCATGGAATCGTAGAAATCGGAAATCAGCCGCGAGAGGACTGTCTCGGTGGAATGACCCCTTCTGAAACCGGATTGGAGTTTCGGCATAAGAGCAGGCGCTTCAAGACAGCGCAACATCTGCCAGCAACAATTTTTCCAATCATCTTGTATAAGAAGCTAAGATTTTATACCGGTGTGTAGTTTTTGATATCTTCAGGGTCCATGCCCGCCTTCTTCAGTGATCCCCGTATGACAGCACGCTTCCGACTGGCTGGTAAGACTCCCTCCAGCCGCACCAGAAAAGGCAGCAGGATGTCGATAAGCTCATGGGAGGAGAAAGGTCGGAATAGGATCAAGCGTGCTTGATTTCGGCGCATGGACAGAATAATGACCCTTAGTTGCGACTTGGTCACCAGGTCGAGGCGTTCAAATCGATGATCTGTTGTTGAATAAGTAGGAACAGTACCTTCGGTGTCATGGCGGACAGATGAGACTGTCTTCAAGAGATGGCGAAGGAAGTCCTCAGGAGAAAACGATGGCTTACGTGATCGACCAAGGATCACTGAGAGACTTTTTCATAATCGCCTACTGTCGTTAGAGTCTCGGGCAATCATGTTCTCCGATAACGCCGCTCAGCTCGTCTAACCGTTTACCGCATCACTCGACACTGAGAGTCAAACTAAGGAGTGAGTGGACTAACCCTGATGCGAACTGGACGGAGAGGTAGGATATCGTCGATAATGGAAAGAAAAGGTGGAATCATAGAGGTCCCATAAATCAGCCGAGGTGGTATCAGTATCAATATCAACAGTCATCATAAGCAGGTCACTATCAAGAAGACGGCGACTAAAAGCGTTTCTACCTAACGATTTCCATCTTCTGATGTTAATCTCAGTGACCAATGGCGATGAAGATGATAAGGCTGTGGTCGGAGATAGACGGAGGTACCATCGCAACTGAAACTGGCTTGCAGTCATCACCGGTGATAAACAGATCAAGGAGCCACTGCATTTGTGCATAGGCTCTTTAACATGCTGTAACAGCCCGAATCTGGACATCAGATCCGTTAACTGGTCAGCCCAGCGACAGCTCAAATCCTCCACATGGGTGTTAATATCACCCGTTACAACCAAGTGCGAGTTGAACGTGGCTAGGTGTTCCAAGAGGAGAGTAAACTCCTCGATGGAGGATGGAGGTTGTGATCCCGGTCGATAAATGGCGGCGATTGTCAGAGGTCCACGTAATGTGGAAAATGAGCAAAGCAGGACCTTAAAGGTGTTAAAGGTCACTGCAAGCTCAATTCGCCTCACCATAAAACTCGCCCGATGGAAAAACTCGCCCATCGCCCGCACGACGTTGAGTAGAAGACCCCGACTCACTGCGTGAAAGATCAACGATATGAAACTCAGATGGCGACGATATCTCAGCAGCGCAACGTCGGACGAAGACTGATGCCAGGTTTCGACAGCAACCATGATGTCAAGGTCAGGCAAGGTCAATGATGGCATCTGCAATGGAAGTCGATTTGTTTCAAACGCTCCTGACATTCCACGTCCCTAAACGCAACCCTGAACTTGATTTGGCGCCATCGTCCGTCACATGTAAGGACAGTACTGACTGGCTAATTCGATTTCAATGCGGCCGCCATATAAGCAATGAGAATAGAGTTTTCCTCAGTGAACGTACAACTGACCGTCCACCACAGGCCAATCGCCTCGACGCCTCAGCGCTGTACACCAAAGACGGCCTTGTAGACATGGCACTCCCTTAACAGATCTCGACCCATACGATGTCCAAAAGTTGATGAAACTTATTAAACTGAAGAGTTTTCCAAGAATTCAGAACCGAATATGCGATGTGTATAATATATGCGTAATATTTAGCCAGCGTAAAACGAAACTTTGACCGAGAAATTATAAAATTACGTGAAATAAACGAACAGACAACCATGTGTGTATTTACAGGCCATAGGCGTCATGCAGTGAAATCATTGTCAAAAATCATGATCCGCGGGAGAAACCGGCTGAAGACCAATAGATCATATAGACCAGAAATCAGGCTACGGTGGGCAAGCACGTTGAAACAGACGATTCTTAAGTTTAGACCTGAATGACATCAAAGAACTGACAGAATGAACACAACTGGGCAGCGAATGCCAAAACCTTCGGACCAGTCACCAAGACCCTCCGAGACCCCAATACAGTTCTGGTGCGAAGCACTTTTAGGGATACCAGTGAGTTGCAATAATCAAATCAGCTAGAAACCAAGGCATTAGCTAGTAAACCTATGACAGTCTGAGGGTTGTGAGATCTGATTGTACGAACATCCCGTATGTGAAGCCTATCTGACCAGGGCTGTGAAATCATCATCTTCTTCATCATCATCATCATCATCATCATCATAAACCATGGGTACAACGGCCGTAGGTGTCCGATGCCATTTTCACTATGTTCCTTACTGTGTTGTCAGTATTATTCAGTATTATTATTATTACAAAGATTTTGAAAGTTTGCAAAGTCACACAGAAATGCGAATCTGAGGTGCAGACAGCCGTTGCCAGATTGAAAACGGTTAGATATCTAGATGTTTCTTGAAGGAAGAAAACGAGTTCGAGCTTCGAAGAAGCAATTCTAGTGGTTCCATTTATCTGGGGCAGCGATGCGGAATGCACGAGAACCCTGGACAGTTTTGCATCTTGGCTTAGCCAAGAGACCCGTACAAGACGATGGAGGCTGCGGGGAACGATGTAAAAATAGATAGTGATTGAAGGTACACAATATGAATCTTACAGGTCAGACAGGGAAGTTTAAACCCAATCTGGAATTCCACAGGAAGCAGCTGTCTTATTAGGGTTAAGGAATTTGAGCGAGGAGGTTAACGGATGCGTTGAAGCCTTTTGAGTTCAAGTGCAAGATACCTGTAAAAACTGAGTTGGCATAATCCAGGCAAAGGCAGACCAGAGAACAGGCTAGGGTTTGTAACATGTCTTTTTGTAAGAGTTGACCTGATGTGATGTAATGACCTGATCTGATAGAAACAAGATTTGCAGAGGTTTGTTATGTGGGGTCTAAATGTGAGGTTGCTGCCTAGAATTTGTATTTTGGAGAAATAAGCGGCTTCGCGGAAGCATAGGCCCTGCGCAGGGTGAACGACCCTTGATATTCTTTTGTCAGACCAGTAGTAATTGGCGTTTAGAATAGTGCCATATTTTGAGGGAACATAGGGGCGATTGCTGGACTAAATAGGCTAGTGTGAACGCATCACAACATGCAGGCAGCATTGTAACGTTTTGAATTTGTTGTGTCGTTTTAGGCCAAACTGTTTCAGCAGTCAGGCAACCGTTACAACAAGTGTGTATGCAAAAACCGCGAAAGTTCATTACAATAAGTGATGGATTGCTTTATTCATGCTCGCGCCTTAGCTGAAAGATCCTTTTGATATTTATATAGCGTCGTCTAGAAACTTTCAAAAGCCCTTACGAATCGTTCAATGCGCCGTGGAAAGTAATGCCTATGTCGTTGAAAGATGGATGTTGTAAAGTTCTGAACGATTATACATGACCTTGCCTTACCGCCTGCAAAAAACCCATAGATCAACTGACTATTTTTCCGAGTTGGTTGATGCAGTGAATGACGTTGAGAAAAGCGCCCTTGCGTCCTTCATAGAGGTCACTTGTTCCGAAAAGCGACATCTCCGGGACACCGTAGACTCTCACCGCCGATAGAAAGGTGTCAATGTTGGCCATGGCAACAAAACTAGTGGCTGCCTTTGGTCGATATTGGACGGTTGGCTGACCGACTTGTTTCAACAGATGGTTGATCAACCTGTATGCACAAGACAAAACAAACTGCGCAGTGACCAAACTGTGCAGTCAGTGTATTCGTTGACACTTGTGTCAAACTATGTCATAATTTTGCACATCTGCACGAACACTGAAACACTGAACGATTGCTTCATTATTGCTTGAATTTCGCTTGTGCATTTCGTCCGATTTTCTTGAAGCAAAAGGCTAAGTGAGAAAATCATATAGTAGCCTAATAGGCTTGCATTTCTTAGAGTAACTTTAAACTGTAGAGTCTACAGTTTAATAAAGCAACGTCTGTCGTAAATTATTTACATGAGAAACTAAAATGACGTGACACCCAGCCTAACTGGCAGCAATCTCACTTAGTAAAAATCTTCGAGACTTGCTTCAGAACATTTAGAATTATGTACACATATATATATTTTTTGCTTATATAGGCCTACTTATATACATATAAATGATTTTCAGCGCAGGCAGGTTCTTCCTCTTCTTCCTCTTATCTCTCTTTCCGCTCCAATCCCAAACATCACCCACCGTAGCTGCCACGCTGTTTTCTCTGCTTGAGTGTTGATCGTGACATGGAACCGAACCCTTTTTTGCCTATCGATTGTGTTTTGACTGAGCGCCTGTGAATAAGCTGGTCCCCGTGACGTGGCTGTCGTTGGGCGCTGTAGAAATCTCGGGATTACGATTACGATTATGCAACAGCAGTCATTTTATTGGTATGCGAAGTTTGCGCTGCCAACCCTAAGAAGATAGGCTACCACTAATTCACACGCATGCCCTCACTGATAAACAAGGCGGTCGGTCGGTCGGGCGCCCTGGCTGCAGCAGCTGCGCGTAAGCCACCTGACGCGCATGGGCCGCCTCAGCTTACGTCGTTCAAGGGCTAATCCAGGAGGAACGGAATTCTGGGCGCCTGGATTTATTAGCGCTCCGACTGCACAGAAATCTTGCCTTAAATTGGCCCAAGTGCTGCTGCTGCCGCTGCTGCTGCCTCTGCTGCTGCTGCCGCCGCCGCTGATAATACCGCTAGGATATAGACCAAGCCTCAAGGCAGCCGTAAAGCCTTCTGTAACTGTTTCTGCCTGCCAAACTCCATATCCGTCCTTCGTTTAGTGCATGCATAAACAATGCCTGTTATTCAGTGCCTTTAGTCTTCCACCAATTGATGACGACGATGGCCTACTTTATTATAATCATTTTAAGATCGTGTTCTTCTCCACATTCTTCTTTTGTATTTGTTCTTGTTTTCATCCTTTGTTCTTGATCTTGCTGTGCTAGTTTTTATTGCATTTTCTTCTATATTTCTTGTTCAAGTCTTGTTCTTCCTGTTCTCTTCATTATTCTTCAAACTATTGCCATCGCTTGTTGCTTAGTCATTAGATAGTGGCACAACAAATACATGAATATTTTACGTTTCTTCAAATTCTATTGTACGTGTTATTACTTTTCTTGTTTTTATTCTTCTCAGACCTTTCAATGATACATCACTACGATCACCAGCAGCAGCAGCAGCATTAACAGCAGGTCTTGTGCCAGAGACAGAATATAAATGAAACAGAACATAGCTTTAAAATATGTCAGTGAAGCCTTTCGTTTACCTGCAAAGAACGACGCCATCTTTGAGCGCTTGTTGTATTTGATTCCAGTCATGTTTTCCTGACTGCAAGAAAAACACTAAAATATTAAAGACTACTGGCTATCTACTGCTGTCATGAGTTCCAGAACTCTGGTCTGGAATGACTGCAACGCTCCAGAAACTGTTCTGGCAACAATTTCTCAGTCTATCTGTTGCTCTCTCTCTCTCTCTCTCCCCACCTCTCTCTCTCTCTCTCTCTCTCTCTCTCTCTCTCTCTCTCTCTCTCTTTCTGTCTCTCCTTCTACCCCAAGAACTTACTCGCGTTCTATTTCTTTTGTTTCTTTCTCTTAAACAGTAACTTTCGCCTTGTTAGGCGCTGCTGTTGCCAGTTGTACAAGATTATGTTGCCTGTCTGATTCGTTGTGCCTCTTTCTATCTTCTTCGCCCAAGTTTTCGCTGTTTTGGCTTCTTCTCTTTCTTCCAATACCACTTTGATTTTGTCAGAAATAGCAAATAAGAGTATAATGTCTACTGGCCTAGTTAGCTACATCGGTAAATGCCTACGCCAAGGAGCCTCCACGGTTCGCAACCCGATGGTGGCTTATTTCAGAGATTTTAAGTTCGGGCTAGCACTGTCCGTGCACGGGGACCTTAAATGGCTTGGCTCCCATTCAAAAGGCAGCAGTGGTCGAGGCCATACTGTCGCTATAGAAAAACCGCGTACATCTATGTTTTACATAACCTATTACACAGGTAAATGTCTGACCTACAATAAAGGAGTCTAATGTTTTCTTCGTATGATATAACACAAATGGTGGCTGAAGTAGGTGAAAATGTTTTCGTGGCCTATCGCAACCCAAAACACAGTTGGCCTTAAACTGTTTACATACGCTGAACAGGTCAGCGTAAAGGCTTTTCTGTTTGCTGCCTTCTCAGTGAAGTATAAGATTAGAAAATTCTAGACCTGAGAGCTGACACAAACAAAATCTATTAAAACAAAGTTATAGGCGAATAAATTAATTAAGACAGATGCCAACATCATTCGTTAGGCAGTTAGTTAATCAAACACTTTATAACGCGCGTTTCAAGTAAATCACAAAATCACCGTCTACTCTACCCTATTTGATGTTAACGTCATTAAGAACAAAACGTTCGTTATTAAGCAAACAAGGCTCATAACGAGAAGCGTCGCCATTTGCGAGCACAAGCACATACAAAGAGCCCAACCGACAAAGTCCCATCCATAGCCAACATCCAGTAATAAATTCCCGCTTTTATACAAGCAAAGTATCCGCTATGTAACAGTTAAGGGAGCCATGGTAAGGACTCCCCGCTTAATGACGAAATTAGGCTACGGGCCTTTTGTCCCTTTCATGGCTCTTTGTGCTCTGCAAAAATTTGTATGCACGTATATAAAATATAGTTTCTATAAAACTCTGCAAAATAGCGACTAGGAAATTGCAAAAAAAATTATAAAAGTAAATGAACATTTTGTTAAATTATGTAGCATTGTTCACATGAGAAAACAAAGTGGAATAAATGATTAAAACAAGCTCGTAACATTCTGAACAACTACTTAGACTCGTGTGCGGATGAATAAATTGATGAAGCAAGAGCCCTCAACCTCTGCGATGGTCACATGGCACTCAAGAAAAATATTTTGCCACTCACGAAATGCAAGCACCGCAGTGACATGCAGTGGGAGAGAACACAAGGCGAATATGGTAATTGTAAACTAACAATTTCTAAAGCTCTACTTTAAAGCTAAGCGATGGACATCTGCTAATTCACGAGCGCTGTGTCAAGTCAGAGGGGTTGTCCAAAGATGTCATGTCAAGAACCAAGACCAGAGAGGAAGGGGTAGAGAAGCTGTTAGGGTAAACTGTGTCTAAGCTGAGAGAAATGGGAAGACAGCAAATTCAAAGGATTAGGGTAGAATTTCTTTAAAACCCAAGACTTCATTTTTGAACGAAATACATTATAAATATTTATTTTGCCCCGAGGTATTTATGATCCCTCAGGAAGTTTAAAAATTAACCGGAAGACAAATTATATTCTGAGATGGCAAATCTTCGCTGATGTCAGGCTCCTCAAAAGTGCCCCGAACGCAATCGAATTAAAGCGCTGAATTGTGGAGGCAACACGTTGAAAAAGGAAAGCAGTCTCCCTTGGATCTCTGGAAACCCTGGTCAAATGTCCACCCAGATTAGTTAAGAACTCCAGGCCCTGTAAATTTATCGGGCCAAGGGTCTTGAAGGCCAAAGGGATGAACTGATAGGAAGCCGATAAATCGGAATATTTGGTGACCTTCCTCTGAGCAGCCAACTCTGCCGCTGTACCTGCATTTGTGGCTGTGTGAGGCAAGTAAGAATCGGCCAAAGTGTCAACAACAGTAACATCTCAGACCATAGACATGCCCGCCTGCCAGGGAATGAGAGTAGCGCCATCTGGGCGTTTAGCGTCGGATCTTGAAAGTCCAACTGGTTCTTTAGAGGAAGGGAAACCCGCCTTCACTAAAGCTCGCCAGATTAGATCATTTAGAGCTGCATGTTTGGCAGTCCTACCGGGTCCAAGACGACAAGCCATATCATGAGAGCCATCAGTGAATCACAAGGACATCTATAAGTGGTGCAGATCTCAGCACCGAGGCGCAAACCCATGGCCACTCGTACTGCCTCATCTCCAAGTCTTAGACCACAGGCACTTATTGGGAAGGCAAACAACCAGTCACTAGAATGAGGTGAAGCCACCGCCTTGACCCACGCCCTGTGATAGTCCGATACGGCAGACACTTGTAAGGTGGCTATGTTCTTCATAATCAAAGGACGATCACATGCTGATTGTTTATGTGCAACTGGGTCATCTGGAAAGGGTGCGTTTGATACCAAACTCCACTGGGACCTGGCCATAAGAAAAACATCTTCTCCCACTGCGTCAGCACCGGATCCGGCCAAGATGGATGCCTAGATAGGCGAGGTACCTGCGGCTGAGGCCAAAAAGGCTGGAAGTGCCAACGAGGTTGCACGTCTAATGCCAAATCCACCATACTTAACCGGGAGCGAGGCCTGAAGCCAGTGCATGTCCGACAAAGCCAAGTTCAAGGTGCTCGAGAGGCCCTCTCGCAGTACAAGATCAAAAACACTCAAGCACGGGTGGTCCATACAAGGGGCACATCTGAGGGTGTGAAGCAAAGTAGGTGAGCTAAGAGAGCAGCGAAGAAGGACGAGGGCGTCATGCCTACCAATAGATGCTAGGCGAGAGACACCGACCCTGAGTTCTGAAACTCTGGCCTACAGAACAGACCTGAGAGCTCCCCCAAGAGATAAAGTTGCTTCCAGGAAGCAGGCATCATCTGGTAACGTTGCTGAAAAGCGGTTTAGTGGATCCGGAAGAATGGGGTGTTGAGCTTGTAAAATGATCTCGCATTTTGTGATGTTCAGAGTCAGACCCATGGCACCAGCTTCTGACATGATAACCCCGACATCCCCCCACAACAGGAGTCTTGCTGCCCAGAGTTAGGCCGTCAGGATAACCCAGCACCAGAGAAGAGGACAGACGTGAATGCAGCGGTTGCAGAGGCAGGCAAAAGAGGAGTGGACCCAAATTGCTGAGGGTCAGTTTGTGATAAGATGGAAAAGTCGCCAAATTTTAAAACTGAAGGTGTCCCATAAACAAGATGACAGTACGGGTATAGCTGAGGGACCAGATTTGCCACCGCTTCTAGCATAGGTTTACGATTAAGACTGTTAAATGCGTTGCCAAAGTCAAGCTTCACTAACACCGAGTCTTGTGGCAAGCAAGCAAGAAATCGACGGGTGGCATGAACCGCCGCTTCGCAGCCGCCAGGAGTGCCAACCCCGAGTTGCAGAGGAGAGAAGTAACCGAAAAGGTTGTTCAAAGTAAAAAGAATTAGCGCATTTAGAGGTCAGGCGGCGCCAAACATATCCTATGGCAATGGGGCGAAGCCCACCTAACTTCTTCCTTGAGGCCATTAAAGTACAGCCAAAAAGAATGGGAGTGACTGTGCTTGGACAGCAGCCTTCCAACAGAAGATTAATAAGAGAGATAATAGAGGAAAGAACCTCAGGGCCAGTTTTCTTACATGTAATCAGGTCCAAGATATGCTTTGGTCGCAACCCATCAGGGCCACCCGAGGAACCAGCTGGAAAGAAACGGACCACATGCAGAATATTCTGTTCTGTAACCTGAAAAGGTGAGAGGTTTTGATTTAAAGGTGGTATGTCCTTATCTGTGCGAGAGGGAATGGGATGCTTGGCCTGAAGGTCTGCAAAGGATGCCTGGTCTGCCCGGACTGGCTGTTCCTCTGAGCACAAAATCCGCACCGCTGCCCTGATGTTACCATCTTCCAATTTAGCGGACACAGCTGATGCTATAGCTTCTGGACCCTAGCGTCCCTCATTGTGGCGCCCATTCCGCTTGACAAAAGCAATCGGTGCCGAAAATTGGGCATTGGAGTTCATCTCGGCAGTGAAAATGGCGATTCGTATTTTGATAATAGAGGTTGCACTGTGGCGTCTGCCCCCTCTGGCTGGGGAACCAAGATGAAACTGCTAAAAAGCAGAAGAGTGTGCCAAGTATCTGGGTTAGTCGGGTCAGACAGGATGCGGTTTATAATCTGAGAGACTAGATGGCCTAAAGAAAAGCGAGCGGCCCTGGGAATGTGTTTTATCAGCCGACATGCAGGGTTAGGGTGAGCTAAGGGAGGACTCTCCACTGAAGTGAGAGGGGGCTCCCCCGTTTGGGCAGGACCCCGAGTCCGACAGGGTCCCTCCTCCCTGCGCACTCAAAGACTGACTCGAGGCAACAAGTCCGTCTTCCGCGCCTGGAGTGCCTGAAGGGAGGACAGACAGCGGTGGTTTATGAGATCCCGGGCATGGACTATCACGAGGGCCGTGCTTATGGACCAACCCATCGCCTCGGTGCACCTGTCTAATAGCATGGCAGTGGCTACAAATGCCTTAGCCTTCTGGCAAGTCTGTGATAGTGGCCAAGGCTGACCCTGTGATAAAGACATGACGTAATCAAAAAAGCAAGCTACAAAGCCCGACTAACATGACGAGAAGGTTCAGTATGGCTATGATACACGTAAACACGGAGGCGGAGCCGGTCGCCGCGTGCGTAGAAAAACGTGCGTGAGTATAACTTTAGGCAATTGTGCAAAAAGAAACCAAAACCTATAGCGGTAGTTGAAAGACAAAATTCTTACCAACTCAAAAACAAGAATTTCAGCGAAAAAACGAGCGAGAATGATGGTAGAATAAAATCAAGACCTCGCAGAGGAAAAATGCCGCCATCTTGAACGAAGGGCCACCCAAAAATTATTATAATTATTATTACTAATAATAATAATAATAATAATAATAATAATAATAATAATAATAATAATAATAATAATAATAATAAAAATATTATTATTATTATTATTATTGTTATTAATTAGAAACTTCAAAAGCGCCAGTGTCTAATGCACAAGGCATCAACCAATGGCACATCGAATTTAAGCCGCATTCAGGTCAATATCCATAAGATCAGTACAATAAGAAAGAGACGCAGTCTACGGCGAAAAAGCCAACTGAAAAGTCAAGTCGAGAACGATATGACATAAGAGACTGGGCATAATGCACTGATGCTGGAAGAGAATTCCAAAATTTCAGTCCAGCAACTGAAAAAGCTCGCTTGCCAAGAACAGTTCTAGTTTCTGGCACAACAAGAGAGGCATTCAGATGACCCGATTGAATGATGATGAGTTTGAGGAGTGAGGACTGATTTTAGGTATTGTAGTAGGCCAGATTTCAGTGCATTTAAATTTAAAACAAATTCTTTGCTCAATAGGAATCCAGTGCAAAGATTTAAGTACAGGAGTTATATGCTGATACTTTGAAGTAACGGTTATGGCTCTGGCCAAAGAGTTCTGAACTCTTTGAAGTTTCTGCATGTTTCACTTTGTGATTCTGGTAAGAAGCGAGTTACAGTACTCGACTGGAGACCAATGCATTTGCCAAAGATATCCTTGAAGACAAATGGACATATCGCCGAATTCTGCATATGTCACGCCTATGCACGTATGATGAGCTACAAATTCCATTTACACAGTTGGAGAGAGACGTAGTAGGATAAAAAATAATGCCCAAGTTACAAGCAACATCAACCAACTCCATAATTGAATCACCCAGCTTTAAAGATGTAAACCATTCAAACTTCTCAACCTGTTGTAGAGTGCCCACTCAAGACTGCACCACCTCAAAGGCAGTGGATAACAGCTACAGAAATGAATGACAAGTCTGTCAAAAGAAATGTACATAAGAGTATCAACATAGCAGTGATATCCTAGTGAATGATTGTCTAGTAATGTACCTAATGGTGTAAAAGAGGACCAACCACAGAACCCTGTGGAACACCACAAGTCAACAAAGCACTGGACGAATGATAACCATTTACATATACCGCTTGAGTGATAAGTAGCAAACCATTTCAGGGCAGGACCAGAAACCCCAAACTAGTGCTGGAGATGATGCAACAGGAGAGAATGATTCACCTTATCAAAAGCAGCAGACAAGTCAAAAAGAACAATTGCCCTCACCCTAACCTTATCCATAGAGCATATGATATCACTATGAACAGCAAGAAGTACGGATTCTGTTGAATGAATTGGTATGCAGACTGAAAGGGAGATAATAATGAGTTGGAAGATATTTGCATACGATTCATCAAGAATGAACCAGCAAATTCCAGCCTTATACCAGAGATTTTGTCTGCAAAAAGGGTCAAGAATTTACTGGTAAGCTCTTGACTAGTGGAGCATGCAGCAATGAACATATTTAACTTCTCCCGATACAATAACTTATTTAAGGCCAACCACAAAGTTTTTGGTGATGCCAAACTTTCAGCGATAAAATTAGTTAAATACTGAGATTTTGCAGATGAAAGAAGTTTTCTCACAAGTTTATATTGTTGTTAAACTTAACATGGTCCGACGAAATACGAGAGCTGACTTCTGCGCCGCCTAGCTTCAGTAATGGCAGAATTAAACCAAGGCTGTAGTGTGTGCTCAACACATGGATGGAATCTGCCTGTCAAGTAGCTTGGTTTAAAGTAGACTGGAACTGAAAAGCCCGCTCATTAGCTGTTTGTGCAGGAACTAACCACAACAGCGATGCCAAGATATCCCGCTTCAGCTTATTTAAAACAATTTTGTGCCAGGGGCGGAATTTAACAGTTTTATAATTTGGAGGTAAAAAGGAAAGTCAGATTTCGAGAAAATGTCAACATGTTATGATAGATATGATTCAACAGGAGTGACAGAATGAAGGGATTTCGAATCAGAATGAGTTAACAGGACATCCAAAGTGTGGCCTTTATCATGTGCAGTAAAGGTTTCATGGCAAACCTTTCCAGCATATACACAATGATGAAGAACAATAATGACCAACTACATCAAGATGAATATTAAAGTCACCCATAATAACTATTTCAGAGGAAGAGGAGATCAAATATTAAAGACATGACTGGAATTCACTAAGAAAATCAGTAAAAGAGAGTGATAGTGGACGATAAATATTTATAAGCACTACCAGTTTGTTGCCAGAAATGAGAGTAGCAGCCAGGACCTCAAATGACTTGGGTGTAGGCAAAGTGAATTTCTGCAGAGGGAGATGCTATTTGAAAAGAAAGGTGAATCCACCACCCTTGCCACTGCATCAAGGCTCATTAAGCATAAAAAAGTTGGGGGAATAAGATCAGTAATAAAAGCTGAAGTGTCTCTAGGTTAAAGCCAGGTCTTAGTAAGAGCAAGTATATGCAGGGAATGCTCACAAAGAAAGTTATGTACAGCAAATTATTTATTACGAATGGAGCAGTTACTGTACTTAATTGATCAATATTCAAACTCTGAAGTCTAGCTGGTAGTAAAGGTTTCATGGCATCAACATCATCAGCCAAAAGAAGGAACATAAACAGATACATAGACAGCCCATGATTTGTAGCCGAACATGTTTTTTGTGAATTTACATTCAACCGAGAACAAAAAATTATATGTTACTGGTATTCCATAGCAGCAGAACATAAGACTGAATTGAAAAGCTGTAATAGGAACCACATAAAACGAATGGGTTTGAGCCAAGTAAAAAAAAATAGATCAGACCATAGGGATTCATGTGTAAATCAAAAAGCAGACCTATCTTTGCCAGATTTGGCAATGAAGAGTAGCATTAACAAAATACAGTACAAAAGCATTCAACAAAATGATGTAGCCATAATAAGAGACACGGAAATTGAAAACGTGTAGGGAAACCGGCACAGCATATAAAAAGATGTGACTGAAGTAAGAAAAGAACCATTCTTCAGTTTATGGGCAACTCACGAACATAAAAAATTAATAGAGGGCCGGCCAGTGTGAGTGTGTATGTAAAGCCATACAATTACGAGACTGTGGTTGGAATTCTACTATGCCATCAAGATGTTGAGGAGTTACAGATAGACGGGCATGAGACAGATGATGGTGGGTGAATGATGAAAGGAATAGAGAAAACAGTTTGTGAAATTTAGGAGGCAGAGCGTTCCAGAGTCGAGATGCAGTGGATAGGTTTGAGAACTTAAGATGAGTATTTATACAGGGACGAGAAAGAATGAGGTAAGAGGATAAATATTTACAGCGGTCTGATTGGATGGTAGAGACTACCGGCGAGGGCACTATACCATCATGTGGAGGGAACAAGGAGCCGGGGGAGGCAGATAAAGACATGGATGGACAACATAAGGGAAGACCTGCGGTCACGGGGTGCGGACATTGCAGCAGCCGTGGGGTTGACGAAGGACAGAACAGCGTGGAGGCATTTTGTTCAGGCCTCATCGTCGGCTACAGCCTGACGGACGAGAGAAAAGAAAGAACAAGATTGGATGGTAGAGTTTGCGAATAAGTAGGTTTGGAAAATTGCAGAGAGTTATAGGTTCGAAAAAAGAACTTTGAAATAAATGCAATAAGGGATTTTTAGCCAGTGGAGTGATTTCAGCATAGGATTAATATGGTGATGCTTAAAGTGCCCTGGTGACAGCTCGAGCAAGAGAATTTTGAACGAGTTGAAGACGCTTACATTGAGTGGATTCAAGTTTAAGGAAAAGATAATTACAGTGGTTAAGCTTACAGTAGTAGCGATGGTAGAGGTAGTCTTAAAATCGAATGCAGAACATTAAACAGTGAAGGTCAAGAATATGAATGAAGCAGGTGCGAGAAAGTTTTAAGATATGACTTGGAAATGAGAGATGTGGGTCAAAGGTGATGCCAAGATTGCAAGCAGGCGAATTTGAGGTAAAACTGACATGTAAACATTGTCAGGCAGACAGACATATAGGCAGACACGCGTATATACATCACCATACAAAGGGTACACACATTTTGAGATAAGTTAAGACTCAAACAGTCTAACAGTCTAACAGTCTAACAGAGGTTTAACAGTCGCTCATTAATTGGTGTTGTTTAGTCAACCAGATGGTCCCCGGTAACAATGGTCTTCCACATGGCTCAGTCTTGGCTCCACTCCTTTTCATTCTCTATACATCTGACCTGAGTCTCATCCTGTCCTCAACGGGGGTGGTGTTCCACCAATATGCTGAGGACACCCAGACTTACACCCATGGCCCGGCCGCTGAGAGTACTTGAGGCTTGGCTGAAATCTAATCGCCTTCGCCTAAATCCTAACAAGACCCAATTTATCTGGCTTGACAGTTCTGTCCAACTTTCAAAGATCGATAAGATGAGCTTATCTTTATCTTTTCCCCATGTCTCCTTTTCCTCTTCAGTACGCGACCTGGGAGTGACTCTGGACCAAGAGCTCACACTGCGAGAGCACATAAAGAACGTCTGTCACTCTTGCTTTTATCACCTACGGCAAATTCGCACCATCCGACGCTCCCTCACGACCCAAGCCGCAACTAATCGTAATCGCAATCGTAATTCCGAGATTTCTACAGCGCCCAACGAAACCGCGCCGCGGGGACCAGCTTATTCACAGGTGCTCAGTCAAAACAAAATCGATTAGCAAAAGGGTTCGGTTCCAGGTCAAGGTCCAAAAGTCAGGCAGAGACAGCGTGGCAGCTACGGTGGGTGATGTTTGGGATTGGTTCATACATTCATCTGCTCAAGAATTGATTTTGGCAATGCCATCCTCGTAGGCCAAGGATCCTCCTACACTGCACAACTCCAGTCTGTCTTGAATGCTGTGGCTCGCCTGATTGGTGACATACCTAAGTTCGGCAATATTTCTTCATTTATGCTAGAACATTTGCATTGGCTCCCACTACGGGAGCGAATCCTCTTCAAAATCTTGACCCTCGTGCGGAACTGTCTTGTTGGCTGTGCTCCGTTATATCTAATGGAGCTCTGCATCCCCTTTCTTCTATTCCTCGCCGTCCCTCTAGCTCGAACTGCCACCGCTCAGCACCGCCGCTTTGCTTTTGCTGGCCTTGCTTCTTGGAATGACTTACCTGCCGACCTTCGACGGGAGCTTCTCTCCCTCTCCCCGTAAGCGCTTGAAGACCCCAGTTCTGGCATGGGCCAGGAGCGCTACTTTGAAGCGGCACTTTACAAATTTACGATTACGATTACGAACCAGGTTTAGCTGTGCGTTAGTTCCCAACTTCGGTAAAGTTCGTGGGTTCAAATTTGGTTTTAGATAAAATTATTGTTGTAGAATAAAACTTTTAACACAAATAAAATTAATGGCATTAAGTAATTGATATCATATTTTCTTTCCAAAGGCACTTTTAACATAATAAATAGAGTTATTCAAAATGAGCGAGACCACTTTTTTCACTCAACTGGCGGTGTTCTACTTATATTAGATACGTAGTTTGTGATAACTCTTGTTGATGTATAATAATCTGTGATGCTCAAGCTAGAGCTCATCAGAAAATGATATCGGCAGTCGTCATCTTGAACATACAGAGATGTGCTGTATGCTGCCAGTGACTCCAGTGATTATATGCTCATGTGCTCAATTTAGTATCGGTTGAATGTAAAGAACGATTCTTTTCTTACTTCGGTCACGCCTTTTTATACGTGACGAAACTTGGAATACGCATTGATCGGCAGAATCGAACGTTTTATATTGAAGAAATAAGTGAGCGATAATCAAGTGCCACGCACAGTAGGCCTACAGAACAGATACGAAACAACGCAATTTTAAACAACCAGATTCGCTCAGATTAGGCAATACCAACTTAGAGGAGAATCTGGAAGCAGAATTTCGAAAATTTCATGAAGGCCTCGAGTTCTAACCAAACGCCAGAGATTGTCCAGTTGGCCATTTTTAATAATTATTATTGAGAATGACACAATCGCGTTCACGGAGGCCGAATCTGGGCAACTCGGTTGTGCGCTCTCCAAATTTGAAGCCTAATGGTCGTCTCGTAAGAACGTCGTCTTCGAGCGCTACAGGTTCTGGAGCCCGACCCAAGCGCATGATGAGTCGCTAGATCATTGTGAGTCGCTAGATGCATTTGTGAGTCGCTAGATGCATTTGCCGACACCGCCAATTCGTGCAATTTCGGCGATCAGGCAGCTTGATTCAGGACCTCGTAGTTTTACTGTGTTCGGATGCCCGTCTTTAAGAACATCTGTTGCGTGAGCCAGATCTTGACCTCGAAAGGCTCTTCACATATGTCGAGCAGCAGAGTCGACAAAAGTAGCCTACAGCTGTAGTCCATCCAAGATGAGACGAGGAGTTTTTGTGGTAAAGTAAAGACTTCCAGCTCCGAAGTGTGTTAAAATGTGGAAGCACCCACAAACCTTGAGCCTGCCTAGCATTTGAACAAATGTAGAAAATGTGTGAAAGCCAACCACTTACAAAAATGTGCCATTCTAAAGAGTCTAATCGCTGAAAAGTCCTCTCGGGTCTAGAAGTAAGGGAGTACAAAATTATAATGACCATAAACAGGCTCAGAAACTGATCCCTTCAGCTGCCGCTGAGAACAACTAAACTTTTTATGTCACGATGCCGTAAATGTACACTTTCTCTATAGCGACCATATGATCTCGAACCTGCTCATTTTAAAATGAATCTCGACTGTCTGTTGGGCAGATCACAAACAACAGCTGGTGGTAAGAAAATGACCTTAAATGTAAATGTACATGGTTTTCTGTAGCCCATGTGTCCTCGACCCTGTTCAGTTTTCAATTAATTTATTGGGTGAGATCCTTCACAACCGCCTGTTTGAATGGGCGCCACGCCATTTACCGAACCCTTTTGCCTATCGATTTTGTTTTGACTGAGCGCCTGTGAATAAGCTGGTCCCCGCGGCGCGGCTTTCGTTGGGCGCTGTAGAAATCTTGGGATTACGATTTAAGGTCCCCGTGTATGGATCGTGCTGGATTAAAATGGCTAACATGTTAATGGTTAATATGTTCACAAAGTTGATAGTGGTGTTGAAGGGTATGTCACGAACAAGGATAATTTCAATCGCCTTGTCAGCCGTTCTAAATTGCAACCATCTAAGGCTATATAAGGCTGCCTATGGTGAAAGTAAGATCACTCGACTTTAATTACCGTAATTTATTGCTGAGACAACCAACAAAACAGCAGAAGCTGGTTTCTTGTCATCAGGAAGATTGCACTTTACTTGGTCTACAGGGTTGTTTAACATGGAACATCAACATAACTAGAAGGCAGCGTATCGAATGTGTTGATTTTAGATTTCATTGTAGTATTTCCACAAAATTGTTTTTAACTGTAAAATTCTTGGTTTTGGTATGTGAATTGTTTATTTTCTGACTCAGTATTTGTCTTTCCTGTTTCTGAGATAAATTTTAATTATTTGTTTCGTGTTATATTAATTTACGTGCCGGTCAAATTGCGACCACCGCCCGACTTGTGTTTGTCGGTTCTTCTGCTTCTGATAAATTTCTTCATCTTAATTCTTCACTTCCTTTCTTAGATTACTTTCAACCGACAACTCTTGCAGAGGTTAGCAAATTTATCTTTTTCTAAACTAACAAAAGTTAAGTCCTTGACGCCATTCTTTCATCTCTGTTGCAGGGGTACTTTGATGTTCTGGGCTCAACTAACAAATTATCAATTTCTCATCGAATGACGGTTCATTCCGTTTATCTTTGCTCGTGTTCTATCATCTGTTGAAGAAACCCTCTCTCGACCCAAGCGATCTGTCCAACTACAGACCCATCTGAACTTTGAATTTTGTATCTAAAATTTTTCAGTGGGTAAGTTATAAATCGTATGCAAATATTTGAACATCATCGGGGTCTTGGTGAACTTTAGTTTTAAGGGCTGTGATGCCTTGCGTCAAGTCGGCTGTGTATACCTACAAGATATACAAAAGCAGCCCAGGGACAGTCTGTGGGACACCGTATGAGATTGGTGCCCATTCTGATCTGTCTGATCCGATTTTCACCGTCATGATCCACCCATCCAGAAAAGATCGTAGTCATTCGAGAGGCTGACCGACTTTTCCAAGAACCATTACCTCCTCATTCAGTACCTGAGGCTTCCAATACTGACAACCGAAAACCTGGAAGCATTCAGTCGGACACCACAGTGGATCCCTCGACACCCTTGAAGAGGGTTCCATTGCACAAATTAAAAATTGACTGACAAACGGTACGCACGAGTCTGGCATAGACAACCAGTCGTGGATTACATGTCGCCAGGTAATTTTATACACAAGGTTTTTCCAATATAAACATGTGTTTATTGATGGCGCATGCGTGAAAGTTATTTTGTTAAAACAACATGAATACGTTCATGTTCTCTATCTCAATATATTGCTATTCATGATGTCTATAAGGCGGACGTTTCAAAAACGACTGAGTCATAGTATTTTTATTTAGCATAAGTTCAGAAAAGTATTTACGTTTTGAGTGTTATTGTTAATAGTATTGTTGAGAACGAGTCGGGTTAATCCGACGGTCCCTAAACACTCGTTGACATAAAAAACTTCGTCGACTCGGTCGATTTTGTGACAATTGCCATTTTGCAAATACACAAAGCTAGGATAACAGACGCAAACTCAGGTCCATTATTAGACAGCGGTGGTGAAGGACCTCACCCGATCACTTAATCGAAAAATGAGCAGGGTCGAGGTCATGCGGCCGGTATAGAAAAACGCAAACATTTACATCTGAAATTTTAGAGACATTTTATAGGATTTGGGTTGCTGCCCAACGTGGGAACGCCATCTGCTTCTAGAGCTGGGTCATGCACTGAGCTTGTTGACTGAGCTTGTTGAAATGGCAATCCAAACTCTGTAGAATTTAAAATGCTAATAAAATTTAGTTAATAATAATAATTAGAATAATATTATTTTCATTATCATTACAATAGTAGTAGTAGTAGTAATAATAATAATAATGATAATAATAATTATTATTATTATGTCACTTCAATTATGAAGCAAATCTATTATTTATTCCTTTGAATTATGAATACAGGCCTATTTTACGTCACTTAAATTATGAAACAATTCTATTGTTCACAATAGATTTGTTTCATAATAATAATAATAATAATAATTATTATTATTATTATTATTATTATTATTATTATTATTATTATTCTATTGTTGTTGTTATTATTATTATTATTATTATTATTATTATTATTATTACTACTACTACTACTACTACTATTATTATTATTATTATTATTATTATCTCTCATTATTCAGGAAAATGATGAGGATAATGACGATGATAATGATGATAATGATGATGATGATAATAATAATAAATAATAATATTTTATCACAAACTGGCCCTCAGCATGGGGACCCTTTAGGTCCCCTCCTCATTTGCCTGCCTCTGCAACCGCTGCTTTCACGTCTGTCCTCTTCCCTGGTGCTGGTTTATCTTAATGACCTAACTCTGGGCGGCAAGACCTCTGTTGTGGCGAGGGATGTCGGGGTTATCATGTCAGAAGCTTGTGCAATTGGTCTGACTTTGAACTTCACAAAATGCGAGGTCATTTCACAAGCTCAACACCCCATTCTTCCGGATCCACTAAACCGCTTTTCAGCAACGTTACCAGATGATGCCTGCCTCCTTGGAGCACCTTTATCTCTTGGGGGAGCTCTCAGGTCTGTTCTGTAGGCCAGAGTTTCAGAACTCAGGGTCGGTGTCTCTCGCCTAGCATCTATTGGTAGGCATGACGCCCTCGTCCTTCTTCGCTGCTCTCTTAGCTCACCTACTTTGCTTCACACCCTCAGATGTGCCCCTTGTATGGACCACCCGTGCTTGTACTGCGAGATGGCCTCTCGAGCACCTTGAACTTGGCTTTGTCGGACATGCACTGGCTTCAGGCCTCGCTCCCGGTTAAGGATGGTGGATTGGGTATTAGACATGCAACCTCGTTGGCACTTCCAAGCTTTTTGGCCTCGGCGCAGGTACCACACCTCTCCAGGCATCCATCCTGGCCGGATCCGGTACTGACGCAGTAGGAGATGATGTTTTTCTTATGGCCAGGTCCCAGTGGAGTTTGGTATCAAACGCACCCTTTCCAGATGACCCAGTTGCACATAAACAATCAGCATGTGATCGTCCTTTGATTATGAAGAACATAGCCACCTTACAAGTGTCTGCCGTATCGGACTATCACAGGGCGTGGGTCAAGGCGGTGGCTTCACCTCATTCTAGTGACTGGTTGTTTGCCTTCCCAATAAGTGCCTGTGGTCTAAGACTTGGAGATGAGGCAGTACGAGTGGCCATGGGTTTGCGCCTCGGTGCTGAGATCTGCACCACTTATAGATGTCCTTGTGATTCACTGATGGCTCTCATGATATGGCTTGTCGTCTTGGACCCGGTAGGACTGCCAAACATGCAGCTCTAAATGATCTAATCTGGCGAGCTTTAGTGAAGGCGGGTTTCCCTTCCTCTAAAGAACCAGTTGGATTTCAAGATCCGACGCTAAACGCCCAGATGGCGCTACTCTCATTCCCTGGCAGGTGGGCAGGTCTATGGTCTGAGATGTTACTGTTGTTGACACTTTGGCCGATTCTTACTTGCCTCACACAGCCACAAATGCAGGTACAGCGGCAGAGTTGGCTGCTCAGAGGAAGGTCACCAAATATTCCGATTTATCGGCTTCCTATCAGTTCATCCCTTTGGCCTTCAAGACCCTTGGCCCGATAAATTTACAGGGCCTGGAGTTCTTAACTAATCTGGGTGGACATTTGACCAGGGTTTCCAGAGATCCAAGGGAGACTGCTTTCCTTTTTCAACGTGTTGCCTCCACAATTCAGCGCTTTAATTCGATTGCGTTCGGGGCACTTTTGAGGAGCCTGACATCAGCGAAGATTTGCCATCTCAGAATATAATTTGTCTTCCGGATAATTTCTAAACTTCCTGAGTGATCGCAAATACCTCGGGGCAAAAAATAATAACAGTGATAATATTATTATTTTCATTATCATTGCAACAATCAGTATTATCATTATTGTTATTATTATTGTTATCATCGTCATTTCATCATCGTTATCACCATAATTTTCATTATCATCATTATTATTATTAATGGAGAATATGCAAGTCTTTGAGGTTCTTTAAAGGGCTATATATATGGAATATGTAACTAGACACAAGATATACGGTACAACAAATACTAATTTTGAGACACAGAGAAGGTGAAGAGAATGAACAGATTGATGTACAACTGCTTTGTTGACTTCGAGAAGGCCTTTGACTCGGTCACACAGAACATTATATGGGCAACTTTACAATCATACAGAAGAGGAAGAAGACTGGCAAACATCCTCA
This sequence comes from Norana najaformis, assembly GCA_964023275.1. Lineage (NCBI taxonomy): Eukaryota > Metazoa > Annelida > Clitellata > Crassiclitellata > Hormogastridae > Norana > Norana najaformis. The sequence continues at coordinate 15,832,220 of OZ029915.1, forward strand.
AGCTTATGGGCAGACATTCAAAGGCGGAAGTAAGATGGCCCAGGAATTGAAAGAGTGATTCGCACTGACACTTGGAACCAAGTGAGGAGATCCAGTCTCCTCAACTAAGTTCACAGTATACCTAGAAAAAGTGATGGAAGTAATTCAGACAATGGCAGTGAAATATCAGTACAAGGAGGTGATAAACAACTTAAGATTTTTCAGATGATAAATATCTCATTACAAGAACTTCCGGGGCATTGCAGAAAACTTTACTGGGTAGGGCAAGGATGAAAGCCAATATAAAGATAAATATATCAAAGGCTGAACAAGTTTAGCCGACTATAATCGGTGCATACTGTAACGAACAGAAATTGTTTTTTTTTTTTTGATTTGATTGAGAAAGCCGCTGAAACAGGCTGTGGAGCCTAAATAAAGACTTACTGACAGTCCATCAATGGGTCCAACAACTTTCACAATCCATTCAACGATCTTCTGAGGCAGTCCCAGCTCATCTTCTTTGTCGTATCTCTGTATAGAAAAGCAATTAATTCTATGATATTAAGTTAATGTTGACGGCGATGATTAATAAAAGCTGCATTATTTTACGTACTTAAATAGTGCTAAAGACCATGCTCGACCAATCACGCTTAGCAAGTGTTAAGGATTTACTTAATTTGCATACACAATATGTAGGCCTGTGTTTGTATGTATGTATGTATACATGTATATTAGCATGGCCCTTATTTTTATGGCGAAAATTAACTGCAAAACAATATTAAGTCTCACCCTTTCAGGATATTCCTTACTATAAAAAATATGTGCAAATTTTGAGGAAAAAATTAATATTTACAGGTCGCTCAACGACTCTAATGTTTAGCCATATAGCGTAAATGGTGAAATTAAAAGATTTTTGCCATCAGTTTGACTTAGCCATGCAAGAAATCAAGCTGCAAATGAAAACTACTGTTTTAGTGTTTATTTAACAGTCTTGAGCCGATACAGAACCGTTTTTAAAATCAAACTACTGTATACTGAATGTATAGTATACAGTATGCTTTTATGGTTTCTTAAGTAGCATTAATTTTCTCACATCGGGAAAGTTTTCCCGACTCTGTTCGATAACTTGAAGCGCATACTGCAACTGTTCTTCACTCTTAAAGTGCCCTGTCTGTGCCTTGTCTTGGATCATGGCGGCGCCTCGCTCTGCATGATGATCGTTGGTGACTGCTAGTGACGATTGCCTCTAGCCTTGAACTCATCCATACTGTTCAGGGTTTCGGTTAAGAATCCAACCGGCTAGCCCAGCGTTCCAAATACATTTCTGCTCCACATTATTACGAAATAAATAAGTCTTCTGTTGTACCATCGCTAAGTTCACCTCTATGCGTTTCAATGAGTCGTTTGCTCCTTCTTTCTCTGTTGATGCTTTCAGCATGGTCCGTTTTGTGGTCAAGTCCACCTCCGAATCAAAGAGGCTGAGAAGGATCAAATCCACGGAGAGGTATCATAGGTGACCGGCTACTTTGGGTGAAGTAGCTGCACTGATTATGCGATCAGGGTAAGCATGAAGTTGATGCAGGAAGTCACAAGTGCCAGGAACCAGTACTTGATGTAAAGTTTTCCAAGAAATATGTCTACACGTAACAGTCTCCAAGATTCTCTTGCCGACAGTTTTAACTGCGACCTGAAGAGCCAAACTTGATACTTTATATTGCTTTCGACATTCAACGAGCTTGATACATACGCCCAGGGGCTCGGAAGTTTGTCCCATGATTAGGCGTTCTTTCCAAAAAGACTAGCATTAGTTGTAATAGTAGTTCGCGGCAGTTCTCACGAGGTTGCTGAACCAGGAGCTGCTGCTTACAGAATGCAATGACTTCGTCTCGGACATCGATGAGCTCAGATGAGGCGAAATCATCGGAGAAGGCATCATCGTATCTTTCTTGGTCGATGGCTGGCCACTGTTCTTGAAACCGTTTGAATACAAGGACTTCTTGGCCCGTGGCTAGCCCCATACATACTCCATAGGCGTAGCCAATAAAGTTCTATGATATAGTCTCGACAGCCGAAGTGTGGAAGAGTCCGGCCAAATAGCTGCTCTAGAATGACGGAGACACCTGATAGTCGGCCAGTGTTAGAGCTGGTTGTATCAAAACACAAGCACCTGACCAGCCTTCCAGACCCCATTCTCGTATTCCATTATGCACAGTTTCGGCCACAGCTTGGCCAGTCCCTGCGGGTATCTTTCGATTTGACAACAGGTTCTTCTCCCCATCGTTGAAACCAGAATAGGCAGCCTGTGCACTTTCTCTTTCCCTGTCAAATCAAACATCAGCTTGCTATCCCAGTGGACTGGCAGGATATTGTTTGGTTTTAATGTTAATAAAATGCCAGGAGCTGCTGCTTTTCGGTTTCTTCGACGTATATACGCTGGGTGGTGCAAGCGCTGGAAGTGCAAGCGCTTCTGGATCTTGTCCGAGAGCCCTATACACTTCAAAGGCCATCATCATGGCGGCCGTCACTCAGTCCATTTCGATCAAGCATAGTTGCCAGTTCTGGTGATATAACACTTCAGCGTCCTCGTTTTCGTGGCGGTTTAGCAGCACTCGTACTGCGATTTGGATCTTGTTCTTCACATTCACAATGACTTTCTTCCGAGTAGGTGCTGCTATCCAAATAATCCAACATAACTTTCTCCAAAAGGGCGTCTGTCGCCTCCTTTGCAGCGTCTCCTCTTTCCCATCTGCTTCTGCACTTGTTTGAGCAGCGCCTTGTCGACTCATGTAATACAACCTGGTCGTCCCTTTTTTCCGCTGTGATTAGTAGAAGAACTTGTCTTCTTGATTCTCGATCAGCTCCATGGTGTTAGCATGCGCAAAGTCAAACAGTTCTCCGAGGATCCTGTCTAAAAACTTAGCTTCTGTTGCTGTTTGGGTCTGAGACTGAGACTCGTTCTTCTTCAGCCCCTGCCATTCATAGAATAGTTGTTTGAGCTTTTTGATCGAGTGTTGGCAATGTTTGGTTGGAATTCTTGCGCGGGACCAGAAACCTTCGCTGTATGGTGTGGGCCGCTGCCGTTCGGATACCCACTTTCAGTACACTGTGGCGATGCATAAAGTGGCCAAGGAACTGCTTTTCCATTGGTAGTTTACTTCCTTCTATTCCTTCTGCAGGGCTAACTAGCTAATCTTACGAACGCGTTGCTATCTTCTTCGGCTCAAACCGTCTCCTTTATCTGCTGCTCCAACCGTTCTTGGTGGGTGAGTGTCGGCTTCGAACGTCTTCTTCGGCTTTATTCGTCTGCTTCGACTCCGACTGTATATCGGTGAGTGGACGTTCATCTCATCTGTAGTGGCTAGTTAACCGTCTAATATAGGGAGTCGGTTGCGTGTGCAAAAGACCCGTGTGCAAAAGGACACGTGTGAAAAAGAGCTGGATAATTGCAGCCTCTTGATGCCATCACGGATATGTATCCACTTAGGCAGCTAGAACTGAACTGAACTAGCGGGCTTGAGGCCACTGTATATATACTCCTATTTATATTTCTGAAAAGTTTCAGAAGGTTCTCGGACGTTCTAGAATATTATCGAGAGTTCTAGAAAGTTCTAGCAGTTACTCCAAGTTTACTCAGCACTGAATTCTTCTTCAATGTTGGGTAAAGTAGGCAAACTCAGAATATCAGTAGGTAAACTCAGAATATCACTGTCCTGGCCACAAAAGCAAAGTTTGGGGAATAATAGGCACTTTTTATACTTCGAGGCATAAGCAATTAGGAAATAACACTTATTACCAAGAAACAAAAAATAAAAATTTGTTACACGGTGTTATTATTTTCCCCCGTGATATATACGATCCCTAAGGATTGAAAAAAAATGTCCGGAGAAAATGATAAATCGTCTGGAACTACTACATCTCGTCAAGTTCTCGCATGGCAAAAGTGCTACGGAAGGCAACGGCACTGAAGCGCTGGATTGTTATAGCTAGACGCTGAAAGAGATGACAGAATTATTATTATTATTATTAACTATTGTTATTATTATTATTATTATATTATTATTATTATTATTATTATTATTATTATTTTTCATTGTGTGACAGTGTCAGTAAAATAAATTAAATTAATAAACGCCATCTCCAGAGGGTTCAGAGCATGATGGCAATGTTCCGGAGAGGCAGATGGCATTTCCTCGTTGAACAGCCACCGAAATCTTCTGAAACAAGAACGAAGTCTCTAGAAGATCATGGGTTGCATCTGTTGTCCGGCTTCCCAATTCTGTGATGAACTCCAGTCTTTCCTTGCTCCAGGCTCCGCTGGTCTTCAAGGCCACTGCCACAAAAAAGGTGAGAGCGAGTGATGGTGGCGTACTTCATCCTTCTGGACGAGACTGCGCGGTCGGCAGCTTCACCTGCTCTGACCGATGTATGAGGTAGATGGACGTTGCATAGGTGTCCGGTACTGTGACTTCCCATGCTAGACACCGACCACGCCACCAAGGGATGAGCGTCACACCGTCAGGGCGTCGGCCGTCTTCCCGCGGGAGGCCAAGAGGTTCTTTCTGTGCAGGAATTTTGGCTCTGTTCATCGCTCTCAAAATGACGTCGTTCAGCATACTGTGCCGTTGTTGTTTGCCGCCTCCTGCTCTGCAAACTAGGCCGTGTAGTCCACTGACGTCGACTTTTCCCCCGCAGTGGTGGCATAAATGCGGTTCGCAAAGTGTTGTGCCCAGTCTCACCCCAATTGCCAACCGTACCTCCTCGTCTTAGAGACGCAGTCCCAAAGAAGATACAGGGGAGCCAGTAGCCAATCACCGGAATGTGGTGCTCGTGAGACAAGGAGGCGAGTGCGATCGCACGGACTGGTGACGGACTCGAGCTGATCCATGCAGGCCTTGCTTATCCAGCAAGTATCTCAAACGTTTTGGTGGGGTGATGCTGTTCCCGTTGGTGGCTCCATACCTGTTAGGGCCACCCGTGTGGTGAGTGCTGAGCTCACGAGTTCGTATGCCATTGCTATTGTTGTTGTTGTTATTACTATGTTGTTTATTATTTTCATACTGTCTATTATGGCCATTATTAGTATTACCGTGTGAAAAGTTTGTCAGTTGGTCTGAGCTCTGGCCTTGTGACGCAGAATGTTCGGACACGAGCCTCCATTGAAACGGTTACTATGTAGGGACCTCGAATATACATTTAGGCACAAATTCTCAGAGCCGTCGATTGATGCTTAGTCATTGGATTAGATTGTCTTGTCTTCATTCCTTCATTCAAGATATCAAGCCTTCATTCAAGATATCTACTCCTCAGACCTTGTTTTAAATCCACCTTCCTCCCTTGACGACCTTCTATCTTCCTACAACTTTCCACTATCCTTTACAAACATGCTCCTATTATTACCAAACCCTGCTCTCACTCTAACAATCCCTGGTACATTTCCTATCTCAAAGACCTTCAAATCTTTCTGGCGACGCCTTGAGCGCACTTACAAACACACCAGGGATCCTTCACTTCTATCTGCTCTAAAATCTGCCACAAATAAATACCATCACCTTCTAACTGCGGCTAAACAGAGTTTTTACTCCTCACTAGCTCGTTCCCTCGCCTTCTCTGGAAAACCATAAACCAACTCCTCCATCGAAAATCCTCCAGCCAACTTCCAAATTCTCTTCGGTCTTCTTCAATAGCCGACTCGTTCTGTTCTTTCTTTTCGAACAAAATTAATACCCTCCGTCTTTCTCTTCAATCTCTTCTTCCAAAACCACCAGTGATGATGCTCCCTCCTCACTCATGATTCCCACCCTTCCCACCTCGATCCTCATTATCTGTTTTTCAACCCACTTCAGAGTCTAATTTATCACTTTGCTAAAATCACTTCCAAACAAACAGGGCGAACTTGACCCTATACCCACCTCCTTACTGAAAGACTGTGCATCTGTTCTTGTTCCAATCATTACCAAAATAGTTAACCTCTCCTTGTCTACTGATAACTTCCCCCTCCTTTTCAAACATTCTTTTGTTACCCCACTTCTCAAGAACCCATCACTTGGCAAAGAAATTCTTTTGAACTAACGACCCGTTTCTAACCTGTCTTTTATCTCCAAATTAAACGAACGGACTGTACTCTCTCGGATCAATGATTATCTAGCTTGTAACTCACTCCTTAACCCACACCTGGTTTGGTTTCACTAAACGCCACTCAACTGAAACCCTTCTCACTTCTCTATACAACAAGCTTGCTTCCGCCATCTCTCATCAACAGGTTTCTTGCATCTGCCTCCTTGATATTTCAGCAGCCTTCAATACTGTTGATCACAACATCTTACTCCAAAGACTGTCAACATGGTTTGGTTTTACTGACACTGCTCTCCTCTGGGTACAATCCTATCTCTCCTCCCGCTTGTTCTGTGTTAACAAATCGGAAACCTCTTCTCAATCATACCCTATCACTTGTGGAGTTCCACAAAACTCTGTTCTAGGACCTCTTCTGTTTATCCTCTATACTACCCCACTCAGTTCACTCATTAAAGCATCCTCATTTTGACTATCACCTCTATGCAGATGACACCCAACTATACATCTCTTTCCAAACTGTTTAAACGGCTCTATAAAACATCTTCTCCATGTGGTCAAACAAATCTCCTCCTGGATGACATCTAATCTCTTGTGTCTGAACCCATCTAAGACGGAATTCATACTTATTGGCCTACGTGATCAGCTGACGAAAATTTCTGACCCCTCTGTCTCCCTTACCCTAGACTCTGCCTCCACGCACACCTTTAATACTAACTCTCCTGTCCGCAATTTAGGTATAATATTCGACCAAAACCTCTCCTTTTCTGATCATATCACCCAGCTTTCCTGCTCTTGCTTCATGCTTATCCGTGACCTCCGCAGAACCCGCCTATGCCTTGACTTCAAAACTGCATCTACCATCGCTACATTCATGGTCTCCTATCTTCGGTTTTCCTCAATATAGACAAGCCTCAAATAAATCGCCTTCAAGCAATCCAGAATGCTCTCACTCGTGCCGTAACCAAATCTCCCAAATACCATCACATCACTACTGTTCTGAAATCACTTCCCTGGCTTAAAATACCTGAACGAATAGAGTACAATATCCTATCACTTACCTATAACACACTTCAATCCTCCCAACCCTCCTATCTTCGACAGCTATTTACAATTCAACCACTGCGTTCAACCCGCTCCTCTACTGCCCTAACACTTCTCCGCCCTCCTGTCACTTCATTCTTGAAATTTGGAAATCGCTTCGTAGCCATAGCTGTTACCTGTCTGTAATAAACTACCGCCAGAATTACGACAATTATCTGATCCACCTTGCGAACTCACCATCACTTCATCCCTTCCACTCAAAACTGAAAACACTCCTGTTTCGCATATCATATCCTGATTCCTCTTCTTCCCCTTGTCTATCTTGCAGATTCAATTCCAAACACCATCCACCTTAGCCGTCTGCCTGCCTGCTTGCCTGCCTGTCTGACTCTTGGTCTTGACCTCAAACCGAACCCTTTTGCCTATCGATTTTGTTTTGACTGAGCGCCTGCAAATAAGGTGGTGACCGCGACTTAACTTTCGTTGGGCGCTGTAGGAATCTTGAGATTACGATTGTCTAGTCATCAACCGTCCACTAGCCGAGGATTGGCTGCAACATAGAAAAGTTTGTGCCGTCTGCTTCTGTCTCTTGTATCCTGCAATAACTAGCCACTTGATAGTAAAACGTAAAGTATCCCATATCCAACAAGTGAGGCGAAGGCGTTCATCTTTTCTTGGCCCTTGAGCAGGCAATGGACGAATCCCAAAGTCCTGGGCACGGGGCCAGTGCACCGCAGGACTTGTCGTTTGATTCCCATCTTACGCCGGTACCAAATTATACAGTTTGGAGGCAGAGGCACTGTGTGCGCAAACAACTTGCCCATGGTCGCTACACAGATTCTGACACGTAGCACTGAATAAATACAGAAGTAATTTTCAACAAACAGCAACTCGACCATGAGCTTAACGGGAAGTTAAACCACGAGTTGCTTTGGCTTTAAATTCTGCTAGTGAAATTTCCTGTTATTCGCGTCTTTAAATTAGCTTATAGTCTATACAATGATAGATTTTGCAGTCTAATGTTTCATCGAGGAATTATTTTATTTTTACCCCGGTTAGTCGAATATATTCGTATTTTATTTAACTAGTTTGGCAAGCCTCTTCTTTCCCTTATTATCGTCCGTTCATTCAGCCCGCTGACTTCTTTACTTTCCAAACGCCGTTGTGTACAACGAGTCACTCCTTTTCTTCAGCAGGTTTTTAACACTCCACAGATTAAAAACTAAGATGACGCTATCTACAACATTTGCTGCGATTTGCAGCCATCGCCACGTGTCGTGTCGGCTTGAGAGGTGTTGGCGGTGGCATTTACCTTCTCGTCCTCTCTTAATGTCAATAAATATGGTCGAGCTTCTGTTTGGTGAAAATTACTGTCAAGTCTTGAAAATTTCAGATAATCTTTTTAGTCTTCTAGACTTTTGTTCAGTAACTTTAAAGGTTCCAAGCCGCCAAAATTTCTGATGCAGAGAGCAGAACGAGCGTGCAATGCGGAAGTGAATCTTGCGAACGAATAACGACCAGCTTACCCTCTGCAGTCTGATTTCGACATCGAACGCATCGCCTCCTCTGAGTGCTCGCAGACTCATTGTGTCGACAAACTACGTATGTTCTGAATCAGTGCAACAGCAACTGTTTTCTTCCTACAGATCAATTAAGAAAACACGTTCATGTCTAACAGGTTCAATTTATCAGAACACTTTAGAATCACTTGAAAGAAAGAGTGGGTAAACACAGAGATAGGCCTACATAGGTTAGCTTAATACAGCTCATGGACCGAGCAAGAGGTAAGTAAAATGATTCTTTGTAGCGACCATGCATTGAGCATTATTACTATAGTGGCGCAATAGAAGTTCTCAGATTAGACGTTTAAGTGACTGGTCTGAAACTGCGTCGAACCGGCTTGATACTTCTGGTTTTCACATCTTCATCAGAAACGTGATCCACTTCGTGGTCTTAAGTCGTTTTGTCATATAGGTAATGCGCGAGGATACGTCTTTGCCTGAACTGCAAAAGATGCAACTGTTGGTTTTCGATTATTTGCTGTTTATCTTCCATTTCTTTAAGCGATGAGTCATATCTCGAGTCTCATCCTCTGACGTTGCAACTATTTTGCCAATTGCTTTCTTTAATTAAGATGTTAATGCAATTTAGATAAAACGGATGTTTTCTCACGTGGAACACCCATATCACCACAATCAGCAAGAAAACAACCGCAGTAACTACAATAAATGCAACAGTGCAGCGTGAATTCAATGAAGTTCTTACCACAACCGGATCAAGTCAGCGTTGAGCGAAGCTGCTCTGACGATGTCTGTTAGTTGTTTGCGGTTCGTCTGTGTTTCGAGACGGAGGCAGCTCTCAGCGGGTTTGCGAGTTCTGTCGAAACTGACGTCGGAGCGAGCGAAGTCTGCACGGCTGCCAACAGACCGACATAATTGGAAACATAGCGGGCTTGTAGCCTAGAAGCGCATGCCAGCTCAACGGGCCTCAAGGCAGCTGCTGCTGCTACTGCTGCTGCTGCTCCATCTGCTGTTGCTGGTGCAATGCCGCTCTTTTGCTTCAGCTGCATACACAGTCTGGCATGCGTGTCCGCCTGACTGTCTTACGGGGATCAGCTTCAGTCTGCCCGGCGTTGAAGGGTCGGGCGTGGGAGGAAGAAACTGGGCAGATGCTGCTGCCGACTTTTTAAGGCAGATGCATGTCCAGAATGTCGTGTGAACGTGTCTAAGCTGTAATAAATATGGTAGTGCAGCTACATAAGTTTGGCATGCGCTAAGGTTTATCAGCACACGCAGGAATATATATTATATATATATATACTGCCATCAAGAGATTCTTATAGACGCTAGACATAAGTGTCCAGGTAGATTACATTACGTAATATTAAAATGACAGTTTGATGCAAGCAGCTTGCTTAAGACATCTAGTTTAGCTTTCCAGAAATATACATTCTTCTGAGGAATTTAACCTTGGAATGATGCTCGGTTGATGTGTCACAAATTTTAGGGGAACAACTAATAGGAATCAGTATTTGAACAACATTTAACGTAATGTAATATAAAACTCCGACATTTTCCAGCGTTACACAAAAGCGGTCAGGGAGACCAGCTAAACACGGTGCTACACCAAATTAAACCAGCAATCCAGGTGGTTGGATCAGCTTCGATGCCAGGTCAGAATCCGGGGCTCAGGCCAGATGAAAGTCTACGTCACGTAGTCTAGATTCAAATTCAGCTGAAGCTTATGACATAGATCAATTATTCGCTACATAGCAATTCATTTAACCTTGAAAATTATTATAAAGAATAATTAATCCAGCATTAGTAAAACTACTTGACAGTCTTCAAACTCCTTACTTCTCCCTTTCCAGTCAGCATATCGCAAATTCCACTCCACTGAGACAGCTCTTCTTTCTATCCACAATGACATTATCTGCTCCATGGACAATGGCAAAGTAACTGCACATTTTCTTATTACCTATCTGCCGCCTTCGACACTCGACCACGCTATCTTGCTACATCGCCTTGAGCACTGGTGTGGTATATCAGGTCTGGCCCTAAACTAGTTCAAATATTCTTACCTTTCATACTCAATCTTTCTGCATCAGTGGATCAGTGTCGAACTAGATACCACTCACCTGCGGTGTCCCTCAAAAAGGCTTTGTTCTCGGCCCCTTACTTTTCTCCTTGTACACCACTCCACTAAAGCGTTTTTCTGAGTCATAGTGTCTAAAACACCATGCTTACGCTTATGATACCGAACTCTACACTTCCTTTGATAATTCCTCTTCTTCGGCTCTCTCAACTCTATTACCTGATGTCTTTAACCAAGTTCAATCTTGGACGGCAGAAAATGGATTGCTCTTAAACCCAATCAAAATTAGTTTGTCCTTTTTGGAACTTCACAGCAACTGAATAAATGTTTTAATTTATAATAAATTCTTCACAGCAACTGCATGAAGTTTAACTCTTTCAATTCCGTCCATAGGCATCTTTGTCGCACAGCGCAGCTTTTCATCCCGCAATTTGGGTGTTGTGTTTGACTCCAACCTGTCATTCAGTGAACACGTTAATTCTGCCCACTACCACATTCGTGATATTGGTAGGATTAGGCGCCACGTTCACTCCTCTGCTCTGGTTTGTTTGGCTAATGCCCTGGTCTCCAGCCGTCTTGACTACTGCAACTCACTTCTTACTGGGATTTCAAATTCTAACTTGATGAAGCTTCAAAGAGTCCAAAATACGTCGGCAAAAGCTATCACTAAAACTCCAAAATATGAACATATATCACCAATCCTAAAATCACTGCATTGGCTACCCATAGAAAAACGCGTAATGTTCAAGACTGGACTAATTATATACAAGACTACTTTTCAGCCAACATTACTATCTTCACTCTATAATGACTCCCAAGACTTGTCTCTACCCGAGCAGGTCTTCCGCCTGTCTAAATCTGATTATTCCGTGGACAAGAGCACCTCTCGTCAGGCTTGCCTTTTCTCTGGCTGGTCCTAGACTCTGGAACTCTCTTCCGGCAAATGTTTGCTCGGCAAAGTCTGTTTTGGCCTTCAGATCTGGAGAAAAAACTCACCTCTTCCTGGACTCATTTCCTTCGTAGGCTGTCTCTGCGTCTTCGGGATTTCCCTTTAGCTTTTCGACCGGACTCACCATGGAATTTGGTTTGACAACAATTTTGCTTAGCAGCGACCATCGACTGATGCCTTGAGCATTATTACAGTGGCTATATAGAAGTTCATTTTGCAAGCCGGGGACAGATAATGAACTTGCTGTCGCTCAACTCTTCTCTGTGATTCCTATACACACAGCACATATTCCTGAAGGATGGGATCCCAACCGGAGAGCTTTGAATCACCAATGCGATGGGACGAACCATTAAAAGTTAAAATATTATACCATTATACAGCTTCGGTTTTGATTGACGCCTCTAATATGGTGTCAACTCCTCTCCCAGACAAAGGCGCCTCTCTAGTTCTCGCCAAGCTAAGTAACGTTCTCGCCAAGCTAAGTAACATTTCCTGTGGCTGTTGCTTGTTTCATGTTCTGGGATCCTGTTGCATAGCTCCCGCCAATTTCCACTAGCCGTCCAACCTTCAGCTGATGCCAATGAAGACTTGGATACTGATGTGCCAAAAATAATCGACATGGAAAACAATATAATTCTTGTTTCTTTTTTCTTGTTTCTGTTGACTCCAAACAAGCCCACTGTATCTTTCACATGTTGTTCTCAATTGGTGTTTCGAAATCTCAGTATGCCACCTGGAAAGACTTGATTGCTGTGTCTTTAAGTAATTGGATGTTACCATTGGTAAGATACTTTTCTACTTCGGTTTGAGATGGAAATTCGGCTGTGATGCATCGAATGTCAATGCCAACATTATTCCTCTCCTCGTTATTTTACTCTCTTTCAGCAATCGTATAATTTGTATCTCCCGAATCAAAAGTTTTGTTTCCTTGATCTCCACTCTCCTCCACTGATTTAACGTTACATTCTGTTCCTCGTTTTCATGTGCAACTGCTCCGGTTGCTCCCTGTAGGGGATGAGGTTTTCAAGAGTTTCTTCTAGTTCAAATTCTACACGTGGGCTTGGTGAGGCTTCTTTTACAGTAAGCCCGGAAAGTCTATTAAGATGCCTTTAATCCTATTTGGAACAGCATTTGTTGTCCCTTTTTCATTTTCCTCTCGTTTTTTTCTTTTCTTGTCTTTTCATGGTTCCTGACTTGTAAGCATACATTTTCGACAGCTTATTTATAATTTTTACTTATTATATATGCAGACTGAAATAAAATATGTACAGAATATAAAAACTTTCACTGTAAAACATGGCTAACAGCCACATACACATATATCGTCTATGTAATGCACCAGTGACTTATGTGTGTATATTCTCACAGAAACAATCATACGTCACTGTTGCATTACATATATATATACGATATATAATTTTAAAATTAATGTACAACTCTAGACTAGATTATTAGTCACTCCAGTCCAAACGCCACCGTGGAGTCCGTAGTGACAGGCTGACTACCGCATTATTAGAAAAACAGTTTCAAGTTTTGAAAAAATCCATTTAGCGTTACATTTTGATGGGCCCAAGAAACTACCGCCTTGGCCCTCCGAGTCCCGGAGCGATGAACCGGCTGCACCCCCTTTCATAGGCCCTGGGTATGTGAACCTAACAATACGCCAGAACAACTGGAAGACCTTCCGTTACTGGTTTTCAGAACGGACGACTGTGGATAACTGCAGCAAGAGTGTAAAGCCTCCTTGACATATGACAATTACTAACAGCCGGACGACTAGGCAACGAAGACAAAAACTGCTCTTCGCAACGGACAGCTCAAAAGACACCTTCCCCAATTTCAAAGATTAAGTTTCGTCATATTTACCAGTTGCAATAGACTAGTTTTATATCTGCCACACAAAAGATTGCCCCTATTTCCTAGTTGGTTTGACTTCTATTTTACCAATAATGCACAAAACATACCAATATTTTACCAATTTTACCAATATTTTACCAATAATGCACCAGTATAAAATTCGCAAGGAAAGTAATTATCGATCTTTTCTTTGCAGGACCAACACTCGTCTATTTTCTGTAGCTGCACATGGACCGAAGCTTTAATCTAATATAATCTAAAGACTTCTGCATCGCCTTTGAAACTCATTACCCACAAACCTTATGAATAATTTACGCCCCGCTATAGGCCTGTTCTGCTGTCCGTTCATAAAAAGTTAATTCGTATTGGATGCCAATTGAATTCAAATTGAATTTAACATCTGCACATGTTGGACAGGCCTATACACGGCGGTCTAACGAATATAGGGAACATAGGAAGGTGGTCTCGATAATCACACTAAAGCTGTTTTGCGTCCTATCAATTAGTTTATCAATCAACTTCATTAGCTCATTAGTGTATATGTAAGGTTATGACGTTATTGAACTAGTCAGTCGCTTGGTTTATGTCTTGGTAAGTTTTTAATTAATTCCGCCACAGGTTACTTGTGCCAGTCCCAAGCCTATATAAAGGAGGAGCGTTTGTCGGTAGATGCAGATATTAACGACCGTCAAACAAAAACACGACAGAAATCGATCGCATGATGTCAGAGAAACAAAGGAAAAGATGCCAGCTCGGACGTCGCCTGGACAAACAAGGAACGCAGATGTTGAAAATATGCACTTGGAAAGTACAAACACTTCGAAGCGTCGGGAAACTTCAGCAGTTGAGAGAGGATACAACTGGAAGATACAATTTTGACATATTGGGTATAGCGGAGATCCAGCGAAATGAAAGATGGATTATTTGGTCCGAAGAGGATAAGGATCACTCAAAGGTTGTAGATTTCCTACTAAGGAAATTGGATACAACCCAGTTTTTAAATAATTCCGCCTTTAATTAGGCCTAATGCTAGGATTATTGCTGCAAGATTTCAAGGAACTTCATTAAACATCGCAGTAAATCAGGTCCACGTGCCTACAGCGGACAGCACAGAAGAATACATAGAGGAATTCTTGAAACTTTGGAAAAAGTAATGGAAGAGTTACCGAAAAAAGATATAAAGATCATCACAGGCTAATGGAATGCGAAGGTGAGCAGTAAAATGGACTGTTGTTTACAACAGCATATGATCAATGTCTGCATCACGTAGCGGGCTCAAGTAATTATATAGCGATCCCTATACACCTAATTTAAGTTAGTAAGTAATCACTACAGATAAAGAGATATTAAGTTAAAATGAAAGTAACCGCTACATGGGGATAAGAATGAAAGAGGTGAGCGATTTCTTGAATTAACGACAACGCACAATATGCTCATTGGTAATACAAAATTTCAGCAAAAACAGCTCCGAAAATGGACACGGCTGACATTACACAGGAAGCATACAAACATGATTGACCTGAAGCTGGTGGAGTGGAGATGAAAATCAGCAATTCACAATTGCAGAACATATCAGGGAGCTGACTTCTCTTCTGACCACAGCCTGGTAATGACTAGATCTGTAGTGTGGTTGAAGCAAACACAGGGACAGAAGACATGTGAGCCGCAACTGGATATTGAGGCTCTGAGGAGAACGGAAGTGAGGAAGGCATATACGGAAGAGTTAGAAAAGAGGATTGAGGCACAATGTACGACAGGAGAAACAGACTAAAGTGGGAGACTCAACAAGCTCAATGCAGCAGTACATGGAGCAATGAAGGCAGCCATACCATTAAGGCTTACAGCGGAACAAACCATGGATCACAGAGGCCACACTGAAGATGGCTGAGCGACAGCGATAAATGAAGCAAAGACGGCAGGAATCAGATGAGAAGGCTTTGGAATACAGAAGGCAGTGTAACTAGGTCAGAAAAGCAGCCAGAAGAGACAAGGTGGCCGGAGGAACATTTGAAATCCACTGAGCAGTATGCAGGAAAGAACAAATGTAGAGTTTCATATAGACTCATCAAATAGATCAACCTGGAATGGAAACCAAGGCAATCTGCGATTAGATTTAAGATGGGCAAGGAAGAAAAAAATAAGTCGATGAACAGCACAGTGGAGGGAATTATGCCATGAGTAATGAGCACGAGATCGATGATGACACAGTGATCCCAGAGCTGGAAGATATATCAACACCAACACAAGAGGATGAAGATAATGACATTCTTCTGGAAGAAGTTGAAGCGGCTACGAGAAAAGTGAAAAGGAACAAAGCACCAGTCATGGATGGCATCATTAGGGAAGTCATCAAGGTAGCAAAGCATTGTGGCGCTCTACTATTCTTTGGGATCTATGGTGATGCAAAGGCGCTATACATGTATATATAACAGACACTTGAGCAGCGCCGTGCTACAACATCGCTCATTACACATTTCTCAAGCATTTATTCATTCAATTGACTGTTAATGTATTGGCTCGTTATAGATAGTCAATGAATAAGGTCTTCATGCTATATATATATATATTATATTATATATATATTAAAGATATTTCCAACAAGACTTTAATTTACAGAAATGCTGTTTCAAAGAATGTCAAAACTAACCTACTTATGGCCAGCTAATCACTAATCTTATGAATAACTTAATGATCTCCCTCCCACTTGAAGAAATTCTTTGAAACTGGACTCCTTTCGTTGTCCATAGTTTGGTTTTCTGACGTGTGACCGTGCACTTTATTCTTTTCTTCGACTGCATCGAAATGGCGTCTTCTCCAGCAGACGTCGATCGAATTCGTTGATCGATTTTGCGATTTCTTCGAAGAAACTTTACAACGACCACCGACTTCTAACTTGTTTCAGCGTTAGTTCCACCGAAAACGACAATTTATCTGTCGACAAGTTTTAACGGATTTAAGTCGACAACTTTGCGTTGCAAGAAACGTTCACAGTCCATTCAACAAGGTATTGGCACGGATTTCTTTTCACAGTCCACTTACGACCGAATCAACTATCTTTCATTCGGTAAGTCTTTCAGTTTCCTCTGCCGAAACTATAACTCAACTAATCACAAGTCTCACGGTGATCAATTAAGCATAATTACCGAATCTTGACTTTTACTCGATAAATGTGAAGGCAATCAACACAGTCTTATCGTTCCCGTGACCAACACAAGACTCGATTTTCTCAACGTTGTGTCCTTAAATACGCCTCGTAGATCGTCTGCCAAAGTGACGTAAATACTAAACCAAGCGAAGACGTGATCACCCCATCCGTTTCCATGGTAAAATGTCGTCTGTAAAATCCACGGCGTCTTTCGATTTTGCCGATTTACCGTTCAAAACATTTCCATTGGACGTTTAATTTGCACTGAAAACACTCAGTCAAGACAGCACAAATCCCCATCTAAACTAAATCTAGCTAACTGCCTAAGCTGGCCTATAATAATATTAAAGTCCTACATACTCTATAGCTGGTCGGCTAAGAGTAAACTAAAATCTTAATTAACTGACGTAACTAATATGTACATTGAAGCCTAATCAAATGTGGACGAAAAGGAGGTTCGCTAAAAGCATGAATAGCAAAACTGCCGCTTTAAAGCCACCTCCAAACAAGGGTTTCAAGCCACCTCCCAAACGAGCGTATCTTTAAATATTAAAATAATAATAATAATAATATCTCTATACGAGATATCGAAAACTACACTTATTACCAATAATAACGACGCGTACCACCAGGCACGTCTAAAGGCGGTGTCATCGCCTCATGCCGGGGATTGGCTATTTGCCCTCCCCATTAACTCAATCGGTCTTCGCCTGGATGACGAAGCCGTACGTATAGCCCTAGGTCTCCGTCTCGGAGCTATCCTATGTCAACCACATAATTGCACATGTGGAGCTCTGGTGACTGCTGAGGGATCGCATGGTCTCTCTTGCCGTTTGGGACCCGGCAGAATGGCACGTCACGCTTGTCTCAATGACCTTATTCACAGAAGTCTGACGCGAGCGGGCTTCCCATCAGTGAAAGAACCTACGGGTCTTTCTAGAACAGACGGCAAGAGACCGGATGGCCTTACCCTGATTCCTTGGCGTTCGGGGCGCAGCCTCCTATGGGATGTCACCGTGATTGACACGCTTGCACATTCTTACTTACAGGCAACCTCTGTTACAGCAGGAGGCGCAGCTGAACTGGCGGCCGATAGAAAAACTTTGAAATATGATCATCTCACTAATGCATACCACTTTGTCCCTCTGGCCTTTGAGACTTTAGGCCCTATCAATGGTTTGGGTATGACCTTTCTAACAGACTTGGGGCGTATATTGTCCCTCATATCCGGAGATAGTAGAGAAACAGGTTACCTTTTTCAACGCTTATCTATAACATTACAGCGTTTCAATGCAGTCGCCTTCCACGGTACATTTGTGGTGCCGAATCCAGACGAGGATTAGCCGTTCCAGAGTCCATCTCTCTCTTTTTCTCCGGAAATTTTTGAACAACCAAGGGATTATACTTACCTTGGTAAAAAATAATAATAATTCTAATAAAATTAATAAAAATGTGGCTACCGTTTTACAATACCACGACGCTGTATAAGTCTTTAGAATAGATGTAGAGGAAGAAGAATTGTATTTCTTTAGATTTCAGTTTTATAGATTTTAGCCTACTAAAAGCTTCTAAACGCTTTTGATTTTAAGACATTAACATGTACCAATATAAGCGTAAACAATTGCGAAGTACATCCTTTCAAATTATAAGAAAATAGGAATATTAGAAATTTGTTCGATTTTTATGCCAACAGATTATGATTTTGATTGCGTTGACAATGTTATGATAACGACGCTGTAGAAGTCTTTATAATAAATTTGGAGGAAGGAAGAAGAATTGTATTCCTTTAGATTTCAGTTTTATAAATTTTAGCCTACAAATTCTAAACTCTTTAGATTTGAAAATTCTTTCTGACAAGAAAAAGCAAGAAGAATTTAAATCCTTTAGATTTAAATTTAATAGATTTTAGCTTACAAATTCTAAACGCTTTTGATTTTAAGACAGATTTTAAACTTTTTCAGTTAAGAAGAAGAAGGAGGAAGAATTTAATTCTTTACGATTTAGATTTGTGCAGATTTTACTTCGTTTGCTTAGCCATGGCATATTCCAACTCTGATACTCACACAAATGCGCAGAAATACACAGATACAGACAAACATTCACACAGCAAATACTCACACATACACGCAAACGCGCACACATACAGACACACGCACACGGGCAAATACACGCGCAGGCATACATGTAAAGACACAGATATAGACAAACACGCAAAGTATAGGCAGACACGCGCGCACGCAGACATGCAAACACAAAGAGATACAGGAAACGCAAACATGTAGGCAAACACACGCGTATCGAAAGCACCTGATGAACCTTCGTCCCCCTACAAGGTCCAGATTCGACTTTGATACCGCTCTAGCTGTTGACAAACATCATATGACTTGCCGTTAAACGCATTGGTCGAATGAAACGCCCCATTTCAACGTCTTTAGCATCTAGTAATTATGCGAAAATCTTAATCTTAATCTTCGCTAAAATACGTTAATTTTTAATTATTGATACGAATCGTTCGATTTCAGATATGAAGCCTAAGTTACAGCGATTTGTAAAATACGATGTAGCAAACGACCACAGGTTTCAAACTACCTCGAGCGTACAAAGTCGAATCAGCGAAGAGTCTGCCGACGAAGTGGAGTGTCTGATATGCAAGGAGGTTGGGTATAACGAAGACTGGATCCAGTGTGGGAAGTGTAAAAACTGGGTGCATGAAAACTGCAAACGTCACTGACGCTGATTATTAGGCTACTACTGCGATTACTGTATGTTATATTAAGCTAACGCAGTTTACTGAAAACAGTCATGGGTACAGAATGCTAAACTATAAGGAAAGTTGCAACAGTATTTGCGTACATTTTAAAATTTTTATTTCAGAATTTTTAAAATTAAGAATAAAAATGCAGACAATTTCATAATTTCTTGTCAATATCTATTAAATAAAATTACATAACATGTTCTGCCTAATGTTAGCCTATTATAACAGGTAAAGCTGCTGAATAAAGACTGGTGATCCGCCTTTAGCAATGCATTTGTTTCATGGTTCAACTTTAGCACTCAGTTTCTTAAGGTGGGTCATTTGTGCTATTTTAAATTTTTAGTAATTTTACATACAAATTATTTTAATGAAAATTATATTTACTTGTATATCACTACCTAATATATGAAATGACAGTGTAGTATGATTATTATACTATAATATGTGGCGAAAAAGACGGGTATCCTTACGTGGTCCATTTTTAGCAACTTACGTGTCGCTGGAAGCGCCGCCGATGGCGTATGATTAGACCCAGATCCTTCAATCATCTATAATTGAAGGCTTTGCCTAAACCCAAAGATTTTACAAAGGGAACAAGATGGACCACTCTATAAAATATGGCTTGCGCCTTGCGTAACCAGGTCATAAGAAATACAAGGAACCTAATG
Source organism: Norana najaformis (assembly GCA_964023275.1). Lineage (NCBI taxonomy): Eukaryota > Metazoa > Annelida > Clitellata > Crassiclitellata > Hormogastridae > Norana > Norana najaformis. The sequence goes on from OZ029915.1 coordinate 15,852,280, forward strand.
GGTGGAATAAAACTCCGCCCACTCATGTGGGGAAACAGAGGCTTTTGTCGAAGCAATTAAATAACATCGTCAACGTGAAATAAATTCTTTCGTAGCTTTTCATAAAAATTATTTAAGATTTTATGACATATTACGCTAAGTTCGATAGTTAAGAGGAAATTTTAAAGCAGAACTTCACTAGAAATTTTATGAAACAATTAATTAAATTTAAAAGAAAACTTCTAAAAAATTTGTTTAGTAGTTTTAAATAATAGTGAAAAGCATTATTATTTGGTCGAAAAAAACAATACTTTCCCGTGTTATATTGGACAGTAGTTTTTTCTTTGCCTAGGGCTTGTATTCTACATGTCGGGCATTTCTCACCACAGTCGAGCAATAGTCTGCTAACATAGCAGAACTCCAATTTACTTGATACCTGTTTTCCATCGCCGAGGTATCCTGGTGGAAACGTTCACCATGTTCCCCGATAACAGCATCACAGTTGTCAGAGGAAATCTCAAAATGAGAGTGTAGAAGGCGGATCTTCGATGACGTTGCTGAGACGTTATACTTATACCGACTGGATAATGACAATACTACGTTTATTATACTGCTATGATCTACGCTACGTACAGGCTATTCAATGCTACTAACTACCAAGTGTACTTTAGTGTTTATCAGGCGGGCGCCTGTATCAGAATGCCATGTCCGTGCCGCGTGACGTTGTGGTAGGGGAGTGGCCTAACGGCTGGCCAATCATATCCTTACATCTCCCTTCATTAAAAGCTTCGCACCCTCTGTATTCGCTGCGCTAATTCAACTAAGAATAATCAATTGTCAACAAACTAAACTAAAGGACATTTAAGTTTCTAGTCGTCTGCTTTGACAGTCCTAGTTCCGGTATCTAGCCGGTGTTCGCACTCGACGACCAGAGCGTGTCCTCAGTTCAGGTGTAATTGTAATTGTGAACGAACGTTTATAAAGCGCCACTTAGGAAACAGTGGCGCTCCCGACTTGAACAAACAAAAAGGATTTCAGGCGTTTGCGAGACTGGGTAGGAGAGAGACTAAGTAACTGAAGTCGCAGGTCAAGAGGAAGGGAATTCCAGCTGGAAGGGCCAACAAAGGGAAAGCTCCTGGACTGAGCAGTCGTAGTGCGGACGCGAGAGACCACGGGTAGCTGAGCGAAGGGAGGTATGGGTGGTTTCTGGTTCGCGTTTTGTCTGGGTGCGTGTGGGCTAGTTTGTTTATGGTTGGGTCCTTCGCTAGGTGGCGGGGTAGGTGGGCTCGCCGCTGGTGCTGGTGACGGGGTGGAGGTTTCGTCGTCCTCGCTGTCCGTTCGAATCAGAATAGGCGGTTCGCCGCTGAAGCGCACGTGCTTGGATGTCCGTCGACGCGTAGTACCATCCTCCAGGCGCACGTCGTATGCTCTGTGTGGTAAGCGCCGCTTGGGCGGTGGCTGAAGTGGGGGTTGCCAAGAGTGCTGCCGTCGTTGGCAACAGAGTCCGCGTGCGTCGGCCGAAGATGAGCTATGCGGGGCTCTGTCCCAAGTGGGCGGCTGTGGAGGTCGGTTGCGTGGGAGGCAGAGTGGGGTTATCTTCCCCGTTGCCCGTCTCTGGTTGTTTGAGTCTCGGAAGTTTTGCATTCATTTTCGCCCTCTGAGATTCGGCTGAGGAGGGGTTTGACAACAGCGGAGCAGCTGTCGGTCGGATGTTTCGGGTGTGTGGTTGCAATTTGGCACCAACGTCGCACTTTGTTGCTCCATCGCTTATCCCTGCCGTTCTGCACCCATTAGCGCCAAAGTGACTCTTCAGTATTTTGTCTGTAGCGCCCAGGGGGATAACACGGTGGCCTTTGAATGCTAGGCCTCCGCTTCTAATGAGTTCATCTGCGAACCCTGGGTACCGTCATAAAACTGCCGTTACCTCCGCTTTTGAATGAGGCTATCCCGTTGCTATTAGCTCCTTATATTCATTATCGGCTTCTGCAGTGGGTCGACTGACATTGATCATTCGTTCTGGAATGACCCTGTTTATACACTCGAGCTGCTGATCCCTTAACTGGTAATCGGTTCCGAGTGTTCTGTCATCGTTCACGGATCCCCGTCTGGACAGCGTTTATCATTTGTTGTGAAACCGCTAGGTGTCGCTTCTCTAGTTGGTGTGCGCCAGTTCTTCAGGCTCTGCCTCTTGGGATCTGTCAATCGGGTTTTCGGAAGGATCTGCTCCCGACAAAGTATCAGCGAAAACTGTGCTAACTTCTGTAGCGTCCGTTGTGATTTCGGCCTCTGTTATGCAGCTCTCAGTGCTTTGTATATGCGGATCAGTTTGCGAAATGCCTACCTGACAGATATTTTCTTCGACGACCATTAGCAGTTCCAAATCTCGGCAAGCACTGAAGCCAAGAATAGGTTGGTCGAGCTTTTCAGCGACATAGAATTCGAGTTGATGCTCTCTTGCTGTGCGAGGATATTTTACTGTCAGGCTGATCAGCCCTCGAGTTTTCATTCCGGAATGATCGAATATCCGCAGCTTAGCCGTCGCTGGTCGTACTTCGTGATCGAGTCCGAGAGATCAAACGAGAGCTTCCGGTTTCAAGTTTACCATGGCTCCGCAGTCTAAGAGGAAACGTACGGTTCGGTTTTCGACTAGCATGCCTGTGTGCCAGCGATCATTGTTCTGGGTCCCGAGAGTCAGCAATTCTTCTTCGCGGTCCAGTTCGCAGACTTCCGGCCTCGATCTGGTCGTCTGTCGAGATAAACAGACAGCGGCATAATGGTTTTCCTTTGCGCACTGTCTGCAGGTTTGCCCATAAGCGGAGCACGATTCTCGTCTTGCGTCATGAGTCCGGCCACAGCACTTACATTTTCGGCCAACCTGGGTATTATCTCGGCCATAGGCTGTTTTGTTTGCTGTCGCAAGCGAGGCTGTCTGCTGCTGCGCGCTTGCTGCGTCCGGGAGAGCGCGTCGACGTGCTGGTCTGTGGCTGTCATGGCTGTGAGCTGGTTTCCTGCCGCCACGCAGGATCTGTACACGTCGGTAGCTCTTTTGAGCGTTAACTCACGAATTTGCAGGAGTTTTCGTCGCGTGGAGCTATGTTGAATATCCATGAGAATGCGATCGCGAACCTTCGACTCCTCCAAATTGACATGTTTTAGCCATCCTGTTGATGTCGCCCAAGGAAAGATCAAAACGTTCACCTTTCTCTTGGTCGCGTTTGTAGAAAAGATAGCGCTCGTATGTTACGTTGACTGATCCTATACAGAATTCTTGTAGCGCCGCCACTACTCTGTCGACGTCCCGTCGGTGCGTTTCTGGTAGCTGTAGACTTCTGAAGGCGTAGTATGCCTCTCCGCCGAGACGGGTTAGGAAGATGGCTGCCCTCTTTTCTGAACTGGCGCCTGTCAGATCCGCTGCAAGTTCAAAATTTTCCCATTGCTCCTTACATCTTTACCAGTTATCTGCAACGTTGCTTCCTGTTACGCGTAACGGATCGGGTAGTCTCAAGTTCGTATTCATTTCCAGTTTTTTTCAGAGTCCGACCTAACGAAGCTTATCTATTCGAGTTTGTCGACCTAGCTATATAAAGCTAGTGTGTTCAGATCCCACTTCTGACACCATGAGACGTTATACTTATAACGACTGGACAATGACATTACTACGTTTATTATACTGCTATGATCTACGCTACGTACAGGCTACTCAATGTTACTAACTACCAAATGTACTTTAGTGTTTATCGGGCGGGTGTCTGTATCAGAATGCCATGTCCAGGGCAGTGTCCGTGCCGCGTGACGTTGTGGTAGAGGCGTGGCCTAACGGCTGGCCAATCATATTCTCACAGTTGCAGCCTAATTTCTTTTAGGCTTAGAGAAGTTTACTCACAAGTTCTTGATAGTTATTTGCTCTATTGTTTCCCAAAAAGTTATCGACTACAAGTTTGAATGATTCCCAAGCTGTTTTCTCATGAAGAATCTGCTAAAAATGTTCATCTTTGAGAATTTCACATATCTGCAGGACAAAAAAACACCTTCGATTATTTTGGTCTCACTCAGGCTTGTGAATTTTTAATTTTTCTTTGGGGTACTTGAAAGTATTGGTTCATTGCTTTTCCAAAATTCTTCATAAGTTCCAACTTTACATGCAATAGTGGTAACATAATCTTTTTGGGGTCCACTAATGGGCTGTACTGTACATTTTTAGTTCCCAGATCATGAAACTTCCGTGTGGGCCATACTTTTCTTTCGTAGTGGGAAGGCCGTGCTCTACTATACCACTCGACAGAGAAATTTGGTGTATCCCTGTTTTGCATTTCAAATTGATTGTAGTTCATTACCACTATGCAGTAACACTGCTTTTAAACTTAGCTTTAAGGAGTCAATGAAGTCTTCACTCTTCAGGGTTGTGCTCAATGTTGAGTGAACCGTTGACAAGACAAAGTTATTTTCCACAGTAAAAACCGAGTGTAGTCCTTCTGGGGATCACCGTATACCGAAATTTTAACATTCTTCTCAAGCAGATTCCATGGTTGTAGTCTGGAGGTCAAAGTTTTTGCCTTGCTTTTTGACAAATCTAAGTCTCTCTAATCAGGTCTCTCAGTTAATTCTGCGTAACCCTGTGTGGCTCTGCAGAGGTATATCAGGAACATAACCAGCATATTTTGATGTAGAGGTCTAAGATAATTTATCTCTGTCATGATTTGATTCTTCGTCTTCCGATTCCAGTGAATAGTCTGCTGATGGTTCAGGAATTGGAATTCCTTCTCCATGAGGTACTGGGCGAACTGCATATGGTATACAAGGGTTGTTGACAGCCAGTTTATCCTTCTTGGAGATTCCCTGGCACCATACCAAAACAGCAATAATAATAATAGGCCTACTATTACTAATAATAATACGATTTATAAAGCGCCGTAGCACGACCGAGGCCGAAGAAAAGGGCGCTGTACATGAGTTCAAATATTAACGACAGTCGTAAAATATCTTAAAACGATGTCTCGAGTCGTGACTTTAATGTGTCCAGGTTTGGGGCATTCGTCATATGATCAGAACAACACACAGTGGGTCCGACGACAGAGAAGGAACATTCGCCGAACCTCGTGGAAGACTGCGGCACATACAGCTGATGAGGAACGCAACCAATATACGTTCTGTTACACGAAAGCAGAAGTCGGATATATAGTCCGGGATAAGAGCCTTTAGAGCCTTAGTGTCACGTCCTCGATTCCCCTCTAGACTAGCAGGAACGAGACGTGATGGATTCGCTTAGTACGAAGCGATATTTTAATAATGAATATAATAATTAATGAAATTAGCGAAAGAAAGTTATCGTTCGATCCAGTCAGTTCTTCTTAGCTTACATTTACTGCTGCATTCTCTCCGATCTCTGTTCGATCTTAATTCCCTCTCGCATGAGCGCAACCCCCTTTTATAAAAGTCCGCCGAACATGGTCCCCTTCCCCTGGGGTCGTTGGATGTATACGGGGTGTCTATTCACGACTATACCGCTGTCTCTATACATGTCCCTCGCCGTCGCTGTCGGAGTCTGTGGGGGATTGACGTCTCTATCCCAGGGAGGCTCATCGAAGACCCTCGCCTGTTCTCCGATGGCATAATGGCGACCCCAGGCGGGTGTTGTAACCGCCTTCGTGCTGACTGCTGATCTTGGCCGTGACACTTAGGCAAATTTTAGGTGATCCACTGAAGAACGCGCAACCAGCCCAGGTTGTCACGCAGCATATCAGTAACGTGATTGAATGGTGTCCGGCCATAGATGAAGCGGGCAGTAGAGTTTAGTACCGACTGTATCCGTTCTAGCTGACAAGTGGGCAGACCCACCAGCAGGTTATTGCAGTAATCAACTCTGAAGAGTATGAAGCTGTTAACAAAGTGACAGCGGTATACGTGGGAAAGAATCTCCAGATGGATTTAATGCAACGCAGCTGGTTATACAGCTGTAAAAGTGGACTCCAAGGTTGCGAATGGTGTCAGCATCATTGAGGGCGAAAGTACTGCTGTCGAGTTGATGGCGACGCCCGCGGTTGGTGCGCCATAGGAATTCAGACTTTGACGGATTGAGTTTGACCGTTGGACGTCATCCACTCTAAAATGCGCTCGATGCATAGCAGCACTTTGTTTCAGCTCAGCGGTTTGTGATGGCTCACAGAAGAAGTAAAGCTGTGTATCGTCTGATTAGCAGTAGAGGAGACCACGCGTTTGTGTAATTCTCTCCAGATCAGCCGTGCATAATATGAAGAGGATAGGATAGCACTGATCCTTGTGGAACACTACAGGTGACCACAATAGATGACGTCACCTCCACAGACAAGTGGACAGATTGCGTGCGCCCTCTTTCACGTAAAATTCAAGCCAATTGAGCGTTTTTTCTCCGACTCCAAACGAGCGAGACAGTCGCTGAAGTTGGATGAAAACCAACTTCATTCAATTTTCCTCACTTAGAAAATCTGTATCTGATTCGGATCTGGGTATTAGTATTGACGGATATCGGGTTTCTCGGTTCACTTCGTGTAAGTTTCTCAGCATATATAATGATAACTATCTCACTTGGAAAGACTACGTGTATCATATATCTTGTATAATAGCTAAAAGTATTGAAATATTTTTTTCGTATTCATCACATTTTGCCAAGTCACATTTTGTTAAACTTGTATTATTCATTGATTTATCCATACCTCTTGGATGACATCTAATCTCTTATGCCTGAACCCATCTAAAACTGAATTCATACTTATAGGCCTACGTGACCAGCTCAAGAAAATTCCTGACCCCTCTATCTCCCTCAGCCTAAACTCTGCCTCCACCCACACCTTTAACACTAACTCTTATGTTCGCAATTTAGGTGTTATTTTCGACCAGAACCTTACTTTTTCTGATCATATCACCCATCTCTCCCGCTCTTGCTTTATGCATATCCGCGACCTTCGCAGAATCCGTCCTATGCTTGACTTCAAAACCGCATCTACCATTGCCACATCCATAGTCCATGCAAAACTTGACTACTGCAATTCACTTTTCCTCAATATTGACACAACCCAGATAAACCGCCTACAAGCTATCCAGAATGCTCTCGCTCGTGCTGTCACCAAAACCCCCAAACACCATCACATCGCCCCTGTTCTCAAATCACTGCACTGGCTTAAAATACCAAAACGAATAGAGTACAGTCTTATCCCTCACCTACAGCACACTTCAAACCTCCCAACCCTCCTATCTTCGTCAATTTACTATCCAACCACTCCGTTCAACCCGCTCCTCATCTGTCCTAACACTTCTTCGCCCTCCCGTCACCTCATCCTTAAAATTTGGAAATCGCTGCATAGCCATAGCTGCCCCACCCCTTTGGAATAAACTCCCGCCATAATTGCGACAGTTGTCTGGTCAATCATACGAACTCACCAACACTTCACCTCTTTCAGTTTCTGCACAGGTGTTTCACTCAAGACTGAAAACACTTCTTTTCCAAAAATCTTATCCTGATTCTTCCTCTTCCCCTTATCTCTCTTCTCGCTTCAGTTTCAAACACCATCCACCGTAGCCGTCCGATTGTCTGACTGCCTGACTCCTGGATCTTGACCTGGAACCGAACCCTTTTGCCTAGCGATTTTGTTTTGACTGAGCGCCTGTGAATAAGCTGGTTCCCGCAACTTAGCATCTAATTACCACCCCAGAATATCAAGTCTATCTATTTTACAACGACGTTCGGTTAGAATAACCGCCGGGAGGTTGCATGGAATGACTACTGAACAATGTTTTAAAGATCTTAATATTATGAAGTTTGAATACATAAATAAGTATAAAATATCCTTGTTCATGTTTAGATATTACCACAATACATTGCCAACTGTATTCAGTAATTAGAATTTACGTTCTTTACCTAATTTATATTTATTTAAGAAGCAGATTATTTAGCATTTTAGTGTTTCTTGCGACTGAACGTTGTATAATTTATTTGAATTTTAGTTTTGCCAAAGTAGTAGGCTATTTCTTTTCTTTGTGGACAGATGTTGTTCTCATTTCAGCTAAGAATTGATTAGCTCCTCGTATATAAGACATTAGCCATCGATATATTATTATGGGCTGCCATAAATTTGAGGGACCTTGGCCCCTTTTGGGTAGACCTTTGCATCTAAGTAAGTGTTTTTGTTATTTGCAGTGTTTTATTATATTTTTTTAAGCAATAAACAAACTTATATTATTATAGGTAAAAATATGAGAATATAACTGATGTACTTAAATCTTTGCATTGGGTCCTGTTCAGCAATGAATTTCTTTTAAACTGGGGCTTATAGTTTACAAAAGTATACAAACGTTTACAAAACTTAAAGTTTCTAATAAATAATAATAAGACACAAACCACGTAATTAATAATAATAATAATACAACACCAACCACAATACTGTACTTAAAATCAGTCCTTCACTATGCTGAATGAGCCTTGGTGCAGCGGCAAAGGCGGAGGGCTCGCCTTTCTTTTCAAGTCATACCTGCCACTACGTAAATTCATTTTGCCTATTCCTACACCCAAGTCATTTGAGGTCCTGGCTGCTACGCTTATTTCTGGCAACGAACAGGTATTACTTGTATATATTTATCGTCCACCATCCCTCTCTTTCACTGAGTTTCTTAATGAATTCCAGTCACTACTTGAATATTTGATTTCCTCTCCTTCTGAAATAGTTATTATGGGTGACTTTAATATTCATATTGATACAGCTGGTCATTGTTCTTCATCATTTCTTTATATGTTAGAAGGGTTTGACATGAAACAACTTGTTACCTTTCCTACACATAATAAAGGCCACACCTTAGATGTTTTGAAAACTCGTTCTGATTCAAAATCGCTTCATTCTGTCTCTCCAGTTGTGTCTTATTTATCTGATCATATTGGAATTTCCTCAAAATTTGAGTTCCCTTTTAAACCATCCTCAAATTATAAAACTATTAAATTTCGTCCTTGACATAAATTTGATTTAAATAAGCCGAAGCATAATATCTTAACATCTCTGTTGTGGTTAGCTCATGCACAAACTGCTAAAGAACTGGCTATGCAGTACCAGTCTACTTTATCTGAGCTTCTTGACAGACAAATTCCTTTTAGAACTAAGAGAGTTGTAGAGCGCACACCACAGCCTTGGTTCAACTCTGCCATTTCCGATGCTAGGGGTCGTAGAGGTCAGTTAGGGCGTTGGTGGCGCCACTCTCGACTTCCCTCAGATCTCAATAGGTTTAAGCAACAGTGAAAACTTGTGCGCAAACTTCTTCACCCGACAAAACCTCTCTCCTAGACACCATTCCCACTTCTTACCTAAAAGAATGTTTTGATGTCCTGGGTCCAACCATTACATCAATGATCAGTTTCTCATTACTTGAGGGATCCATCCCATCTGCCTTTGCTCATGCCATAGTTCATCCTCTGCTAAAGAAACATTCTCTTGACCCGGGTAACTTGTCTAATTACAGACGCATCTCAACTTTGAATTTTATATCTAAAATTCTTGAACGGGTAGTTTTGAATCGTATGCAAGCTCAACGATCTGCCAGTGTCTTTGGGACAAGGCAAGTCTAGATTACTGACGCGCAGGCTGTCCTGGAACTCGAGAATCTTACTTTCTTAAGATGAGAGGGGAAGAGCGCAGTGCTTGGTCCACACATTGGCTAATCTCTGCTCAGGCCTTGATCAGACATCTAAGCACAAACCAGATACGCTTGAAAACTCAATTGACGATCTTATAGCAAAGCTATCCACGGTCCAGCGTTAACTGCACACATGCAGCCCACATATCTGGTCACGCATGAGAATGCACAGCTAGTCGTAATGTATAGCGATGAGAAATAAAATCTCGATCATATTTTTCAGACTGTATCGCGTTTATAGGAGCACATTCCCATTCCAGGGTGAACTCGTTATCCTATTGATTCCACGAATCAATGAATCTTCTAGCCCGCAAGAACAGCTGGAGAAATTGAAGAAACGCGTTCGTAGAAGCCTGAGAAACGAATCTGGGGTACAAAAGATGAAATATGAGCGTCTGTAAATCGACGTGACAAGGGTTAGCTGGGAAGAATTTGATTAAACAGAAGATAGACCAAGCAAGAACAAATGAAGTCGGTCAACAAGAATGACTGATGGATACAGACAGTAGAATAAACAAGCCGATAGGAGATGCAGAAACGACAAATACGAGTATAAATTGCAGAGAACGACCTAAGTAGAGATTGCAAAACTTTGTTTGGTAGTGGGGAGAACGCATATGAAATGCAAGAATATCGACCTCGAGACACGAACAAAGGTATGTAAAACGGATAAAGCGTCGGTTCGAAAGATGAGAGTATTTAAATTGTTCGAAGCCGATCTTAAAACTTGAAGAATTTATCTCTAAAGACTATGCTAATCGTTCTCGTTCTCCTCCTTCTCCTCCTCTTTCTCCTCTTCTTTCTCTCCTTCTTGTTTCTAGTTCGACTTAGAACACGCAGAACACCTGTCCATTGTCGTACCGCCAACCACTAATTCACATCGAGCGATAATGTGTTCTCCATGGAAACTGGATTATTGTTGCAGAATTAATTTAGTTTATCGAATACAAATTCTGGATGTTTACGGCAACGAATCGTTCGCATCTTGAGGTCTATAGGATTCAGGGCATGTCGTGACGACACATCTGTAGTTTTGTCTAAAGAATGTTTAAAGAAAGCTTCGCATCATAAGTTGTGCGGAGTCGATTATGCTATTCATTCTATTCCTTCTATCCTCCTCCTCCTTCTCCTCCTCTTCCTCTTTCTCCTCTTTCAGTATGTTGATCGTGGAACGAATTAACGTTTGAAACACGTGAACATTGGAAAATAAGAACAAATTTAAAGTTCAAGATCTCGAATAATGGTAACTGATGCAGGCATAGGATGTGATAGAGAGCACAGTTGATCATTCCTTACAGCTCGCTTGCTTAATATCTTGGGAGGGGCAGGTGGTGCTTTTGGAAAACTCGTATGAACGACGCATGCGATATGAAGCATTCTGCTAAATTATGACTATAATACTACATAAATTTTAAATTAAAGTAATAAATTCGCTATGCCTCTACTCCTATAATAGTCCTATAATAAAATCAGTTGTTGAACTTACACGGCATATTCTCAGTCACGTCTTCGAAGGTGCATGGAAAGGAAGCAGCGCTAGAGGCTATCGACTTTATAATAGAGCATCTGTCAATCAAATATGCTTGTTGCATTTAAAGCTACAGCGCTTTGATTCACTAAACGGGACGGATCTTTGTCACAGGTCGCCGAACAATGCGTAAACTAAGCCTTGTTGTACACTTCAACTACACCGCCCTCCATGAGAGCCTCTGGCCAATTAATACTGTGGCCTACACTCCACCTTAGACTCTGCTGCTCTGGTGAAAAGTTCGCTACATAAATAAGAATTTAAGCGGGTAACGTGATACGAGAGAGAGGGGGAAAAGGAACTAGAGAGAGAGATAGACACACAGACACTGAGAGCGCCACAAAGCCAGTTCAAGTGCAAATCGTCCCTAGTTAAAAAGATTGACTCGCCTTCTTTCGTCTTTCGAATCGCTTGAGTTCGACGTGTTACTGCGTGTATTGGTGCGCTAATATGTATATATGTATCGTTAGAGATACATCGTTTCAATACTGCTGTTGATGAAATATCAAAGAGAAGGTCCCATGATAAGCAGATAAGCAAATAATGTCATAAACATTTCACAGCCTCTCCTCTATAGCTTAATGGCTTGAATTGTTTGACATTTGTATCGAATGAAAATATTTGACTGCCAGTCAAGCGAATATGGCAGGGGGTCGGATAACTTTTAGCGCTTATGCATGGATGTCGTGAATGCTTTTGAACAAACAAAGGGTAAATTGAGAGAGAGACAGAAAGATTGAGAGACAGAGAGAAAGAGAGAGGAACAGAAAGACAGAGAGAGAGAGAGACAGACAGATAGATAGATAGAGAAAGGGAGAGTGCAAATCAAATCTAACAGTTCAAAAGATTGGCTCGCCCTCGTTCTCCTCCTCCTCTTCCTTCTTCTTCTTTTTCTTCTACATTTTTCTCTCTTGCTTAATGCAATTAAGAATTAAATTGGATAAGTCGATAGACGCGTAGTCATACAGAGAGAGAGAGAGAGAGAGAGAGAGAGAGAGAGAGAGAGAGAGAGAGAGAGAGAGAGAGAGAGAGAGAGAGAGAGAGAGAGAGAGAGATGGAGAGATAGAGATAGAGAGACAGATGGAGAGAAACAGAGACATAGAGATATATGGAAGTCGCACGACTTCTGCTAATGGTATTCGCGTATACGTATATATGCATATTAAGGTATTGTATGTGTATTTGTATGCATGTGTACGTATGTGTGCGTGCGTGTAGGTGTGTTGCTAAGAATGACTGTTCTTTTAACGGCAACGCAAATATCTGACATTCAGTCGAATGTATAGCGTTTTAATTGTAATTGTTACAACGCATTTGTGTTTGTATGTATGTGTCTGTATGTATGTGTGTGTGTGCGTGTGAGCTTGAGTGTGCGTGTGCATGTGTGTGTGTGTACGTATGTGTGTGTGCGTGTGCGTATATGTGTGGGTAAGAATGACTGTTCCTTGAACGGCAACGCAAATATCTGATGGACAATCGAGTGTAATTATAAACGCTACATAGTAATTGACGATGACAGTGTTTGAGGTGAGAATCGTTTGCACCTCTTAAGCAGCATTTGCAACAAGTTTAAACTGGAACTTATTTCATTTGATCTATGTATCGAGAGCGAATATGATCCTTGTAACGGGGAGTGTAGAATATGGAGTGTGTGGATTTGCTCGTATGTCTATTTGTCTATAGGCGTGCCTGTTTGGTTGAATGTGTACGTGTGCACATGTGTATGTGTCTGCGTATTTTCGTCAGAATTAGGCCGTATGGAGTAAACCTAAGACGTGTATAGGCAGAGACCGAGCAAATGAAGGCGCCATCGCTTCAGAACAATGAAATCAATACAACTATAAATCTAAAAGAACTCGTTTCTTCCTTCCATCTACTTTAATTACTTTTATAGACCATTCACATTTAATATATTTATTGAAATATATATGGCTTATATCGAAATATGCGTATGTGCAGGACTGCTAGATATGTATAGGCAGAGACCGATCAAACGAAGGCGCCATCGCTTCAGAAGAATAATCTAAAGGAATTCCATTCTTCCATATAATTACTTTTACAGACCATTCATATTTATTGTATTTATTGAGATACATATGGCTTATATCGATAGGCATGTATATGCATGACTATAAGACGCGTATAAGCAGAGACCGAGCAAATGAAGACGCTATCGCATCAGAACAATAACAATCTGAAGGACTTTAATTCTCCTTCCAAACTAATCTAGATACATCTATAGCTCCATTATCGTAATAATGTCAACGCGTCAGTCGATGTCCGCAATCAAATTTATACCGTGAATGCGAGTATAGGCTGAGACCGAGCAAATGAAGGCGCCATCGCTTCAAAGCAATAAGGATCTAAAGAAATTCAACCTCCGAATTTAATGTAAATACTTCTATAACGCATTTATATTTATTGAGCTATATATGAATCATAGCGAAACTTAGTATATTTAAGCAATGACACGCGATCTTTTATTAAATACTTTATTAAATTATATTTATTATCATTATTATTAATATTATTATTATTATTATTATTATTATTATTATTATTATAAATGAACAAGCGTTTTGATGTGAGTTGAAATCTATGATTGTTTGGAAGTGATCCAGATCCCACCCCTGTTTGGAGGTGAGTTTATAGCGACCCTTGTTTGGAGGTGGGCCAGAACCCGCCCTTGTTTGGAGGTGAGTTTAAACCTGTGGTCGTTTGGAGGTGAGTTTAAAACTGTGGTCGTTTGGAGGTGAGTTTAAACCTGTGATCGTTTAGTGGTGGCTTGAAACCTGCCCTTCTCTTACTACTGGTGTACTACTTCCGAGTTCAGTCCACTATACCGCACTTGCTGCAACCTGTTAGCTAAGTAGGAAACGAACCATTGTTGCACAGTGCCTGTCAGAACAAGTCTGCACTGTAGCCTCTAACCAGAATCCAATGATCAATGGTATGAAAGGTGGAACTTAAACCCAGCATGGCGAGGAGTGTTACCTTCTTTCTATTGGCAGATGAATTGACGTCTGATATAACCTTCAAGATGGCAGTCTCAGTTTAGTGGAAATGTCAATATGCAGGTTGTTCAGTAGGTATTAAGTTGTTATGCAGAAGATAAGCGTCAAGTTGTGAATTGACATAGCGTTCAAGTAGTTTTGATAGGAACAACACCTTCAAAATCGGCCCGTAGTTTGTAGAGTTGTGGGGATCTAGATTTAGACTTTTTCAAAACAGGTGTGACTATTGCACACTTCTAACTTGAAGGAGAAATGCCTTGCCGAAGTGATGCATTGCAGAGAAAAGTGATAAAGGGTGCAATCTCATCAACAAACTGCTTTACAATCCATGTTGGTGTAGGTTCTAGCTAACAGTTTCTATTTGGTGCATTTAAAATGAGCTGATGAATGGCTGCAACATCAAACATGTTGAAACGATCAAGAGATGAAGAACAGTGTCATCCTCAAATGGTGGCTTAGGTGCTGACGATGTTGAAGACTGAACCTGTTCGACCTTGTCGGGAAATGCCCTAGAACAATCAGAAGTGGTCAGTTCACTATATGATGCCAATGATAACTTTTTCCCTTTTGCTAGGACAACAGAGAAGTGTCTCCCGTAGCTTCTTTGTGTTTCTAGAACTATCCTTCACCTTCACCTCCCAGTACTTATTTGGCTTCTGCTCTTAAAGTCTGTGCATAGTTCGTACCTGCTCAATCCAGTCTTGTCGATCACCGGCATTTTCAGATCTGTGGTAATGGTGTTCAAGAGCTCAAGACCTTCTCCTAGAAGTGGCACATTCATTGTCAAACCATGGTGTAGTGGTTGATACTGCTTGTGCACCATACGACGTGGTGTATGTTTTTCCAGGAGCATATATAGTGTGGTATCATTGATATGCTGCAACTGATCGACCGATAACTTGGCTTCAGTATGTATCCGACATAATTGGCCTCATTGGAGGTTCTCGTGGAATCAATCAGCATCAAATCCTTTCCAAGCACTTGTGCTAACATCTACAAACTGAAGTGTTGGTTGCAGAACCGGGAGTTACAAGTGGATAAGTGAATGATCAGATATGGACGCCTCAGCCAGCTCAACTATGACAATCAGATGAAAAAAATCAGAATGAGTAATGACAAGATCCAAAGTGTGGCTGCATCGGTGGGTAGATCCAGAAACTGACTGGATGAATCCAAATGACTGCAGAAGATCAGATAGTTTTATGGCATGTATATTAGAGATGTCGTCCATATGTATGTTCAGATCTCCAGTAAGGATTGTTCATGAACAGACTGTGTTGGAATGCCTCCTGGTCAATATATTGATGCCATGACAATGTTGGATCTAACAGATGACAGGTTAACAGCAACAATTTCGAATGTTGTAGGTTCAAAGCCAATAGGTATTCTCCAGAGCTTTGAAAGTATCTTGATGTATCATTGAAACTCCTCCAAAAATGTGCTCAATTCCGAGGTGCCCTTCCATGCCCCAGCAGCCGCACCAGCTCTGCAACCGCAGGGATGTCGAAGCCTAGAAGAACGAGATGCATCAAAACATTTGTAACCAGGTGGAGTAATTCACTGTAAAGTGATATGGTCACAATCCTTATGGTGAGTTTCATGCAGAGCTAGGACATCCAAACCATGTTGCCGAATAATATTCTGCAGCCCAGTGGATTTGTTTCTTGCTGAGTTTACATTTAGGCATCCCACCATAACAGTACTACCAACACAGTGGCGGCCTGCCTTGGTGGCCCATAGTTAAGAGTTTCAGAATTCTCAGATCAAACAGTTATTGTATGCAGTGTTTGAAATAACTTCTTTAGCCATACTTGTAGTTTAAACAATACTTTCTTAACCTCTCACTCAACGGAATACACATCCGAGCGCAGTGACAGTAACCCAGTTCACACATACACAAGCATGGCATGTTTGACTTGTGCCGTTGAGAATTTCTACTCAAAAATATCCAAAAATGGAGCAACAAATTAAATGCAGAGAAAGATCAGTGAAATTGTTATAGAATCCTTAGTGATTGGAACATGGTTTTAGAAAGAGACAAGTGTATTTATCATAAAAACGCAGAAATATTGCTAATTTTTGAATATTAGGGCCGCTGCACACACACGCCGAAGCACCCATCCCACACTCATGTACCAACATACTTTTGCCACAGCTCTACAGATTCTGTTGACATTGTCAGTCTCAGTAGCATCTCATGAATGTTCTTGAAGCAAAATGAAACTAAAATAAAACCTATTTATGGTTTACAATGCCAAAGTAGCCACTTCCATCAATTTTGGTGAAGTTCTCAAAGATTTTGCAGCTAGCATTCAAGTTAGAAAAGTTTTGTTTGAGTTTTTGGTGTCTAAATATTATGTCATTAATTAATGTTCAAAACATGACAAATTGTTGTTTTTCATTAAATTCAAAATTTCTGTTGGGGTTTGGAGATTGTTCTCACTTGCCCCAGGCACCAAAATACTTAGCTATGCCACTGAACTGCATGAAAAGCTACTATAATTTCATACTATGACAAGAATTAATTTGAGTACTGGACACATTTGGCAACTATAAATGGCAGGTAACAGGTAACTAAGTAAAAACCATTTAAAAACATACAAAGGGTGATAATGTAGTGTAAGGTATTTGCTCATTGTTGCTGAGCAACAGTAAAATCAATATAGCAACTAACCTCTTGTATGGGCTGTATGGTTGAACAACACATGTAAGAATTTGAAGAAAATAACTAATATATCTATTGCACTTTAAGTTTACATCTGGACTGGAATTGCAAGAACATAAACATTTTATGTACCTTTTTTTGCAACCAAAAGTAAAATTTTTATGCTGTTAGAAATGCTACTAGAAATATAATTGATGCAAACTGTGTGAGTTAGTCAGAGGCTGCACAAAAGCAAAACAACCTGCCCAAGAAGTTAAAAAGTTCCACAGAAATATGTCACATTCTAGATGTCTGTAAGCTAATGTTGACAAGTAAAATATAAAACACAATTGTTTGATTATAAACTGATTTTGGTCATTAGTTACACAGCCTTTGGCATTCAGACTAAAAGGAGAAATGCAAAGAAGCTTTCTGCTGTCATCTATGGTACTCCTTGGCGACCAGTGATGCGGACAGAAACAGCCAGTGGTCATAACTCGGACCCAGTTGTATCATCATCTGGCCGATACTTGGCTTTCCGAATGATCTCCAGTTTCCGTCGTGCCATTTCCAATTCCTTTTCTTTCTTCAATATCTCTTCCTGGGCCATTATTATCTGTCAAGTAAAAAATCAAATTAAACAACTGAATCTGCAGCTCTACAAGCCAACAATTTCTAAACAAAGTCCAGGCATTTTGCTGCATGAACTCCCAGTTGATCTAAAATGCCACCTTCATTGGGCTGTTTCCCTGATCCTTTTCACAGCTGCACTAGTCAAGGTCTCTGTGCCTCTTACTCCCACTCTGGCAGCATACTCATCGGACAGTAGTTTTGTCCAAGATGCAACGCCATTCATTTTTTTATGGAGTCTGGGATTCAACAATGACAAATTCTTCATGACTCTATAAGAAGTGGTTTTTGATAAAAAGTGAGGCCTCCACCACTCATTTTAGGATTGTTCACCCTCACCCACAAGACTTTGATGGTCTTGCAACATGTCACAAGAAGTGAACCGCACACTCCCAGACTGTGACAGGTAATATTAAGCCATAACCCATAATTCAAGAACTTCTAAAGTGCCACTATAATAATGCTCAAGGCATCAGGCAATGCTCGTTACTAAGCAAAGCTAGTATGCATACCAAATTCTAGGGTAAGTCTGGTCAAAAGCCAAGAAGAAAATCCAAGAAGACACAGAACAGCCTATGCAGGATATAAGTCCATGAATAGATGAGTTTTTAGTCTAAAGGCCAACAAAGACTCTGTAGAGTGAATATTGCCAGAAGGAAGTTCCAGAGTCTGGGACCAGCAACGGAAATGGCAAGCCCACCAAAGTTGTCCTAGTCCTCAGTATGGTCAGAGTGAGATAGAAGAGTTGGCTGAGTAGTTACAAGTCTTGGGTCTCCACATGAGACGAAGACAATGAGGCTGGCTGAAATGTAAACCTATAGACAATTGCCCAGTCTTGAAAATTATTATCTGTTCTAAGGGTAACCAGTGCAATAAATTTAGGACTGGAAAAATATGTTGATACTCAGGAATTTTAGTAATGTCATTGCCTGCCTCAGATGGCCTGATGGCATACTGCTCTGGCATTTGCCTGTCACCTCTGTGTGACTCTGGCTCGAATCCAGGTGCATCATGCAAAACTCAGCTCCCCAAGGTGTTTTGGACTCTTTGAAACTTCACAAGTTACATGTAACCTTAGAAATGGGAATTAGAAGTGAGTTGCAATTGTCAAGAGTGCTAGAATCAGGGAAATTGTCAGACAAACCAAGGCAGAAAAGGAATGTGGCACTCATGAGTGCAGAGCTGGCTCAGAATACTTACTACAGGAGGCCAGCTCTCTTTTGAGTGTCAGTTAACTCTCCCAGCTGCACTACTCCTTGTCCTGGAAGGAGTGTCTTTTCCTCATAAGCTGAATCGATTTGCTGTGGTCCTTGAGTAGATGTAAAATGGGGGTTTTGATCCAGTTGACCTTTTTGCACTTTGACTGAGTAAGCCTCCAACAATCCCAACAAGGCTTCCACGGGTGGTTTTTTCTCTGTTTTCACGTACTTAACCCCATCTCGTCCAGAAAGCCTTCGACAGAATATTTTGTAGTAACCTACATAGGCCCCAAGAAGGCTTCAGCAGAAAATTATGCTGTTTGAGCACAGTTTTTTACACAAATAATCCACCCATATAAGCCTCCTTTCCACGAACTGGAAAAATGGATTTGTCAAAAACAAATGGTTTTTTTCAAAAACAACCTTCGACAGAATATTTTGTAGTAACCTCATTTCAAGTAAGCTAGTAAGTAAGTAAGCTAACATTTATAGCGCGCTTAAACAAAACTAGTCTTGCATGAAAGCGCGTAAATAAACTAAGTTAATCGTAATAAAGTCTAAATAAATGAGTTTTAAGTGCAGCTTTAAATGCGACTATAGTAGGTGAAGTTTGGATGGCGATTGGTAGCTTATTCCATTCTGTTGGTTCGGCGAGAGCGAACGCGCGGTTTCCAAACTTCCTGGTTGAGCGGGTGATAGCAAAAGAGCCGGATGTTGATGAACGCAGTCCTCGTCTAGATTGAAGGGAGGAGCACGGGGTGACGAGAGATGTCAAGTAGGATGGGGAGGAGTGGTTAGATATGCGGTACATTAAAAGACAGATCTTGAAAATAATGCGGGCTGGTATAGAAAGCCAGTGGAGTTCATGCATAAAGGCGTAGAGGAACCGAATTTTCCAATTAGAGAAAAATTTTGGTAGTGATTATAAAAAATTCTTGTTTAAGAAAGTTGATTAGAAGAAAAAATTCTTCAACGAATTTTTTAAAATCTTATTATAAAAAAAATTCTAGAGTTTCGATAAATTAGTGATTGTAAGAAAAAATCTTTGATGAACTTTTGAAAATCTTTTTGGTTATTACAAGAAAAAGTAACAACATGGAAGGACTCCCACGGTTTGTTTTACGCAAAGAACTCGAAAATCAACTTTTGAGAGACTACCGTGCGGAAATAGCTCCTGGCCACAGGCTAGAGAAAGATGCGTTGGCATTTTTGAGCTCCATGACACCAAACATCGAGGTACAGCTTCGCGAAGAGTTGACCAGACGAGGAGGTTTTAAACACACGCAAGTACTAACTGCTGAGCTGGAAAAAATGGTGTTAACCGCTGGTCAAATATACGACGAGAATGCGGGCCCCGATACTATCACCACGACGGCTTATTTTCGAAGTGCGGCCGAACCGGTTCTCATCGCGGACGACATCCGAGGTAGTGTACAGGCGGCCAAAAACGAGATGCTAAAAAATCTCGAGGAATACACCAACGACGGGTCGGGATGGAGACTTCGACGAGTTATAGCGCTGGACCTCGGCATTGCGAAGTATCGGCCATTTCGAGCTAGAAGCCATTTTCCCACGCCGAAATATATTCCCCCACGTTCTGTTATTAATGTGCAGAATACGGACAACCGCTGTTTTCAGTGGGCTGTATATCGGCAATATATCCGGTAGAAAAACACACCGAACGCCCAACCAAATATCGATACCATCTCGGCGAGTTGGACTTTACAAAAATCGCCTTTCCAGTGAAGGTGAGGGATATCGATCATTTCGAACGTCAAAACCGAACTATAGCCATAAGCGTTTTTGGGTGGGAGAAAAAAGCGGATCATATCCGATCCGCATTTCTACCAAGAATAGAGTTCACAAGATCGATCTTTTATTACTGGCCGACGGCGAAAACCAACATTATGTCTGGATTAAAGATCTAGCCCGCTTGCTGTATAAAAACAGTGATCATAAATGCAAAAAGTATCCATGTCGCCGCTGCCTTCACGTCTTTTCCACTTAAGCTCTTTTGATTAATCACACCATAGACTGTCAGGGCATTAGTCAGAAACCTCAACGAATTGAAATGCCTGAAGAGGGAAAAAATATTCTCAAATTTCAAAACCACCACAAACAAATGAGAGTTCCATACATAAACTACGCCGAATTTGAAGCGTTAAATGTACCAGTAGAAGGCGCAGCCATGAATCCCAGCGAAAGTAACACCAGACTTATCGCCAAACAAAAACCTTGCAGCTTTTGTTATGTGGTAGTTCGCTGCGACGGCCACATAAATCCACCCGTACTTTATCGAGGTGAAAACGCCGTAGAAGAATTTTTGTTATATTTACAAGACGAACTTGCTACTATCGAGAAAGGTTTGACCGATAAAGCAGACATAATGACGACGACGGCCGACTGTCAAGCTTTTCTAACGGCAACTACGTGTTACATTTGTGATAAAACGATGGACGATGACGATAAAGTTCGCGATCATTGCCATATCACCGGTAAGTATCGTGGAGCCGCTCATAACATTTGTAACCTCAAACTGCGAATTTGCCCAGTCGTAAATGTAAAGTGCCAGTCGTTTTTCACAATTTGCGAGGCTATGATAGCCATCTTATCATGCAGGCGTTAGGCGATTGTAAAGCGGTTGAGGACCAAAAAATCAGCTGCATTCCAAACAACATGGAAAAATACATGACTTTCAGTCTGGTGCGGTTACAGTTTATCGATAGTCTCAAATTTTTAAACAGCTCGTTGGACAAGTTAGCGGGAAATTTATCACTGGCAGACTTACGAGTTACCAACAGCTCCATCGACGACGTAAAAAAAACTGAAACTTTTACGGCGAAAAGGAATTTATCCATACGAATACATAGATGACTACCATCGGTTCGATGAAGAAAATCTTCCACCACCAGAAGCCTTCAGCTCCAAACTAACCCGCGAAAAAAATTTCGATGTGGATTATCAACACGCCCAACGAGAGTGGAAAGTTTTCGATTGTAAAACTTTGGGCGACTACCACGATTTATATCTTCGTACCGATGTTCTACTCTTAGCCGATGTTTTTGAAACTTTTCGAGGAACAGCGCTAAAACACTGCGGCCTCGACCCGGCTAACTACTTTAGTTTACCGGGAATGGCTTGGGATGCATTGTTGAAAAAGACAAAAATCGAGCTCGAACTCCTAACAGACATCGACGTGCATTTATTCGTTGAGAGAGGGCTTCGTGGTGGAATTTAGATGGTATCCAAGCGATTTGCAAAAGCAAACAATCCTCAATGTCCCGATTACGACGTTTCAAAACCAAACAGCTGGATCGCATATTTAGATGCAAATAATCTCTACGGCTGGGCAATGCAACAACTTTTACCGGTCAATGGATTTAGCTGGACAATTCCAACTTTGGATGAAGTGCTAGCAACATCCGATGAAGCACCAGAAGGTTTTCTACTCGAAGTTGACATGGAGTATCCGAAAAATCTTCATGACGCCCACAACGATTATCCTATAGCTCCAGAAACTCTAACCATTCAAGAAACATGGCTCAGCGATTATCAGCAGACACTAGTGGCCGAACTAGGAAGAAAATTCGTAGATTGTCAAAAGTTGGTTCCAAATTTACGAAAAAAAGAACGATATGTGGTTCACTATCGAAAATTGTAATTATACCATTCTTTGGGCATGCGAATCAACAAAATTCATCGTGCATTAAAGTTTCGTCAAAAAGCCTGGATGGCTCCTTATATCGAGATGAATACTCAGCTTCGCGCAAAATCATCATCGGATTTTGAGAAGGACTTCTTCAAGTTGGCCAACAATGCCGTTTTTGGTAAAACGATGGAAAATTTACGCAAGCGAATCAGGGTCGATTTGGTAACAACCACGAAAGAGGATAAGTTACGCCGTCTGATTTCCGATCCCGCTTATATATCGCACACAATTTTCGATGGTGGTCTTGTTGCAGTTCATAGCGTCAAAATCAAGTTGAAACTCAATCGACCGGTCTGCATTGGCCAAGCCGTTCTCGATCTCAGCAAACATCTTATGTACGACTTTTGGTATAACGAAGTCAGAGCGAAGTACGAAAATAAGGCTCAACTTTTATATACCGACACCGACAGCCTACCTTTTCAAGTTGAAACTTCGGACGTTTATGCCGAAATGTGGAATAACAAACGTTTGTACGATTTTAGCGAATATCCACAAAACAGTCCATACCACAACAATGAAAACAAAAAAGTTGTAGGCAAATTCAAAGACGAATGCAGCGGTTTTCCTATTGCAGAATTCGTCGGCTTACGACCAGAAATGTATTCCATAATGAGAGCGAGTGGCGAAGAAATTCGAAAAGCAAAAGGCGTCCAGAAGGCCGTCGTGAAAAAATACTTATGCCACCACCTGTACAAGCAAAGTTTGTTCGAGCGAAAAGAATTTAAGCAAACACAGGTCCTAATTCGAAGTCGTGGCCATCAAATAGGTCTTTGCGAGCAAAATAAAATCAGTCTTTCTCCATTGGACACAAAAAAGTGGATAGTGCCAGACGGAATTTCAACGCTTGCATACGGACATAATTTTATCGATTTGGAAGATTATTTCAACGACGATTGAGAATTCTATCCGGTGGTAATTCAGTTTCCATCGGAACGATAATTAGCTCTTCGCGCACAAACCCACGAGCGGTCCATTCGTTAAATAGTACAAAGCCGGCTGACCAACTTGTCGGAAAAAATTCGAAATGGTGTGAATCATGAGCGACCACACAGGATCGGTGGTTCGTTTTCTTTCACCACCCTCGAGTTCACCGGGTGCATACAAATATCGAACCAAAACATCGTGTCCGAGAATAGGTTCGTTCGGGCCAAGACATGACCAGCCGGAAGAGAGGATTTTCGTTCCACTCGCGCTTTTTTAATCGAATCGATCGGTTTTTTCCAGTCAATCTCGTCGGTTCGTCGTTCAGCGCAGCCACTACTTGAGGCAACTGACGAACCCATTCAGCCTATCGTTCTGTTGACCCACGAGCAGCGAGAAGTAACTCTTGAGCGTATTGCGCCCCAAAAAGTCGCTCTGCTAAAGTACGATTAAAACGTTTGACGCTTCCTTGTTGTCGATGATTACCAGTTTGTCCACGTCTTACATGCACATTTCGTTTTGCTAACATTTGCGAAACAGCGCCCATAAATTCGCGTCCAGGATCGACTTGAAGGAGTCGAGGCCAAGTTAACGGTCCACGTTTATAAATTCGATTTAATCCAGCGGCAACTTCGACGGCACTTTTGTCGGTCAACGGTTCGGCCTCTTTAAATCGCGAGGCAACATCGACGACGGTCAGAGCAAATTTGTACTTCTTTTTGCCGATTTTGTCGTGAGATAAATAAAGTAAATCCGCTTGGTGAACGGCATTGGGTCGATCTTCATCAAAAATTGGACGAGGTATGTGACGCGGTGCTGGTAAATAAATTTGCCATATAGCTTGTTTTTTCAACCAATTACGAGAATCATTTTGGGAAATTTTTGCGGCTGAGGCAAGTTTGTTCACTGCGGCTGTACCTCGCCAATACCCCTTAAGGCTGTAGTAAATTGCGGAAAGTTTTTTTCAGTCATCTATTTACTCAGAAAACTTACGTTTAACAGACAACCGCGAACGTTTTCTTAACAGACAAGCGCGAACCTTTTTAACAACTTTCTTAACAACTTTCTTAACAGTTCCAACTCCCATTCCCATCCGAGATTTTGCCGACATAATAGCCGATACGAGTTTTGCGTCTTTTTTCTCCTATTCCGGAACATCAACGGTAAGTGCAATTTTTGACGCCGCCCCCGGCTAAAATGTCGTCTGCGTGGTTACGTCCAGCGGTATCTTTATGTTGTGCATAAGCAACATCGTGGTGAAGACATGCACGATCGAGTTGGTTAACTCCACGATAGCCTTGTGACAATTGTTTATCGAGTTTTGTAAATGGTCCGCAGAAGGAGTATTTTCCGGTGTTTTGAAAGCTGCCACCCGGAATGTTTTCCGAAAAAAAACCAGACGGAAGTTTCATGTGCACCTCCGGTAGAGGCAGAAAATTCATCGCGCTGTTAAAAAATCTTCTGCCCGACGATTTTTTCGGCCAAAATCTGACTTTTCTTTGTACCACAAACGGCACAAGTTCCTTTCATAGCGGGTCGACCGTTTCGAAGCACTACACGCGTCACATTTAAAGTTTCCGTACGTTTTTTACATCGGAGGCAATACATTTTGACTTATATGAAAACTGACCCTTGAGTTTAGATGGAGATAACAAACTTTGATCTCGAAACGAAAGATAAGTCCCATCACCACTGGTTACTTCCATCCAGCATTCGCTGCATAATTTGTGGACCATGTGGTTGCGGCAAAACAAACTTACTACTCAACCTTCTTCTCAAAAAAGGATATCTGACGTTTGACCGTTTGCATCTGTATTCAAAGTCGTTCGGACAAGAAAAGTATCAATTTCTTCGAGATTGGGCAACAGAACTTGAAAAGGTGGCTGGAAAAGAAGTTGCATCTTTTCAATCCTCGTTCGATGATATTATTCCGGTCGAATCTCTCGACAAAAATAAACGAAGCGTCATGGTCTTCGACGATGTAATGCTGGAAAAACATGACCGATCGAAAAATATTTCACCATGGGACGTCACGGCGGTGCGGACTGTTTCTACCTGACTCAGAAATATTTTCGAATTCCAAAACAGGCAATCCGCGATAATGCCAAACTCATCATCATTTTCAACCAAGACACAAAAAATCTGCGAGCAATTCACGACACGTTCGTAGGGAGTGATATGCCGTTCGACGAATTTCGTGCTTTTTTCAACGAGTGCGTCGCTCAGCCTTATAGTTTTGCAGCGATCGACCTCACGACTAAGCCTTACGAGGGAGAATATCGATGCGGATTGGACGTTTCTATATACCCAAGTCGTGTATTTAAACATTTTCGACCACTTTTATATCTACATGTCATGTATTTAAACAAGTTTCAACCACTACTATATCTACATGTCATGTATTTAAACATATGTAGACGATTACATAAAAACACACGATGTGGACAAGATCGCGATGCGTTGACTCAGGATTACCTGGCACGCAAATATCGACTCCAAAAACGTTTCGAGGCAGAAAAACTCGGAGAAGCCGACTTGTTGTTCGACGCGGCAAAACTTTTTCAGCCAATAACCGCAGCAATGAGCGAATCAACCGAGACGACGAAAAACAGCTAAATAAAGTCACTAACGCTCTACAACACCTTCCAGCGGAAATTCTAGCCGAAGCTAATTTTAATCCGATTGCTGCACTGTTTGGAGATACCACACCAGCATTACCAGCATCAACTACCTGAACAATCGCAATTGTAGATCCAGACCGCGATCTCGACATCGAAACGTTCAAAAAACACAATTTTAAACCACCAAGCGAACTTCCCCAAGCCGAAATAAGTGATGTTATTGACAGGGTTACAAAATTTAATCGGCAAAAGCTCGGAGTTGCAAAGAGAAAAGCGACCCCCGCGGAGAAAATCGCCATCGATCGAGAAATAAAGGCCCGTGGCGCTTATAGAACTCGACTTCGACTTATAGAAGATGGCTATCGTCTCGTACCGCAAACGGGAAAAGGTATCTCAGCGCCTTTGAAAATGCAAGGACACCGATTCGGTGAACATTTTATCGATCCCGTGTCATTGGTGGCTGGCAATTTAAGAGCATTTAACGGTGGAAATCTCGTACTCGAAGCTCCTGCAAACGAATCGTTGTATAACCTTCTGACGAAACGTTTTGTTAAGACTAAACGGTATTCACCGCAAGCAATAGAAACTTTAAAAAAATTGGCCAAACTGGCCCAGCTACCCATTCGCGGACGAACGAGCAAAAAACACCAGCTTATTTAAGGCGAAGGTTTGCAGTTTTACAACGATCCAAACGTCCTTGTAGAGCGTTTACAACTTTTAGTAGCTTCTAAGGCAGCTGGTAACACTGGACTGGATAACGAGATATCGCCGATTCTCGACGAATTGATGCGTTCGGGCGCAGTTCCTAAAGAGTTAGCACTCAAATTAAACAGAAATTTACTCATAATATAAACAAAAACATGGAAAAACTTCTCGAGGAAATTCGAGATCTGACGTTACTGCTAACCCAGCGGGAAAATCTCAGCGTGGTAGTCACTTCAAACACCACGGACTGGACCACATTTTTTAATCCACCGCTGTATCTCGATCCAAAAAAAAACGTTTCGAGTTGGCTTTAGTAAATCTCGAGACCCACAATTCCATCCCCAACATTTCCAACACCAAAAACGAGTTCGTCTATAGTTGGGATGGCGGTACGACTTGGAAAACGATCAAGATACCCGAAGGAAGTTACGAAATCACGCAAATCAACGCCGAAATTCAGCGACCACTCGTGGTGAATGGTCACTGGGATTCTTCAAATAAATCCCACTATATTACCGTGGCGGCTAACGTTTCGACTCAACGAGCTTATGTGGAAATATCTAAACGCACTTATCAGGTAAACATGGCCAGGTCCACCATTGGAGCCACTCTCGGTTTAAGCCCCACAACTCTTGTAGGTACGACGAGTTATAATGAAGCAGAAAATCCGGTAAATATTCTTTCGGTAAATAGTATCCTGGTAAACTGCGACATAATCGGTGGTTCGTATCGCGATGGTGAGCAGTTACCGGTGATTTACAGTTTTTTTTCCGAATGTATCGCCTGGTTATAAGATAGTCGAAGCCCCGAATAACCTGGTGTACTTACCAGTATTACCAGCAGGTAATGTACAGCGAATGCGAGTTTGGCTAACGGATCAGAATGGCGAACAATTAAACCTTCGCGGCGAAACTGTTACTATAAGATTTCACATTCGAAGTTTGTAACAAAAATGTTAGTTTTTTCCAGTTACATCGGTCATAAACGACGTTATGTCGTGGGTGGTGGATTTTTCGACTGGATAAGTAGTGCAGCTCGTGCACTCGGTTCGGTCGGTCGATCCGCTGTTTCGTTCATTTCGGCGAATAAGGACACGATAAAAAACGTCGCGGATGTGGCCGGTAATGTGGTGAAACCTGGTGCTAAAACAGTTTCTACGGTAAAAAAATTGTCGACGCGGTAAAAACAAAACATGCAGCAGCTGAAACGACAAAAATATTCTCCCCGCTCCTCTAGAAAAAGTACTCGGCGAAAAAAGTATCGAGTTTTTAAAGCAGCTAACGACCGCGGAAAGTCCTCTTGCATCGATGACGACAACTCAAGACATAAACAGTCGTATTGCTGGGTCTGGTCTTAAAACTTTACAAGCAAAATGTTGCGGTGGCAGAGGTTTATTTCTCGGTCCTCAATAATTTTTTCACCGACGTTGTATTAAAGATTGACGTCTTTTTCTGTAATATAAAAAATTGCGACCGTAAACGTTGCGAGTGAAATTTTAGACATCGTGGAATCGGTACCGGTCGATGAAAGCATCGAATCTTTTGAATATCGCGAGCACGAATTACAAAATCCTGCTGCCATAAATAATGGACAAGCGATACAGATCGATATTCAAAATCGAGACGTTTTTACGCAACCGTCCAAAAGTTATCTTCTCGTTGAAGATAGACTCGTTTCTACCGGAGCGGCTTATGTGGTTGGACCTTTGATCGCACTCGTTAATAATGCTATTCCGTATATGGTCTCTCAAATTCGATTTTTGGTCAACAATACCGAGATAGAAAACGTGATGTCTCCCGGACAAGTTACAACTATGAGAGGCATGCTAATTTACGGCGACGATTTTTCCAAGGCCGAAGGTTTGAACATGTGTAGCTGACTCGCGCAAACACGCTGAGCCTAACCAACAGGATTCCATCCTCAGTTGACAGATGACAACGTGTTCAGCGTCAAGGTCGCGCAGCAACGACGGGCAACGGCGTCCGCAGTACACGTGATCACCACCGTCCCAACGCCGCCCTTCGCAGTGGTAGAGGACGCGGCATCCGGGCATAACTTGAACCACCAGGTCGATCCGTGTCGGACAGGTATTCCGTTGATGGTAGAACCGCTTTCTGAGAGACGCATGAAACAATTCCGAAGCCTTCCATCGCCTTTCGACGGCATGAGCCATGGTCGAGAGAATCTGAACCTGACATCCCTTGAATACATAATGAACTGTTCCAACGATAGAGGCGTTAATCACGAGCGCGAAAAAACCGTCCGAAACTGAAAATCCACGGCGAATTCATGTAAATGACACCGGAACGCCAACTCGATCACAATAGAAGCGTCCGAACACGACAGAATTGTCGAACATGTTTCGCTTTTAGACGAAATTTAAGCCAAAATGACAGGCGGCGGAAAACACGGCCACATCATGGCCGCCGGAAGTCCATCCATTTCCATGAGTAAGACATTGTTTTATTAAGGCGCGTTATAAATATAAGTTGTATTGTATTGTGTTGGCAAAAAGATACGACTGATGCAGCCGCTCAAGGAAATCTCGGTTTTGAACCTCGACGACAGTTGACTGTCGCTAGACCAGACACATTCGGTTCGTTTTCATTCGTCGTTCCGCTGAGGCATTTGTTTGGTTTTTGCGACGACTACCATAAAGTTGTTTACGGAATCAAACAATCTCTGCTGCTTAGTCGACAAGCCGATGCCGATGCAATTTTTCGAGCTCAAGCACCGTTGAATGGATGAATCGAGCTGTCAAAACTTTCGTGGTTTATGCCACACGTTATTCCAGCATTGGAGTATAAGAGCGCGATGATGAAACAGATCGAAAATAAAGTCAAAGTTCCAGTGACATTTCGCGCTATACAATGCGACAACATCGCGGTACCACAAGCAACAACCTTTTCGTGGAGATTGAGCGTAAAAGCTGGAACAGAAAAACCGCGATGGATTTTGATCGCATTTCAAACTGGAAAAGCCGCTCACCAAGAGCAAAATCCCGCTTTATTCGATCACGTTCGAGTTCTCAATATCTACGCCATGTTGAACAGCGATCGATATCCGGTTGTAGACATGAACTTGAACTTTACGCAGCTAAGAACTTCTCGCGCGTATAAAGCTCTGCGGGATTTTAAAGAGGAATATTATGGTACAGACTCGCGAGAATCTTCGTCCCAAATAACTCCGATCGATTTCGTCGACTTTTTTCCGATTTTCGTTCTAGACGTTCGCAGACAATCCCAGCGTTTAAAAACCTCCGTTCAGGACATCCAAATCAAAGTTGACTTCGACGCTGCAGTGCCAGCAAATACGAGGGTTTTTGCAGTCTTGATCAGCGATCGTCTCTTGTACCTCGAATCCGATGGGAGCAAGTTCAACGCCGTTTACTAACGATTAGAAATATCTTCCCTTTAGATTTATTACGAAAAATGACTTCCGACTATATTCCATTCGGTCTTGCAATGACCGAGATACAAAAAATAGTACTAGCTAAAGCCGCCAAAGATGAAAGTGGGGCTACGATTCGGCTGGCTTCGAACCAGCGTCACGGGGAAGATAAATTGGGGCTAACGAAACGGCAGATTGCCCATATTCAGAAAAAAGGCGAGTGGTGCCGGTGTCGAATTAAGGTTTGTTTTTATGCGTGACAGCCTTCCTTCAACGATACACGATAAAGAATGCGGAGTTGTCAATCTAGATTTCAAACTCGATAATGGAACTCACTGGGTAGCTTATCACAAAATTGGTCCCATTGCCTACTATTTCGACAGTTATGGGCTAGATCCGCCTCAAGAACTTTCTCGATATTTAAATTGCTCGATTAGAACGCAAACGTTTCAACTTCAAGGTCCCAGTGATGTAATACGTGGTCATCTCTGCCTTATTTTGCTCAGAGAAATCGCCGAAGGTCGTAAATTTGAAGATATCGTGCTCGAACTATATAAATATGTTTTTTTTTTCACAAAAAATGCCGGTCGATAAATTTGGTGGAAGCAGTCTGAGTTCTTCGCAAAAGTAGGACAGTTTAGCACTGTCGGCCTCGTTCGCAGAACAGCCGATACCATGTTGGGAATTCTCTCAGCCGGTGGATTTCGACGACAAACATCGGAAAACCTCTGGAGGTCACAGATGTCGCAACAAAAGGTTACGCCGAAACAATTGACCAAGATAATCTACAGCTTTCCGGTGGAACAATGTCTGGCAACATCGACATGAATGGTCACAGAATAACCGGACTTCTCACAAACGAACCAAGATCCGAAAATGACGCGGAGTGTTGCTCAAGTTTTGAAAGTGGTCACCGATGCCGTAACAAAAAGTGGGGCTCCTACAGGAAAACATGTCTGACGAACAAACTTTACGTCGATACTCATGTTTTACAGCGCGTTCTCAAAACTGGTGACTCTATGACTGGAAATTTGATCATGCGAGGAAACAGAGTGACTGGACTTCCTACAACAGCACCAGAAAGTACAAGCGATGCAACGAGTTTAGCACAGGTATTGCGATTAATTTCCGAAAATACGGAACAATTAGCCACCAAACAGTTCGTGAACACTTTGGAAGTGCAGCTTCCAAAGTGTTCACGAATTGTTTGGTGACTAATTGTAGGAGGTATTTTTCCCAGCGAATTCTTAGAACACTCTATGACTGGAAATTTAATCATGCGAGGTAATAGAGTGACTGGACTTCCCACAACAACAGCACCCGAAAACACAAGCGATGCGACGAGTTTGGCACAGGTATCGCGATTGATTTCCGAAAGTACGGAACAATTAGCCACCAAACAATTCGTGAACGCTTTGGAAACTGCCATTAAAAGATATTCCGACGAAAAAGATGTCGTTGTTAAAAGATATGCCGACGAAAAAGATGTCGCGCTGAGTACTACCGTCAAACAGTACGCGGATGAGAAAATCGCTGCTGCCAGACAATTCGCTGAAACGAATCGTGGTGTGTCGCAGATTTACGTCGATTCTCAAGTTTCCCAGCGAATTCTTAAAACTGGTGACTCTAAGACGGGAAATTTGATCATGCGAGGAAACAGAGTGACTGGTTTACCCACAACAACAGCACCAGAAAATACAAGCGATGCAACGAGTTTGGCAAAGGTATCGCGATTGATTTCCGAAAGTACGACACAATTTGCCACCAAACAGTTCGTGAACACTTTGGAAACTGCAATTAAAACGTATGCCGACGAAAAAGATGTTATCGTTAAAAATTCACATGTAGCCAAAACTGGTGATACCATGTCTGGTGCTCTCGTTACGACTCAACTCGCCATTGATGTAGAAGTTGGAGGACCCGAGATCGATATAAAACTCGGAGGTACTTCGTCAGAAACTGAGCTGAATTATGGCGTACGGATACGCAAAGCTGATAATTCGGCCTGTTTGTAAGCCACATGAGATTCTGAAGGATTTACATTTTACCGTTGCGATGGAAATACCACAACCAAAATCTGTACTTTTTCAAATTCGAGGTCAACGGGACTGCAGAGCCCAGAAAATGCTGAAGACGTGGCTACAAAAAGTTATGTCGACGATGTAATTATTCAAAACAATGATGGGCATATACCACCCTAGAGCGAAAATAACTCAAAATCCGGCTTTATAGTATATGCGAGTTCGTTCTACGACAAATTAAACCAACCGTACACGGTATTTAGCCCAGTCGTCGAAAATGAGTGGGTAACTGCTAACCAGACGCCTGGAGCTTGGATCCAGATTCGGTGTCCAACAGCTGTACGAATTTGGAAAATCCGTCTCGCCGGTCTGAGATCTAACACAGAACGGATTACGCAGTGGAAATTCGAAGGATCCAACGGTGGTAGATTCACGAATATTTTGAGATCTAACGCCGTTTTGGGTAAAATAGCGCAAGAATTGTTCACTTCAACAATTTCGTCGTATAGTATATACCCGTTAAGCGTACTTACCGCAGAATCAACCAAAACAGGGGTTTCGCACTTCCAAATTTTTATGAGAGCACATCCTTGGAGGTGGTAATCAACTTCTCCAAATTAAAAAAGTTGAAACATTTTAGTATTACGAACGACATGGCGACTGACATGCACTTCAAAATCCGAGCGTATTTGAGGCAGAAAAATGAGACCGATGTAACTAAATATCACCCGAATTGGGTCAATGGAGTGACCACAATAGGTCGTTGGGGCTATGATAACGTTACATCTCCTACGCCCGAGCTTTTGGCTGCTGTGCCTCAGGAATCTCGGATTACGAAGACGAAACCATTTACACACGCGACGTTTTCAAACTCTCTCACGAGGTCGTTGACACCAGCAGCGATGCAAAAGTAGCACACTTTACATTGACTGCTTTGAGGTATCCATGTGTGAGTTCTCTCGACAATCCACCAAAAGTTTCAGTTGGACCTGGCATTTGGAAATTCAGCGTGTCTGGTAATTACCGTAAGAGTATATTCGCCATTATCCCGGAAGGACTGACTGGTGGACATTTCATGAGCAACCTTATCGATGGAACTTTTGATATTAGTTGTATATTTCAAACGTTGACACGTCGAAACGTTTTAGTCTTTGCACTCATGGAGGGCAGCAATTTTACTGCATTTTCTAATTTAGAGACACTCATCCTAGTAGTAGAAAAACTATGAAAATGTCGCTGTATCCACCACTCACGGATCCTATCTTTTCGGCTGAGATGACGTCGTCCTCATTTCGCCTGCAGAAAATCGGTGAACTCGAAGCATTTTTGAGATCGGAAATTGAAACCCGCGATCGTCTTCATAAAAAGTATCGTAGAGCAGTGAACGATGGTTCGTCCGCCATTATTGCATTTATAGGTCTTGGAATGGGTGTTGGAGGTGCGGCCGTATTAGCGACTGGAGTTGGACTTATACCCGGTCTAATACTTGAAGGTTTTACCGCGCTGACTAGTTTGCTCGATATGGCTGGTGTTGCTATCAGTCGGAAATTTTCTGCAAAAGCGGTAAAACACGAAGCAGCTCGTGTGCTAGCTAGTAGCAAACTGAACACCGTCCATAGTCATATTTCGAAAGCGTTAGAGCAATGAGGAGTACAAACTTATCCTCGACGAAGTTGAAAAATATCGGGTTATGAAAGAAGAAATTCGGCGTAAATCCGTTGGTGTGGCTATTGAAACAAACCTGGGGTGCCGAATCCCCTGTCAAGGTGCTGGTGTTCTACCACTCTACCCGAAGGCTCTCTCTCCCAGCGCCTATTTTCTGCCAGTCCGCGAGATAAGCCCTTGGGGTCTTCAAGGAACCGAACGCCAAGTCGATTGATCAGCTATAGCCCTTTTATTTCTCGCAAAAGACTCGAACCTACAGCATCTAGTTAAAACAGTTCTTATTCTAAACTTCCATGCCCTTACAACGACAATTCAACCGCAACAACTCTCACAGCAACAACACCCGCAGCAAGAGTGTGTGTCTGTCTCCGTATGTCGTCTTCTCTGCAGCAAGAGTGTCCGAGTGTGTGTGTTCTTGCAGCAATGCAATCCCTTTTTATAGGCGGCGAGTTCGCATAGGGTTCCCGTGCGGGGGAAGGCGAACTCGTAGAGTTCCATGGGTTCTCTGGCGAACCGGCCGAGCTCCATGGGTTCCCGTGCGGGGGGAAGGCGAGCTCGTAGAGTTCCATGGGTTCCCGTGCGGGGGAAGGCGAACACAGAGTTCCATGGGTTCTCTGGCGAACCGGCCGAGCTCCATGGGTTCCCGTGCGGGGGAAGGCGAGCTCGTAGAGTTCCATGGGTTCCCGTGCGGGGGAGGCGAACTCGTAGAGTTCCATGGGTTCCCTCGCGAACCCGTGGAGTTCCCGTGCGGGAGGAGGCGAACTCGTAGAGTTCCATGGGTTCCCTCGCGAACCCGTGGAGTTCCCATGCGGGAGGAGGCGAACTCATAGAGTTCCATGGGTTCCCGTGCGGGGGAGGCGAACTCGTAGAGTTCCATGGGTTCCCGTGCGGGAGGAGGCGAACTCGTAGAGTTCCATGGGTTCCCTCGCGAACCCGTGGAGTTCCCGTGCGGGAGGAGGCGAACTCGTAGAGTTCCATGGGTTCCCGTGCGGGGGAGGCGAACTCGTAGAGTTCCATGGGCTCCCTGGCGAACCCGCTGAGCTCCATGGGTTCCCGTGCGGGGGAGGCGAACTCACTGCACTCCATGTGTTCCCGCTACAACACTCCTCCCACCAAAGAGACCGAACGTCCCCGGTTCGGAACCCACCTCGCACAAACCAAAGCAACAAAACATACAGTCTCTAAAGCACACAAATTAAACAAAAATGGCCGACACTTCGGCTCCAAAAACAGTCACCGATTAAAGCGGTAGTACATACATGGCATACACAATTACTAACAGCAGCGAACAAGCAATTTATGTAAGCCACATGGCTTTACGAGAACTAAACAGCCGCACACGCGGTTTTTACTCAACCATAAAACAAAATAGCCACACTTGGCAGTAAACGACATGTAAATTCTCTCTCACCAAGTCAGTCCACCAATATCACATCGTCATCGTCCGCAGCCGGATTCCAAGGGCGGACTCGCCTGAAGCCGCGTGTCCAACAAGCGACGTCCTCAGTTGCACAACGCCCCTTTATTGGAAGCGTTCTGGCCTCCGGGTGGCGCGTAATGGCCGCCCCTCGGTCGGTTCCGGCATGGTCTCCACAGGATCTTTTGGCGAAGATCTTTCTTGGCTCCAAACTCCCGGCTCCCGATCGTAACATGGCCGCAACTTGTCGACGTGCGTTACGAACGGCTTGGCCCTTTGAGATCTTTGCAGTTGATAGTTCACAGGCCCACACCGTCGCATGATCATGAAGGGCCCCGTGTACAAACGCTGCCACTTGGGACTGCGACCTGGATATTTCCGAGGGGTATAGTACCACACCCAATCACCCACCATGAATTCAACCGGGAGAACCCTTAGGTCGTAGGTGTGCTTCCGCCGCTCCGCCGCCTTCCGCAAGCGTTCCCTTACCACCCTGTAAGCGGTCTCCATACGCTCACCCAGGTTCTCTACATAGGATGCATAGGTCCCCCCTTTTTCCGCTGGGCCTGGCGCTCTTCCATACACCAAATCCAGGGGAGCCCTATTTTCCCTACCAAAAATCAACAGGTTAGGCGAATAACCGGTGGCCTCATGGACGGAAGCCCGATAGGCCGCCAGGACATGCGGCAGCAACTCGTCCCAGTTCCTCTGATCCGTATGCACTATTTTCCCAATCATGGAATTCAGCGTCCTGTGAAATCGCTCAATCAGGCCATTCCCACTAGGGTGGTAGCTAGTGGTCCTCACCTTGTCGATCCCCAGTAGCGTGCACACCTCCCTAAATAGAATCCCATCGAAATTAGTGCCGCGGTCTGTTAAGATCTGCAACGGGGTCCCATACCGGACGATCACCGTATCCACCAAGGCTCGAGCCACCGTAGCGGCCTCCTGGTTTGCCACCGGAATTGCCTCTACAAACTTCGAGAAATAATCCATCACCGTCAAGATGTAGACATGGCCCTTCCTGCTCTTTGGATGGGGCCCCGTGATGTCCACACCCACTCGTTCCCACGGCTCTCCGCAGGGTAATGGCTGAAGCGGACCCTGCCTGGGAGGCTGGCCGCGGCGGTATTGACAGCACTGCGAACAACGGCTGCAAAACCGCCGAACTTCCCTTGACCAACCAACCCAATAGCTTCGACGCCTAACTTGCCAACGGGTACGGCGGACTCCCAAGTGTCCCCCGGTCACGCCGGTGTGAGCAAGTTTCATGAAATCCTCCCTCAAGGCTCTGGGTAGCAGCAATTGTTCGGTACCATCCGCTGCTTTCCTGTAGACTACATCGTTCCTCACATACAAGCTGTCCCATTGGTGCCAATAAGTCTTCACAGCTTCACTCTCCCACATGATTGTCTGGAAATCGGGCCTTCTCGCATCTGGGCTCAGCCATTCCCTTACCACTGCGAGGTCGGGGTCGGCCTTCTGCGCTTCCGCAATTCGTCCCTCCTCAGCGGGCTCCACTCTTGCGGAAAGCTCAACTTCACCCTCTGCATCCGCACCCGCCATCTCGGACCGTCTCATGGCAGCCACTATCGCAGGAGTCTCTTCCCATCCGCACTGACGGCAAGGCCGTCGGGAAAGAGCATCCGCATTCCCGTGCCTCCGCCCCGGTCGATGAACTATTTCGAAGTCGAATTCCGCGAGGCGTTCCAACCATCGACTCTGCTGCCCGATAGGCTCTGGGGTCCTCTGCAACCACTGGAGGGCTGCATGGTCAGTTCGCAGGATGAACTGTCGGCCCAACAAGTATTGACGGTAGAGCTTGGCAAAGTGCACCACTGCCAACAGCTCCTTGCGGGTGATGCAATATCGCCGCTCCGCCGCCGAGAGCAGGCGACTCCCATACGCAATTACTCTCTCCCTATCTCCGTCGCACTGGGACAGCACCGCACCAATTCCTTCATCCGAGGCATCACAGTCCAGGACGTACTTCCCTTCATCCGTAGGCAGGCCCAGAACCGGCGCCGTTACCAAAGCCACCTTCAACTGGTCGAAGGCCCCCTGGCACTCTTCGTCCCACACAAACGATCGAGATTTCTTAGTCAGCGCGAAGAGTGGAGCGGCGGTGCGTGAGAAGTCTCGGATGAACTTACGATAATAGGCACATAGCCCCAGGAAGGCACGTAACTCCCTTAATCGCTCAGGCGCTGGCCAGGACACCACCTCGTGAACCTTGGACGGATCGACGGCTATTCCCTTCGGCGTTACTATGTGCCCCAGGAAACTCACCGAGCGGCGCAGCATGCGACATTTGCTAGGTTTAAGCTTGAGATTCGCCTCACGGAGCCGCTGGAACACCTGCCTTAGCCTACCCAGATGCTGCTCGGGCGTGCTTCCATAAACGATCACATCGTCGATGTACACCAGGCAAATCTCAAAGTTTAACCCCGAGAGCACAATATCCATAAGGCGCTGGAATGTCGCCGGCGCATTGCACAGGCCAAACGGCATAACACGCCATCTAAAAATCCCTCGGCGAGTAACAAAAGCCGTCTTATCAGCATCCTTAGGATCCATCTCCACTTGATGGTAGCCGCTACGCAAGTCCAAGGTGCTAAACCATCCCGCATCAGCCAGGGCATCTAAACACTCGTCAATCTTTGGCAGCGGGTATGAGTCTTTCCTGGTTCGCTCATTCAACTGGCGGTAGTCAATGCAAAACCTTAGGGTACCGTCCTTCTTCCGTGCCAGGACTACATTAGCTGCCCACTCGCTCACAGCTGGCTCAACTACTCCATCTGCCAACATCTGGTCCAGTTGCTTATCAATGGCCACCCGATACGGAAGAGGCTGTCGCCTCAAAGGCTGACGAACGGGGCCCGAATTCCCGGTGTCAATCCGATGCTTACACAGGGTCGTCCTCCCTAGGTCCCCTTCTCACTCGGAGAAAACATCCCGGAACTCTATTAACAGACTCGCCAATTGCCTCCTGGTTGCCTGGGTCACTTCTTCGGAGAGTCCTTCCATCAAACCCGTGATAAAGGGTGCTTCTCCTTCTACCCTGGGTCCCTCTCCTTTCCCAGCACATGTCTCCACCTCTACAGGGTGCAATCTTCCCAGAAGCTGGTCCTTAGGGAGTGTGGCGGGATCTCCATTGAGATTCACAACCCGAATCCGGGCAGCGCTAGCTTCATTCCCGATTAACACCCGTGCTACGTGAACTCCCGGCAGGACTTCCCTTGGCTCTGTCATCCATGCAGGGGCCATACTTGACAGATTCCCGTATTGCATTTTGGCAGGGATGTCGCATTGAGTCGTAGGAGGCAGCGTCATTTCCTCCGCGACCATCACCCGTCTACACCAGGCGGAACCATCCCCTTTTTCTAGTGGGATACGCCGGCGGCCTACAAACAGGGCTCCATTGCCAAACCCCAAACGACAGCGATGCTGCCGCAACCAGTCCATACCCAGCATGGGCTCTATAATCTGATCGGACACCAAGAAAGTAGTATCTATAAGGAAACCCGGCCTGATCTTAATCGGGACACACAGCTCCCCAACCACATGGATCGCAGTCCCGTTGGCAGCTAGCAATACCCGGGTGCTGGGACGCAGCGTCAGACCCTCCACAACAGAAGACGGTACGAGGCTCACCTCTGACCCGGTGTCAACCAGGCACATTTCAGTCCGTCCATTGATGACGCCTCGGATGTAGATTACGTTGCCGTTGGTACCGGTCGATGCCCTCTGGCGAGTGTTATGGTTGACAGCCGCCACCTCCGGTGTCGTCTGCGCCTCCGGACCATCGGGTGTCACTTCATCTGTGCGAGCTCGGGGCCGTCGGGGCTGACGGCACCGACGGGCGATATGACCTCTCAGTCCGCAGTTGTAGCAGACCACATCCCGTCCCTGGTTTCCAGGCTGTTCCCTTGCCGTCTCGTCGCGTCGGTTGGCTTCCGTGTCGATCGCCAGATGGTTGCGGAAAGCCTCTAGCTGCCGTTCTATCTTCTTCTCCATGTCCCGTTGCCAACGCTGCTGTTCCCCACGCTGAGCTTTGAGGAATTGGTCCAACTGATTCTGGAGTGGCACGTTTTGGTCGGACTCCTGGGTTCCTCGAACACGGTTCGGTGGCCTCCGTCGTTCCTCGGAATCCGCCATCCGTTGATACGCTTCCATCCGTAGCGCCATCCGGTACGCCTCGTCCAGCGTCTTGGGTTCGCGCTCCCGAACCTTCAGCGACAACTCGCGATCCCGAATGGCCTCAAGGAAAGCGTCACGGGCAAGGATTTCGGTCGTCTCGTTGGAAGGCACCGGATAAGCAAGTACCACCAACCGTCGGACATCGTGCAGGAGGTCGCTCAGGTTCTCATCGGCCCGTTGACGACGGTAGTAGAGTTGCGCCCGGAAGGTCTCTGCTTGTCCTTCGGTCCCATATCTTTGTCGCAACCTCTGCGTCAACTCCTCATACGTCACGTCCTGCCGAGCTCCGAAGTCCCAGAGTAACTGCGTGGCGGCCTTGTCGAGGGCACATCGAAGGAAGTCCACTTTGTCGGAATCGGTCCACTGATTGTGTTTGGCACATACCTCGAATTGTGTCAGGAACGACTCCAGGGATCCTGTCCCGTCAAACTTCCCAGGCTTCATCGGAGTCTTGCGGTAGACGACGTTTCCCCACGACGGCAGGTTCGAAGCCGTTTCACGTTCTCCCTGTATCGGTCTCCGTTCACTGCCGTTCACCACCGCCTGTCGTGAGCTGTCGAAGTCGATGCTCTCCAGAAACTGGCTACGGTCGAGTCTGGAGGCCTCCATTCTCGCTCTTCGCACACCAGGCGTCGAACTACTAAGTTGATCGGCTGAAACGTCCGCAACGTCCAACAAAGTGTAGATGATGGTGTCGTCCTCGTCTCCCATGCGAGAGTTGATCAGTTTCGACTTGCGGTTGACAGGTACCCCACTTCTGGTACCACTTACCCCAAACCTGGGGTGCCGAATCCCCTGTCAAGGTGCTGGTGTTCTACCACTCTACCCGAAGGCTCTCTCTCCCAGCGCCTATTTTCTGCAGTCCGCGAGATAAGCCCTTGGGGTCTTCAAGGAACCGAACGCCAAGTCGATTGATCAGCTATAGCCCTTTTATTTCTCGCAAAAGACTTGAACCTACAGCATCTAGTTAAAACAGTTCTTATTCTAAACTTCCATGCCCTTACAACGACAATTCAACCGCAACAACTCTCACAGCAACAACACCCGCAGCAAGAGTGTGTGTCTGTCTCCGTATGTCGTCTTCTCTGCAGCAAGAGTGTCCGAGTGTGTGTGTTCTTGCAGCAATGCAATCCCTTTTTATAGGCGGCGAGTTCGCATAGGGTTCCCGTGCGGGGGAAGGCGAACTCGTAGAGTTCCATGGGTTCTCTGGCGAACCGGCCGAGCTCCATGGGTTCCCGTGCGGGGGGAAGGCGAGCTCGTAGAGTTCCATGGGTTCCCGTGCGGGGGAAGGCGAACACAGAGTTCCATGGGTTCTCTGGCGAACCGGCCGAGCTCCATGGGTTCCCGTGCGGGGGAAGGCGAGCTCGTAGAGTTCCATGGGTTCCCGTGCGGGGGAGGCGAACTCGTAGAGTTCCATGGGTTCCCTCGCGAACCCGTGGAGTTCCCGTGCGGGAGGAGGCGAACTCGTAGAGTTCCATGGGTTCCCTCGCGAACCCGTGGAGTTCCCATGCGGGAGGAGGCGAACTCATAGAGTTCCATGGGTTCCCGTGCGGGGGAGGCGAACTCGTAGAGTTCCATGGGTTCCCGTGCGGGAGGAGGCGAACTCGTAGAGTTCCATGGGTTCCCTCGCGAACCCGTGGAGTTCCCGTGCGGGAGGTTGCGAACTCGTAGAGTTCCATGGGTTCCCGTGCGGGGGAGGCGAACTCGTAGAGTTCCATGGGCTCCCTGGCGAACCCGCTGAGCTCCATGGGTTCCCGTGCGGGGGAGGCGAACTCACTGCACTCCATGTGTTCCCGCTACACTATGATGGAAATTTGCGCCGTGTTAATGAAAACAATTTCAGCGCCAGAATCACGTTTAGCTTGAGTTGTGTTTGTATTTCGTTAGCAACGCCCGACATTGTTGAACCATCGGCTCCACCGCCATATGAGTTGGATTACAAAATTAAAAAACAAAAACAAAAACAAAAAAAACAAAAAACCATTAAGAGGTTGGACGACAAAAAGTCGTTTTTTTATCCTTTTCAAAACTAGTCTACGACACTGTACAAAAACCTGATGGCTTATCATTTACTATACTTTGTTCTAAATAACCAAACTCTTGTTCTATGAGTTGGTTTAGAGCTTTTGCAACGATTTCTTTTTCTAACCCATCAGAATCCTCCTCAAACCTCACGGGTCTCTAGAAGCTCATTAAGAACTTTTTTTATAACGCCTTCTAGAGCGTTTCTCAATGCTGTATAACTTTTGTAGCGCTTTTGTACCACATCATGGCTGACATAATCGTGTCACAGACTTTGTACCTACGTCGCAACTGATACATGGTACGGTCAAAATAACGCCATGTTTGAGAAGATATCTGTGTTGTATGCAACGCTCGAACACGCATCGCCTGCAACATATTCTCCTCTCTCCAACTAAAATCCACGAGCATTTGTTGTTTGCGTATTTGTGTCTTCTAGACATTTTGAAAATAAGATCTATATTTATCGAAATAAAACGTTTTTAGCGATTCAATTATGAAATAAACTCGCCGTTTTCTTATATTTACCACCTGATCATTTTTCTAAATAGATTTAGTCAAAATCTTTTAACATATTTAACACCGCATTGTTTCAGAAGCTAATCATCAAAAATTGCTTTCATTATTGCTTCACGCAGTCCATCAAAATCGGGGCTATCAGGCCTCTCTTTGGGTAGAAGAAGCTCACAAAGCACATACTGAAAACGAAATCTAGCGCGTCTCTCAATTTTACGCAATTTTAAAAACTTTGGAAACGTTAGTTGTTCGTTGTCAAGTTCGTTGTCAAAACTCTCTTTTGTTTTTAGAAGCTCCTTAAACACTTCCTTAAATGTTCCCTGGTGTTTTTCTCAATTTTACGCAACTTTTTTTCAACTTCACGAGGATCACACCGCCGGCAAAATTTGTTTTTTGATTGAGTTTCAATACCACACCCACGGCAAGGTTTTGGTAGAACAAAGCCACGCTCAAGAAAAGCCATATGTAATTTACAGAAACTCTCACTTTTGCTCGGCTTACCACATAATTCATATCGACCTCTGAGGGGCCACTCACATGAATTTTTTTGCCAGCCATTAATAATATTCAAAAATTCGTCAAACAATTTTTTCTTATAATAAGATTTTTTTAAAAATTCGTTAATGATTTTTTCTTATAATCAAGTTTCTTAAACAAGAATTTTTTATAATCACTACCAAAATTTTTCTCTAATTGGAAAATTCGGTTCCTCTAAGCCTTTATGGGTTGAAAGGAGGTTACTACAAAATATTCTGTCGAAGGTTGTTTTTGAAAAAAACCATTCGTTTTTGACAATTCCATTTTTCCAGTTTGTGGAAAGGAGGCTTATACGGGTGGATTATTTGTGTAAAAAACTGTGCTCAAACAGCATAATTTTCTGCTGAAGCCTTCTTGGGGTCTATGGAGGTTACTACAAAATATTCTGTCGAAGGCTTTCTGGACGAGATGGGGTTAAGTACGTGAAAACAGAGAAAAAACCACCCGTGGAAGCCTTGTTGGGATTGTTGGAGGCTTACTCAGTCAAAGTGCAAAAAGGTCAACTGGATCAAAACCCCCATTTTACATCTACTCCTTGGCCATCTTCAGTGGTTCAAAATCAAGTGTGTCAAATTCAAACTGTGAGTTCTCTAT
This sequence comes from Norana najaformis, assembly GCA_964023275.1. Classification (NCBI taxonomy): domain Eukaryota; kingdom Metazoa; phylum Annelida; class Clitellata; order Crassiclitellata; family Hormogastridae; genus Norana; species Norana najaformis. The sequence continues at coordinate 15,895,243 of OZ029915.1, forward strand.
AAGTGTTTTCATAACTGTGTACCATGCTAGCTCACAGACTCCATCAAGTTGCTATCTAATGACCTTCATCAACTGCGACTGTGACCATCAATGTCAGCCAATGTCTTTTTGCCACCAACCAAGACTAAAATGGGTAAACATCTAAGTCATCATTCTGTGCTCATAGAAAGCCCTTTGGCATCTATTCAGGAAGCTGATAGTCTTCATGCTTGATAGAACACTTGAAATAATATATTGTCCAATTACCTCTGTTAACATTTTTGCTGACAACTGAAACATAAAGCAGCCTAGAAGTAGCTCACTTCTTTGCTCATGACATGAATTTTGTAGCCAATCTTGTAAACTCTAACCTAATTTTGCCACAGTTTGCACTACATTTCGAAACATTTTGTGCTTAAGAAAAAGGTTTAAAAGTTTCGTTAGTTTCGATAACTTTCTTTCACACTGAAATGAGTTTGTTAAGAATGGTCGCTGGTCGTAAACAAGAATGCGTGGTGTGGGATTACTTTAGTTACAACCCAGACACTGGAAAAAAAATGGAAAATGCTGATGTCTATTAGTAAATGATAAAAACTGAGACAAGTATGAAGTTTTAATCTCAGGAAAAAACTCCACAAACTTGAAACTTCATTTACAGCATAATCATGCGGAAAGTTATATAGAGTGTGAAAAGAAAGATTCTTCTAAAGTAACAAATTCACAAAAAAAGCACCAGAAGAAATCACAGCGACAAAATTGAGTCAGACATTGATGGATTGCATAAACCAAAAAATCATGACTTGGCAGATTGCGAGTCTGAACCAAGTGATGAGGAAAATGAAGATGATATTCCTCTCACACAGCTGATGATATGAGCTACCAGCTGACGTACCATACAGATACTTGTCATGCATAGCCCACTGCTTGCAACTTGTCATAAAGCCCGTTTTTCATCATCCCGGATTTCAGCCGATTATTAAAAAGGCACAACATATTGTAGCCTCCATCCAAAAGTCATCTGTGTTAATGAAAAAACTGGCAGAAAAGTGTGGCAGATTGGTGATAATGGATTGCAACACTTGCTGGAACAGCAAAACTCCATGAAACGGCTGCTTGCAGTTAAGCCTGCCATCAAGAAGATCATGACTTCGATGCATTTCTTGCTAGCGAGAGGACAAAACTAGAAGAAATTGTGTCCCTTCTTGAACCATTTGCAGTACACACAGATGTTCTTCAGACAGAAACACTCTCGCTGTCTAACCATTCCCGCATTACTGGACCTTTAGTGTCATTTGGATCAGTTTAAATCAACCAAATCACTAAACAAAGTAAGTTATAACCTGTTAACAGAGAAAAATTACTTGTAAACAAAGTCGCTCACTAGTCACCTTTAGTTACCACTGAAATAACTATCCAGTGGGTTTGTCAATGTCTTCTCACGGATGTTTGTGCAATCTGCTACAAATGTGTCTTGTAACCTTGGCTTGACTCTTGTATTATTATAAGTAATTAGAAACTTCTAGAGCACCTGTGTCTAATGCACAAGGCATCAACTGATGGCACATAAAATTTAAGCCACAGTCAGGTCAATATCCAGAAGACCAGTCCATTAAAAAAGAGAGGCAGCCTACAGCAGAAAAGTCAACTGGAAAAGGCAAGTCAAGTCTTAAGTCAAGAACGAAAATGACATAAGAGACTGGGCATAACCATGGCCTTTTAAATAGGAGTAGGCCTGCTACTAGATTCAATCTCTATGCTGTGACGTGTCAAACGGAGGCCCACGCATGCAGCTTACATGTACAAGACTTACAACAGAAAAGGCGCTTTATTTAAAATACTTGCGTGAGTACTTTTGTTTGTCATAAAGTTTAATAGGTCTATTATTGTCTTTTTTTGTTAGCTAGCTTAAGAATTTTTGAATATATTCATATTATTAAACGAAACAGTCGATATTCCAAAATGTGGTTTGGCGAAAGCTCTTTCTCGATTGCCGGGCCCACTGCGTGGAATAGCCTTCCCGACCATGTGAAGAATGCTCCATCCTTGGATACCTTTAAGAAAGCCTTAAAACGTTTCTATTTAAATTATCGTATGACTGTAGTTAATTTTCTATTGTCGCCTGAATTTACGGTCGTGTTACGGCGCTATAGGAATTGTCTTATTGTTATTATTATTAAAAGTTGTGGTAAGTTGTGCGAGACGGGCGATTGTTCATATAAGTGAAACGTTATGTTTTAAAAGTTAATTTCAAAGTTAGAAATTATGTGGGATTAACATGGTGCGCTAACTAAATTTCTGCATCAGGATGGAGAATATTTTTAGAAGTAGATCGGTGATAAATTACAATATTGTGTTTCGAGTGAGCAGAGGGCGATAATAGAAGATATTAGAACACTTGAATGAGACTGCAAATCGGAGTTGGCATAGAAGGAAATTGAAATTTAAGTTCGAGTTATGTGTATTTTAATTAATTAATTGATTATAATGTAATCATAATAAATTACCTTGTCACTGTTTTTGGCATATAATAGTATATACTGTTAACAAGACAGTGTACACAATCATTGTTGCTGTAAGCTTCATAATACAATAGCTAGTAGGAATGTTTAGTTTTTGTTATTTTTACTGTATAGCTATCTATTTGATGCTGCAGGAAATGCCTAGAAAGTGTTGTGTTCCAGAGTGCTGTTCAAATTACAGAGGAACGGATTATGTCACTGTATTCAGGTTTCCAAATGATGAGAAGCACCGGACTAAACGGATCCGTACAATTCCACGGAAGGATTTCACTCCTACCAAAGATGCCGTTGTATGCATAAAACATTTTTCAGTAAAGTTTATAGTAACTGAAGACTGTGTAAAGCATCCAGATGGATCAGTTTTAAGTGTTAAGCAGACTAGTCCTAAACTTGCTGAAGAGGCATATCTGTCTATTTTTCCAATTTTGCCGTCTTACCTCTCAACTGAGTCACCAAAAAAGCGTCGAACACCAGAAGACAGACACGCAGAACTGACTAAACGGGATCAACAGGTATTTATGGACTGGGAACAAAATGACACCATTGATTCTTTTCACATGCTACGTTCTGGGATTAATGCTCATATTGGACATGAACCTGATTTGGTTGTTATTCCATCAGACAATCATGTGTGTGTATGCTTACTTGAAACTTGATACTACTGAATGTCCTAAAATCAAAGTCGCTGTTAAGATTGTAAATAATTTAAAAGTTTCTGTTCTTTGTGATAATGTCCGTATATCTGGTGATCGTTTGTCATGGATCTTGGGATCTGATGAACTGCTTGACCATTGGCCAAACTAGATTCACTGATGAGTCATTTTATGAAGGGTGATTTCAAGTGTACCTCTGAGTCCAGAATGGAGCATGCTCTTGCTGTTCTTCAAACAATGAAACAAGCTGTGACAGATACTTGAAATCACAGAACTTAACCTCAGTCTGACTATTGCTGTCAGAAACTATCAACATTGCCATCATACACGAAGATACTGCCGCTAACAATATGTGTGTCTGACACTCACTGCTAGGAGGGTTTAACACTAGCAAAGATGCCATTAAAACAGATCACTTCTGTGTATAGCTGATACCAGTCTGTGCTTTTGGCAGGCAACTAGTTTCACTACAATGCTCACAGATATATGTTGCTAACAGTAGACAATCAATGATAACAAGAAGCAAAACCCAGTTTTTATGGTATAGTTTGTCTACTCCAGTAGCATATGTCTTATAGCCTAATAAATAAACCTTAACAGACACAACAGTGTTTGCTTCTAGCCTTAATTGGACAGTAATGTCAGACTGGCTCCAAATTTAAGACATAAGGCTTAGAAACCCATCTAGCACTGAATGTCAAAAGGTCAGCTTGCTTTTGAAAGTGTTTAATGAAAAGACTTTTGCAGCACTTAGCTTCTTTCCTGCACTGAGTGAATCAGTTGATGGCAGTAAAACATTCCTTGACATAATTTCGAAATTATGGAAACTTTTCAGTGTGAAAGATCCACATAAAGGGCAATTTTGCATGACAGAGACAAAGACCCATTCCGATCTGTTGATGCTGAACGGCTGAAATTTATGGAAGGGATTGTTTTGTGGCTTAACAACTGGGAAACAATGAAGTGCAAGGGCAGGCATGGCTGTTTGTCGCAAAAGAGACTACTTTTGCTCTTCTACATACTGTCAAATCTATGCACTTGCTGATCCATTATTTGCTGGTTGAATTCAAATTTAACTATGTACTTCCTGGAAAATTCCAGACTGATAATCTGGAATACTAATTTTCTCAGTACTGACAGCTGTCTGGAGGAAATTATCACATCAATAAGGCAGATTATAGAGTCTGAAAAAAGTTGAAGCTCATCAGTGTCTTGCATTTGAAGTCTGCCAAGTGTGGTGATTTTAATTTGATTAAATTTCTGTCCGACGTGGACGATCAAGGAAGTTATACTGCAGGTGCAGTTATACCTGATGCTTTTGCTGATGTCGTAAGCAATTGTTGTGATGGCTGTACAGATGACAGGGACTTAACTTGCATTGTTTTCACTGCTGGCTAAATGCTCATAAAGTTAGTAAATTATTCACTTGTAAGTTGTCAGTATGAACTCTGAACTGATAGAGCACTGCTATGTGAATTCCGTGAAAACCTGGATGACATATTCTTATATATTGAAATTTTGAATAGGGGTCTTAAATGGCCAACCCAGTTTCTAACTGATATTGTTTCCGATGTTTTGGTTGTATTTAATAATTAAATTCTTGTGTTCTAAATGTACTCATTTGATAACGAAATCTATTTGTGAGCTTGCTTTCACTCTTTTGGATTATCGTTAATTTTATGTACATTTTCTGTTAGCTTCTGAGTGAGCCTCTGCTGATGACGTCACAGACTGTTGTAGCTGGCCTGTTCCTGTTTAGAAGGCCGTGGCATAACACACTGATGCAGGAATAGAATTCAAAAATTTCAGTCTTGCAACCGAAAAAGCTTGCTTATCGAGAACGGTTCTAGTTTCTGGCACATCAAGAAAAAGGCTTCAGATGACCTTGGGTAATGATGAGTTTGAGGAATGAGGACTGAGTTTAAGTAGTGTGGTTGACCAGAGTTCAGTGTGTTGTAAAATATAAGCTCCAATTTTAAAAAAATTCTTTGCTTAATGGAAGCCAATGCAAATATTTAAGTACAAGAGTTTTATGCGCATACTTTGAAGTAACAGTTATGGCTCTGGTCATAGAGTTCAGAACTCTTTGAAGTTTCTGCATGTTTGACTTTGTGATACCGGTACAAAGCGAATTACAGTAATCCAGGCGACTGGAGACCAATGCGTTTACCAAAGATATCCTTGAAGATATAGGGACATATCACCAAATTCTGCATATTTCAAGAATATGCATGTATGATGACTTACAAATGCCATTTACATAGTTGGTGAGAGATATAGCAGAATAAAAACTAACACCCAAGTTATGAGCAGCATCAGCCAAATTCACAAGTAAATCACCCAGTTTTAAAGATTTAAGCCATTCAAACTTCTTAAGCTGCTGTGGAGTGCCCAGTAGCAGAAATTCAGTTTTCGATGGGTTAAGAAGGAGTTTATTTACCACCACCCAAGACAGCACCTCTTCAAAGGCAATGGATAACAGCTGCACAGATGAATGACAAGACAAACTGTCAAAAGAAATCTGCATTTGAGTACCATCAGATTAGAAGTGGTATCCTAGTGAATGATTGTCTAGTAGTGTACCTAATGGTATAGTGTACAGTATATTGAAAACAAAAGAGAACCAAGCACAGAACCCTCTGGAACACCACATGTCAACAAAGCACTAGACGAATAATTACCAGTTATATACTGCTGTTTGAGTGCATGGACTAAGATAAGCAGCAAACCAATTTAGGGCAGGACCAGAAACCCCAAACCAGTGGCAGAGATGATGCAATAGAAGAGAATGATCCTCTGTATCAAATGCAGCAGATAAGTCAAGAAGAACAAGTGCTGTCACTTGAGCTTGTCCATTGAGCAGATGATGCCAACGTGAACAGCAAGAAGTGCAGATTCTGTTGAATGAAACTTATGATATGCAGACTGAAAGGGGAATAATAGTGAGTTGGGAGAGACATGAGTTTGCAAATGATTCAAAACTTTAATACAAAATTCAATGTTGAGATGAGATTAATAGCTCACTTGGGTCATGAGAGGGTTTCTTTAGCAATATATTTACAAGCAATACCTGTTTGTTGCCAGAAATGAGAGTAGCAGCTAGAACCTCAAATAACTTGGGTGTTGGAATAGACAAAGTGAATTTGTGCAGTGGAAGATATGACTTGAAAAGAAAGGCAAGCCCACCACCTTTGCCACTGCATCGAAAAAGTTGGGGAAGTAAGATCAGTAATGAAAATCTGAAGTGTCACTAGGTTGAAGTCAGGCCTCAGTAAGAGCAAGTATATGTAGGAATTCTCACAAGTAAGTAAGTAAGTAAGTAATGCATTTGTTAACATGCCATATGTCCATCGACTGAGTGAGGAATCGTAGGCGTGGGTGGGTAACAGCGATCAGACAACAAAAGCAAATAGGTCTTAAGCCGCTTTACGAATATGTCTAGCGAGATATTGTCGTGAGTAACGTAAACAGGAAGACTATTCCATATGGCTGGTGCAGAATTGCTGAATCCGCGTCATGAGAAATCAGACCGATAGTCTATTATATCATGGAAAGATAGAAGGTTTTGTGAACCTGATCGCAGAGATATGAATGGCTGGTAGTGCTGTAAGGATGATGACAGATAAGCTGGTTGATTGGTTGAGAGAGTCTCGTGCGTAAGTAGAGCTATCTTGTAGGTGATTCTGGTTCCTGTCACCAGATGGGCTAACGAGTTTTGGACGTGTTGCAGTTTGGCGATGTTAGACTTTGTAGTGCTGCACAGCAGCGAATTATAGTAGTCGAGCTTTGCTCTGACTACACTACAAGCGACTGTCTTCATGAGCTCTGATGGCAAGCATGATCGAACACAGCGCATGGCTTTTATGTGGTAATACGATGCCTTGCAGACAGCAGTGACATGCTGGTTAAATGTTAGTTTTGAGTCAAGTGTTACCCCAAGACTCAAATGTTTCTGATAATGAAATGTCTGCACCCGCAATGTTGTCTATTTTTAGGTCCTCGATCGATTTTATTGATGAAGAAGTGCCAAGAACAACGACTTCAGACTTCTTTGGATTCAGGCATAGTCCGTTTGTTAGGAACCAGCAGCATACTGCTTCAGTACAACGTGTTAGATTGTTGGTGTTGAGGTCAGTGTGATCGTGCGTTATGTACAGTTGTGTGTCATCAGCATACTGGTGATGACAAATGCCGTGTGCAGAAATGACACCAGCGACTGGAGCCACATATAGTGTGAAAAGAATCGGGTCAAGGACCGACCCTTGTGGGACGTCGTATGCACAAGTAGACAGCCATGATCTTGATGATCCAATGCTGATGTGTTGTGACCGGTCGGTCAGGTAACTGCAGATCCAATCAAGTGCAGCGCTGCTAATGCCAAATGTCTTCTGCAACCTCATGATGAGTGTTCCTTTATCGATCGTATCGAAGGCAGCAGAGATGTCGAGGCTGATAAGTAGAGTGGGTTGATGTCGTCTTGAAGTAGTATAGACATCATCTAGGATCTTCGATAAGGCCGTTTCAGTCGAATGATGCCCATGGTAAGCTGACTGAAATTACAGGAGCTATTAACATGGGGCAAGAGACGAGCAAGGAAGACACGTGTTGGACCTGACATGAGCTGCTTCAAACCGAAGACATCAAGTACAATGGTTAGATCGTCCCTGATACAGGATGAGGTGTTTCCAGGGCAGTTAAAGTCACTGCAGATAATGAGACAGTGCTGCCAATTGCAGTAGTAATTGCTGCAAGTAAGTTCCTAAATTCGCAGTAGAACTCATTAACGTTCGAATCTCGCCATTGGTAGATGTTAATGAAGAGGAATGAGAAGTTAGAGGTGATGATTTGAACAGCCTGGAATTGGAAACTGTTAGTTGTTAGTGTGTTCTGAAGATGATGAGTTCTGACAGTGAGCGTCTCATGGTGGATGATCGCCAAACCACTGTTTCTGCCCGTTCTTCCAGGGTGGAACAGTGGACATGTCTGGTCACGTACCCTTGTGGAGCCATGTCGAACTTGATGGCATTGAGACCTTCAGCAGAGATCCAAGTCTCACAGACGCTGAGAACATCTAACTGGTTCAACTCTATCACGCCCAGAATAAGTGCCCCTTTGCGAATGGCGATACGCGCGTTTAAGGATCTGAAGGTGAGAGGCTTGGAATGCTGGCGAGTTGCAGTAAAACCTGGATTGAGTTCAACTCCTCCAAGTAACAGCAGCAGCGCTATGAATACACACGTGGGCGAAAGATGACGAGTCGGTCAATAGAAGCCGCGAGGTCCTGATAAGGCCAAACTGGAACTGCTGAACAGTTGAAGGGTAGCACATGGCACAAACTGCCCGGGCAGGATGGCAATGACTGCATGAATGAACTTGGGATGCTTGCTATCATGATGGTCAAAAGAGCAGCTTGGGCAAGTATATAGGCCTACTGGTGACAATGCCGGTTTGAATGGCAAAGCACAGCGTAAACACAGTGTATATTAGGATTTTGAAAGAAGAGTTGCTAGGTAATGGCATTATGACATTATAACTGCCTTACCGGAATAGCTGCGGAAGCCAAATTCCGTCCAGAAATGTACAATCTATATGTTGTAAATTAAAATCCTTCAAAAGCCTTAGCCAAACCTAAGCTACGGTAAAGACAGTTGAAGTCCAGACACCTTAAGGAAGCCTCTGGTAATGAAATCTCACTCTAACGAACCGCCAAGGCTTCAAAAACAATTAAAAACTTCAAGAGACATAAATCAAGTGACTGGCTAGTTGAATTATGTCATGACCACAAAGAAAGTTACAAATGGCAGCAGCTTTATTATGGAGAGAACAAATATTTAACAGCTATTACTTCAACATTACCAGCCAAAAGAAGCAATAGAAACAAATGCAGATAACCCATGATTTGTAGCCAAAGATGTTTTATGTGAATTTACATGCAACCCAGAACAAAATATAACATTACTGGTATTGCATAGCAGCAGAACATAAGACTGAATTTACTGGTTGCATAAGACAACCCCACCAATTTGGGCTTTCGAAGTTGTCAAAAATTTCTTGACTTGTATGCAAATATATGCAGTATTTAAAGATGGCAGCAACATGCTTTGGAAAAGGCAATGTTTCAGACAGGGGCAAGCCACAGATTATGATGATGATGTATATTTAAGCTACATATTAAGAGCTTAACCATCAGTAAACATGCAAAGATTCTTCCATTTATAATAAAATGAAGTTGACAGAGAGTTTGAGTCACCTGTGCCATTCCAGTCACCATTCTCTGATTGACAGTAACACTTGCTTCTTCCTCTGTGAAGTTCTTGGCTTTTTGAGCTTCAGTGACAAGCGCCTCTGTGGCTCTCTTGACAGCATTTGCAGCAGCCTACAAACAAGCACAAAGGGCAATAACAGCATTCTATTTATATAATTTTTATTTAAGGCAGAAATGATCTTTATGATGCTGGACACTAATCGGAAAGGACACTGAACTTCAGGTCAATCTGCTTCAACAACTGTTGAAGCAGACTGACCTGAATAGTCAATGGTTGTTCGCTAGGTGGCGCTGAGATGGCTTTTAAAATATGGTTGTAATTGTAATTGTAATTTGAGATTTATAAAGCGCCTATTAGAGGATAAACTCAACAGAGGTGCTTCCGACCCGAATCACTGTTAAACAGTACAATCTTCAGGCACCTGCAGAACACAGAGGGGGAAAGAAAAGAGCTCAAGTCGCAATTCTCTCGAGAGATGATTCCAGCAAGTGGGACCAACGTAGGCAAAGCTTCTGGACTGGCCAGTAGCGGTGCGCATTCGAGGAACAAACAGGAGATCCTGAGTGGCCGAGCGAAGGGTGCTACGGCCCGGCAACGAGGAGACCAATGTGCAGAAGTCAATGAGGTAAAGAGGAGCAGAGCCAACAACAGAATTGCGCATGAGGGAGAGGATCTTAAAGTGGACATGCTGCTGGATGGGGAGCCAGTGAAGAGTGTCACAAATTTAAGACAAGATGTGGCCATATTTTGGAATGCCCCAATGAGACGAGCAGCAGGGTTAAGCACAGATTGCAGCTTTGCAGTGTCGGCTAGCGATAGACCGGTAAAGATGGCATTACCAAAGTCAACCCTAGTGCAAATGAGGGCATGGACCACAGTGGAGATAGCATGGAAGGAAAGAGTACGGCGAATGGTGCGGAGCTGACGAAGACGGTAAAAACAACAGCGAGAGACGGTGTTAACATGAGCAGACAGGGCAAGCTCCTGATCCAACACAACTCTGAGATCCCGGACCGTAGTAGAGAAGGAGATATCTGGAAATCTCTGGCGTAAGGAGGAGAGATCAATCTTGGCGAGCTGCAAGCGGCCACCAAGCCAGATGAACTGGGTCTTATTACAGTTCAAATGGAAGTGATTGGAGGACTTCCATAAGTCAAGGACAGAGGTGGCATCAAGAATCCTCTGGACAAGGGGAGGGGCCGCCTCCACCGGACCATGGGCATAAGCCTGTGTGTCGTCTGCATACTGAAGGACGGCAACACTCAGTGGGAGGAGGGTCCGAGCTAGATGGCTTGTTCTGGCTTGTTATTTTATTAAAAGGTGAAAAAGCTTGTTATTTTATTAAAGGTGAAATTTACGAGTCGAACACTTTTATGCGATGGATTTAACGCTTATAATCTTGAACTATGTGCAGAGGTTGAAGCGATTTGGAATATTTATTTGTATTTTAATGATCTCACGAATTTAATCGTTGCACGCCCTGCGTACGTCTACACCCGTTTACCTGTACGTTTAATGGTTGATAAATTAAACGCTCTCGTTCACCCTCGCTCCTCTCTCTACAGTTTCCCGATCATTCTGACATGGGTTCGAACTGGCTGACCGTTTTGCCCTTGGAAGAGACGATCGGTAAGTGCCTTTCTTGTGGCACTACTGCTGATCATGCCTGGAAACATTGAACTTAACCCTGGACCACTGCTTGGACAGGTAAACAAAGCGACGCTTCAGTCTTCATCATTAAAGTTTGGAGCCCTGAATATTCGTTCTGCTGTGCAACGTGCCGCGAATATCCAGGACATCATAGCCGACGAACGTCTGGACATTTTTGCTCTAACCGAGACATGGATTACATCTGATGCACCGACTTGTATCAAGCAAGGAGTGGCACCTGAAGATTTCTCCATACTACATCTTCACCGGCAACCTGTTGAAGGTGGCTCTGGCCGAGGCGGTGGTCTTGCAGTCATCTACCGTTCGTCCACTCAAGTCACCGTCCATTCTCTGTCCATCTCCTCTCATTCGTCGTCGTATGAGCTTCATTTGGTCCGAGCAGGTAGAGCAGCTTCCTCTTTGATCATCGCCAACATCTGTTGTCCACCATGAAGCTCTGACTACAGTCTTATCACTGCTACAATAGCAGTGGGTATGTCCAGCCGTCCAGTTGGTTTTTCCTTTTGCCCAATCAAGCAGATCAACCCAGTTGAGTTTGAGCAGGCGCTGTTCGATGCTGAACTGTTTTCAGATCCAGCCCAGACAGCAGATGCTTTTGTAGAGCAACTCTCTACCGTTGTTTTGAGGGAGCTGGATAAAGCTGCACCTGTTTGCACCTGCTTTAGAAGACCTGCAAAGCCAATCACAAAATGGCTTTCTGATGAAGCAAAGCAACCTAAACGTGATCGTCGTCATCTGGAACATCGGTGGAAGAAAACTCTGCAGGAAAACGATCAAATTGCCTACTGAAGAGCTTGCAGGATAAATAATAAACTAATCATAATATCTCGACAGCTGTTCTTCCGTAACCAGTTGGACGTTGCCGAAACATCTAAAGACCGATGGAGCATCATAAAGAAGCTGCTTCACTCATCGAACAGTTCTTCCAATTTATCTAGTGACCTTGATGTCAAAAAGCTGTCTAGGTTTTTCAAAATTTTTTGCTGCTAAACTATCTAACTTAAAGTCTGCCATATCAAAGCGTAGGTCTGGGTTAGACAGGGCAAAACTGTTTTCTGATCTTAGACATCCTGGTAATTAGTTTTGTACCTCATTGCTCACCTGGCTAACCTCTCCTTTTGTGAAGGTTGCTTTCCCTCTGCTTTTAAAACTGCTCTTGTAACACCTCTACTAAAAAACCTGATCTTGATAAGGACTGCCTGGCTAATTACAGGCCTGTTTCCAATCTGAATAATATCTCCAAACTGCTTGAACGCCTTTTTCTCGTACGTCTTCAGGGGCATGTAATATCTTCTCAGAACTTTAGTCCTTTTCAGTTGGATTATCGTTAACATCATTAAACTGAGACTGCTCTTACTGGCATGGTTACCAATATATTTAATTCAGTGGATTCTGGCAAAGCATCTCTTCTTATACCTCTTGATTTGAGTGCTGCATTTGATACCGTAGATCATGGTATTTTGTTGTCTAGACTCTACACATTTTTTGGAATTACTGGTTCTGCTCTTCTCGGGATATCTTCTTATCTGGATATTGCCACTCATTCTCAACGAGTGGCAATAAATTTATCTCACTCTGATCCTATTGCCAGTCATTCAGGTGTACTTCAGAGTTCTGTCCTTGGGCCTCTCCTATTTTCTATTTTTATTTCGCCCATTTGTCAAATTGCACGCATGCACAATACATTGGTCCAGCAATATGCTGATGATACTCAACTCTACGATGCTCTCTCTGCAACAGATCCCTCACCTAAAACTGAACTTGAACACTGTTTGTCCTCTCTTCACACTTGGTTCTGCTTTAATGATCTTGCAATCAATCCAGATAAATCAGAGGACATTCTTTTCACAACTCACCAGCGTATGCAGTGTTTCACTTCGCATTCTTCTATTGACCTTGCGGGAACCAAAATCCCACTAACAGACAAAATCAAAACTCTCAATGTCACCCTTGATAACTTGCTTGCTATGACTTCACATGTATTTTCGATTTGCAGGTCTTGTTTCTATCACATCAAGGCATTTCGTCACATCAGACATTCTCTGACTAATAATGACATGGCTAAAACAGTGGCAGGTGCACTTGTTAGTTTTCGATTAGGCTATGCAAATGCAGTGTTATACGGTATATCCTCTTTTAATGTAAAAAAGCTCCAGAGGGTTCAAAACTCTATTTTTAGGGTTGTTACATGTTCTTCTTCATCAAATGCATTAGGTCACCTTCGTGAACTTCACTGGCTTCCTGTCGAGTGGCGTATTAAGTCTAAAATTGCATGCTTGATCTTTAAGGCCCAGAACACTGGCCTTCCATCATATCTTAATACTTTGCTGACTCCATATCGCCCTCCCAGATTCTTGCGTTCTTCTGATACTGGTTTGTTGCAAGAACCTAGGTTCAAGACAATTGTAGGATCACGTGCCTTTAGCTGCCGTGCATCTCACATTTGGAATCGTCTACCACAAAAGGCCCGACTTGCAAACTCGCTAATATCTTTCAAATCACTTGTCAAGACTCAGTCAGTACTTCATCCTGGCTTTTGCATGAGTCCACCTTGGCCCATAGCGAACATACATCCGCGCCTCAGATTCAGGTGTACTGACATTGCGCGCATTACAAGTGCTTTAATTAATAAATAAAATAAATAAAACAACTGACAATCACTGACCCAATTCACAGACCATCAGCATTTATGGACCCATGCGTGACTTGCAAACGCATCAGGAAGCAACATGTGTGTAAGTTGTATCACTGGCAATTTTTAACCTGAAATTATCGAGCAAATTTAGTGCAACAGGAAGAAACTGACCAACATACTTCCTTACTTAGTCCTTCTTGTGCAGCTCTGCACATTAGGCAATGCAGCTTCTTCATTCATCTCTGTCGATCACCAGTCTTCCTGCCTCATTCCACAAGATCTCCAAACACCAAAGGTCATCTCTGATGGTCTCTGGCCAGTTCTTCATTGGTCTTACCCTCCTCCATTTCCCTTCAGGAATCCAGTTCATAGCTTGATAGGCTTGCCTATCTCTGTCCATACGAATTACATGTCCCATCCATTTCAGTCTTCTCTTTCTCTGGCCCCCTCCTTTCTCGTATAGTTTTATCTAGTATTTCTAAGCTTCAGTCTGTTCTCAATGCTGCTGCCCGTCTTTTTGAAGGCATCCCTAGGTATGGCCATATAACTTCACTTATGCGGGACACTTTGCACTGGCTCCCCATTTAGCAGCGTAATTCAGTTCAAGATACTAACCCTTATGCGTAATTGTCTCATTCGCTCTGCTCCATCATACCTTAGGGACTTCTGCATATTGGTCTCCTTGGTTCCAGGTCATAGCACTCTCTGGTTGGCCTCCCTTGGATTCCTGTCTGTTCCTCATATGTACACTGCTACAGCTCAGTCTAGAAGCTTTACCTATGTTGGATCTCACAGCTAGAATCGCCTTTCTCGAGAGCTGAGGTTTGAGCTAATCAGTTTGTCCCTTCTGCAGTTTCGCAATCATCTGAAGTTTTTATTATTTGACAGTGGTTTCACTGATTTGGGTTGAGAGTGCCCCCAATGAGTTTCTTCTTGAAGTGGTGATATATAAATGTCAGATTACAATTACATTTATCTGATATTTTATCACGCCATAAAATGAGCCGAATTCTTCTCACCCATCTGTGATGTGCTGCCTCCAGTCTCTTCTGCCTTGCCATCATCATTGGCCAAGTTTCCGATCCACGTAGTAGTGTGCTTAATGCTATGACTTCATATAGATGAATCTTAGTCCTCAAACTGCACCTGTTGTTCTTCCATATCTTTTCAAGTCTCCCAAAACCAGCATTAGCATTTCCTATGCATATCTTTACTTCCCTGTCACAGCTGCTGTCTGCTGTTATTAAGCTACTGAGGTAGAAGAAATCATCCACGATTTCAACCTCGTCCATATGATATCATTTTCCTATCTTCTTGATTTTGGTCTTTTTGGAATTGATAGTGAATCCAACATTTGCTATCTCCTCATGGGCTTTAGATGTCAGTTCTTTCATGCCTTTCCAAGTGCTGTTCAGCAGGGCAATATCACCTGCAAAGTCCAGGTCTTTTAACCTATCGCCGTTTATCCATTTCAGTCCAGTGTTACTGCCTTCTGTCACTCTTGACATCTCCCAACCCACAACCAAGGCAAAAATCATCATCAGTTACAATCTGAAACCACTCCTCCACCTCTCCTCCACATCTCACCGTGCATCGACTGACATCATAAAAGCGCTTGGCGACATCAATTATATCTTTGTTGGAATTCCATAACTCTTCATTATCTTCCACAGTGATTTTCTGTGAACACTGTCAAAGGCCTTTTGAAATCAATGAAGTTAATCAGCACAGAAACCTCCCACATTAGTCTTCTCAATTATCTAAGTGTGAAAATTTGCTTGCAGCAGGATTGCCCTAGTCTAAACCCGGCCTGTTCCTGTCTCAGCTTTTTGTCTACAGCTGTTGCATTGTTTCTGTTGCTAAGGTTGTTTTACCTGGTTGGGTTGCAAGTCCACTGCAGAAACCTACTCCTTTATCCCAGCTTGGGACAGGGTTAGACTTCCTGTGAAGGTAGTCTGCATATGTCTGCAACCATATTGGTTGCAGACATATGCAGAAACATATGTGGTTTACACATGTAGTGCAAATTGTTTAACAAAAAATGCAGAGGACTCACAACAACTCATATTAACTGAATTTTATCTTAAGCATTGTTTCAGTTCCAGTTTTTAAAAGTTTTAATATAAGCAGATACTGCTTTGACAGTGTTCACAGAAAATCACTGTGGAAGATAATGAAGAGTTATGGAATTCATCTTATTTGCTGATGATACTAATATCTTCTTATCTCATAAATCTTTGGATATACTAATTAAAAGTGCAAATAATGAACTTGAATTAATAGCTGAGTGGTTTAAGGCAAACAGATTATCTTTTAACTTAAGCAAAACTTATTTTATATTATTCTATTCTCAAAGAAAAATTATACCTACTCAAGAACAACACATCCTTATTGACAATCAACAAATCCAACAAGTTAATTCCCGTAAATTTCTTGGTGTTTTTATTGATAATCATCTTACATGGAACATGCATATCTCCCAAATATCGAAGAAAGTTGCTAAAAGTTTGGGTATTTTATATCACATTAAACATGTATCACCTCAACCCATATTGTTAAACTTGTACTACTCTCTTATATATCCTTATCTTTCTTATTCTAATATTATCTGGGCAACAAATTATTCCTCTTGCCTCAAGGGTTTATTAATATTACAATGTCGTGCTATAAGAATTGTAGCTAAACAACATTGTGGAATAGGCACCAATAGCCTATTTTCAATATTAAATATTTTAACGATCGATGATATAAATAAATTTCAAATCATAGAATTCATGTATCGCTTCATAGCCATTCCACTAGATTTCAGGATAATTTTTTGTGGTACTTTTGCAAGAAATAACACTAGATACTTCAACATTAAATGTATTGGTCCGTCAATTTGGAATAAATTACCTTTAGAAATCCGTAACCTACCTAGTCTTTATTTGTTTAAAAAACATCTGCATAATTTCCTAATAATGTCACTAGACTGTTGATTATGAAGCTCATATCTGTTAGTCTATAAGTTTTTATTTATATTTCTGGAAGCCACAGTTATGACTCATTTTCAGTTTCATAGAGATCACAATGGTGATCCACTTTCTTAGTTTCTTTTTAGTTAAGTTTTAGTTAAGACTTTCTTTATAGTTCAATTGTACCTAATATCAGTTAAACATTTTTGTCACCATATGCTTCTTTCTGTAATAGGCGGCCCTAATTTAGCGGGACTTAGGTCCCTTTTGGGTCTACCATTTGTATCCCAACAATCTATACAATGGTCAGTATATTTGTTCTTTTGTTTTATTCTTTTGGAATCAATAAAGTTTTTATTCATTTTTTTTGTAGTGCATAAAAACAATTGTTGGGTGCAGCACTTGTAATGGAATAGATGCATTCAAACGAATTTATAAGACTATGGAAATTCCTTTATTTCTTTCCTACATGTAATTAATTTGAAAGACAATAAAGATAAACTTATAAAAATTTAAAGGTACTACTTGTAGCAGTTACTTTCATTTTTAACTTAAATCTCTTTATCTGTATTATTTGCTTACTTATTTAAATTGTGATGTCTAGGGAACACTATATAATTACATGAGTTCGCTACATGACACAGACATTGATCACATGCTGTTGTTCACCTTACTCAAGTATTGACTGTTACCATTAGTTTATCAATAGTTTACGGCTTGTTAAATGTCAATTTCAAAAGTTTTATTAAAGACAATACAACATAATATATCCAACAGTCCATTTACATCTTGTGCAATGAAAGAATCTAATTACCTTACTTAGAAGGCCAGCAATTATCTATGCTAAAGGTAATATATAATTTAACTTCCCCAAGATGAGTTTCTTCATGTAAGGTTCTCCAAAGTCCTTCAGCTGAAGTATGGATCCGTTTCCATCTTTCATGTGGCAGTGCGATTTTCCCAGAGTCCTTCAATATAAAGAGGCAATATGGCGATTCCTCTATACCACGCTGGATTACTACTTGGTAGACAAGCAGTCACTGTTCTTTTCAATGATTGTTGATCGAAAGTTCCTTGTTTCGACGGCCAAACTCAATGATGAGTTAGTCCACAGTTTCACGAACAAAGACAAGTTCGAATACGATGCTCTAAGTTCCTTCAAATAATTATCACTCGCGACTAATCGACTTCGTCCGATTTTAGCTTCAAGTTCGACACACTTCAAACAGTTAAGTCTTTAAGACTGCTCCTTGCAGCTAAGACTTTGATTCTACAAGTCTTAAACGGCGACTTAGTACCATCAAATCGACCGAATAGACTCCACAACTCGAGAATTACGAGGCATTCACAACGACCATTGCATCTGCTACCTTTCATAAGACTATCAATTTTCAACCGTTTCACGCTTAAATCCTTTGCAGAAGATCGTCTGCTGACGATGCCAGAATTTTCAAACTCTTCACTATCATGCTCGACCTTGCAGTTTCAACGGTTAGACCGATCGTTTGGTGAGTTATGGCTGTAGTTCAAATTCGCCTTGTCATGGTTAAAACTGTTCTCGTTGAACAACGGATTTCCATGGCATGCTTAGTCAATACACAGCAAACCCCCAGTTAAACCTACTTAATATTCAAAAATTAGCTAATCTGGCCTTCTCCATTTAACTATTTACTTATATTATTGCTGGCTGGCTTAAGCTAACACTAAATCTAATCATTCTTAACTAATTTCTAACCAATTATGATAACTAGTCAGCTAGATGTAAAACTAGTTAAGTAAGTATGTCAAGATTACAGAGCAAATGCGGATTAAAGAGGACGGCTTGCTACACTACTTTAAAAATCAAAGTCAAAGTTCAAATCCTATGCCGATTCGTGCTTCAAAAGATGATTCACGACAGAGTAAGATTACGCTGGAGCCCAGAGCCAGCTGACATCGGCCACAACATGTGGCATATATCTAATGCAGTCTCTGCAGTTCATATAAAATATAAATGCTACATCTTGTATTCTGTTCTATACTAAAAGTGTTTTCATGTGATGCTCTCAGCTGGCGAGTTTTTGAATGGTATAGGCCTGGTCACAGCACCTTAATGAAAATTTCAACAGCCACTTGTGTACAGGAGTCCGAAAGTACCACTTTTTTAAAAACAAAATACGACCATTTAACACTGGATGAGCAGTGCCAGATGGTGAAAATAAATCAACATTTTGTGTTATCCAAGGTTTTGTATTGCATTTTCTTCTGCCAGACTGACATATTTTCATGTTAAGCGATATTTTTTTGTTATCACTTTTGTGATAAAGGAACTAATTTGCATTAAAAACCATTGATGGTGCTATGAACTAAGCATCCTTTTCGTGTTAACCAATATTTCATGTTAAACGTTTTCTTGTTAAGTGTTTTCCACAGTACAGGCACGAAAGAGATATATCTATGCCATTCTTCATGGCTTTGATGTGATATCTACCATTTGGTCAGGTGGCACCACTAGCAGTGTTTACATCCACCATCACCTCATGTGATTTTTGACTGTTTTTTCAATTTTGGGGACAATGTTTACCTAACTTTGGATATTTTTGCAGAAAAGTGATCTAGATATATAAATGTTAAAAATTTCTTACAGTTTCCGTATTTAAATTGCAAATTTTGGAGAGGATTGCAGTCTAGCCTAAATCATGCTAAAGTCATTAGGAATTTAAAAAATCATCAGTAAGCAAACAATGCATAGCTCAATAGAAGAGTCACCAATGGTTAGTCTCTGCACACACGAAGAGCCCAATCGATGAAGTCTCATCCAGAGTTGACAGTTGACAAAATGTTCAGAGTTCCTTGACCAAGTTGCGTAGAAGATAATGAAAACTAGGAGATGTTGCTTCCCATATCTCCCTCTTGCTCTTCCCTTCCTTACTACAACTCATCCCATCCAAAATCTCCCCTTTCCTATCTCCCCAACATTCCCTGGCCTCTTTCTTTCCACTCCCTCTCTTACATTTATAACATCTTGTTGCCTTCTGTTTCTCCCTGTTGCTCTCCCTCTACCATCCCTTCCCTCTCCCTCTCCCCACCACCCATACCTATTAAATCTTTCCTCCCCAATCCATCTGTATATTTTGTTCTCACACAAACCTGGCTGTAAAGCCCTTAGCTCTGCTGTGCAAGGTAACCTAGTTGTCCCTCTTGCCCAAACTTCCACATTCCAACATAAAAACTTTGCTGTTGTTGGTTCATCTTTCTGAAATAGGTTGCCTAGCAACTTGCATTTTTCACTCATTTTTTACTCATCTCTTCATCTTCTGAAAAACAATGTGCCTTAGACATTATTTCTACTGTCCTTCTAAAGGAATACTTCGATGTCTTGGGCCCAATCATTACATCCATTGCCAACTTATCTCTTGTGAAGGCTGCTTCTCCGCCAGTTTCACTCATGCCACGGTTTACCCTCTTCTTAAAAAGCCATATCTTTCTCCCGATGATTTATCAATTATCTCTATTCTCATCTCTATTCTCAATTTTATTTCCAAAATTAGGAAAAAGTGGGTGTCAGTCATCTGAGTAATCACCTTTCATTGCACAACCTGTTCCTTCCCTTCCAAACTGCCTACCATAAATACCATTCTACTGAAACCTCACTACTTGTTGTTCACAATCAAGGAAAAGTAACTGCTCTTATTCTTCTTGACCTACCTGCACTTTTGATACTATTGATCATGGCATACTCCTTCAATGCCTTGAACATTGGTTTGGTCTTCCTTGGTTTGCATTTTACTTGCACCTTCGTACTCATTCAGTCCGTATTAGCCAACTCACTTTTGTGCCTACTGTCTAGAACTGTGGTGTTTCACAGGTTCTGTACTGGGCCCACTTCTGTTTACATGGTAGACCACTCCGTCTGGTTCACTGCTAACCATTAGCTCTCCAGCTGACTACCATTTGTAAGCTGGAGATACCCAACTCTTCCTTTCATTTGATAACTCCACATCTAATCCTGCCTTCCAGCTTCTAGCTTCTGTTTTTGATGATGTTCAATCTTGGATGGCTAATAATAAACTTCTGAATCCTTCTAAAACTTAATTTCTCTTCCTAAGTACAAGTCAACAACTCTGTAAATCTGTACAGTTGGGTGGCTTACTTATTAATCGTACTAAATGTGCATGCAATTTGTGTGTGATATCTGATACTGCCATGTCATTTTCCAGCCATGTTTAGGCTATATGCAGATCAGCTCAATTTCACATACGAGATATTCATAGAATCAGATCTCTTTTGCCTCAAACTGTCTTAATCCAGCTAGCTAATGCATTGGTTTTGAGCAGACTATTGTAATTCATTTCTTAATGGTATTACTAAGGGAGATCTGCACAAACTGCAGATTGTTCAATTGTGGACTGGGTGATGTCAAGAGTGCCAGAGCCATTACAAAGACTCCGGGATATCAACATACTATGTCAATATTACACTTACTGCACTGGTTATCCATTGAACAAAGAATTCATTTCAAAATCTGTCTTACAGTTCACAAGATACTACATTTAAATCGGCCAACCTATCTACATTCCATACTTAACCCTAACACTAGTAGACACTGCACTCGATCAAAAGACACTGTGACTTTTGCTCTGCTCTATACCTGAACAGTGTTGGGCTCTAATGCTGGTCCAAATTTTTTGAATTCACTGTCCAGTTCAGTTCATTCTGCCAATTCTTTGATGTCATTCAGGTCTAAACTTAAGACACATCTCTTCTAACTTGCTAACCTACTGTAGCCTGGCTTCTGGTTTCTCTGACCTATTGGAATTTTGACCTGGCCTGTTCAGTAGTTTATGATTTTATACTGCAAATTTGACTTGAAGCAACCATCAACTGATGCCTTGGGCATTATGATAACAGCAATATAGGTCTTCAGAATAAATTAGATTAGATTACATCATGAGCTTCTTGGTTTTCGATAAGCATTTGAAATCCGTTCTGTTTGGTCAGGAGCACCTCCAAGTAGTTTCTCTGGAAGTGATGGCTAAATTCATGATAACATTTATATTTTGAAAATTTTAGATGTCTAACAAAAGTGAGTGAAGACAGGATTATTTACCTGTAGTCGACTCATTGCCTTAGAATTCAGTTCAGCTTTGACCTTACAGGCCACCACAAGTTGAGCTGTGGAAGCAGCTACCTGCTTAGCCGATGAGATGAGCTTCTCTTCACTGGCCTGGCCCTGAACCATTGCATTTGCTGCATCGCACAGACTGTGTGTTACTGTAGCAACCAAGCGAGCCTACAGCAAGAAACCAAAAGTGATTGGCCTATACAATTATGAAGAGGCTCGTAGTAATTTGCGGCTTATTACATAAACTTAATCTACTGAGGTTATTGCATAGCATGTACATGATACCACAGAACTACGTAATTTGCTTCTTACAAAACTACTGAAATTATAATCAGTACAGGACAATATAAGCATTACATGAATGCAAAGGTAAAAAAAGTAAAGGTAACACACTTGTTTACATGCTTCTTAAGTAAACCCAAGGTTGCAGGATGAAGGATCTTTTGGCTGATACACAGCACCTTTTAAGGGCCTTTCAGAAGACCTTTGCACAAGGTAATCTTGCTAATATTTTACTTACAGGTCCAACTTAAGACAAACAAAGAAAACATGCTGTGCTGAATCACAAGAAAAAGTATACATATTCAATGGAAGATTGTTCCAAGAGAAGATTGTTCCAAGGCCTGAAGTAGGAGAAAGCCCGATGACCTAAAGTTCAACAACATGCTACATGATATGATTCGTATCTTGATTTGTATCTTGATTTGTATTTTGACCTTCTCAGAGCATATGAAGAATGTAAGTAACTTGCTTCTACTGCTTGTGCCAGATTCATATTCAATGCCGCTTGCTTACAACTCAAGGCACTACAACCCTGATACATGCGTTCATATGCAGCAGGGTTGACAATAGCAATGCCAGTTATATATCTTTCCTTCAGTAAACAATTTCAATCTGTTTTAAATGCTGCAGATTGGCAGTATACATAGGTTTGGGGTACAGCAATTCTAGTATTTGCACTGCACCTATGACAAATATGTTGGCCACATTGGATATAAGTTAATATATAACATTACATGTAGCACAGACATGCGTGTTTAAATATATGGTTGATACTGTTCATATTGTTCCCTGCTTTCAGTCTAATCCAAAGCATAGTGTTCAGCATTTCCCTACAGCCTAACATAATATATCATTATGCCCTACTATGTTGGCACAAACTTATCTAATATATGCACCTATGCAGATGCTGGCTTATGTTAATAATATATATATATATACTGTTGCGAGTGCACGTGTGGAAGGCAGCTGAGGTTAGGTCAGAAGGTGACACGTGCCCATGCAACATTCTGTTAGAAACACATGCGCATGCCCCTGTGTTGGAAGGAGTGTTTGAGGGAGTGGTTAAAGGAGTGGTTGTCTTGTTGGTTGAGAAGAAGGTATAAAAGAAAGCTTAAACTGTTGTGGGAAGTTCTTTGTCTGATGTTGCCATGTTGGAGGAAGTTCGTTGGTTCTGAGTCGGTTCTGAGGTTTTTTTGAGATTCTTTGAGGTTCGTTGAGTTCACGTTGTTGTTGTCTGATGTTGCCGTTTTGGAGTTGAGTGTTCGAGAATACAGAGTTTTGAACCAAAGAACGTTGTATGCTGGTGTGCCCTATACTCCTACGAGCCTAGTTGTTTTCCAGCATGCAACAGATGGGGGCTTGTCCGAAGCAAATTCGTCTGAAAGAAATTCATCCGAGTGTGGGTCGTCTGCAAGAAATTCATCCGGATGATGCTCGTCCGCAACAAATTCATCCGAGTGAGGGTCATCCGAAAGAAACTCGACCGCAGAAGGCTCGTCCAAGAGAAATTCATCCGAATGATGGTCGTTGGGAGCGAATTCATCCGAGTGAGAGTCGTCCGAGGGAAATTCATCTGAATGACGGTTGTTGGGAGCAGATTCGTTCGACAGAGGGTCGTCATGACTGTCGGCCGACGAAAGTGCAACAAAGGGGTGTTGTTCAATCGGACGAGAACTCGCATTCTTCCGCCGAGTCAGAATCGGTTTCAGGGATGGTCCCGTGCAGTTCTTCGGTCGTATGACGTTGGTATGGTCGGTCGGAGCCACGCAGTCAACCATGTCAGCCGTTCTGTCCAGTTGGTAAGCCAAGCAGTCATCCGTATCGTCAGCTAATTACAACTTCAGTTCGAGTGATGCGTTTCAGTCTGCGGAGCTGGTGGTTGCTTCCACTCATGTGCCGGGTCAAAGTCGTCGTCCGGTCTGTCACGTTCGGCCGGGTATGATGATGCCAAGGATGTTTCAATCAAGTCGGGATTTTCCGGCACCTCTCAAGTTTGTACATAATCCTTGGTTTCGGCCTACAGGTGTTAATGCTGATCTTTGGTCCAGGATACCTTTTTTTATGGGTTGATCCTAGAGTAAGAGGAGCTTTGCGGTTTAGGCTAAGTAATTCGAGCGGTATTGACATTTAAAGTTTGGATAGGTCAGTGTATTTTAGATGTTTAGGTTGGACTGTTTTCAAATTCGCTTTTTTCTTTAACAGGAAAACAAAATATTGCATTGACTATATAGTTTATAAGAGAATTATTTATGAAAATTTATGAATTTTGCTTATAATGTGATTTGGTAATTGTGTTGAGGGAAAGTTGCTTGAATCCTGATTGTTTTGCGATCTATAAGTTGAAATAGTAGGATGGACCTGGGGTCTTCGGGTTTAACTGTTATTATTAAGAGTTATTCAGTGGAGTATTTTGACAGCCTTTTGGTACTCTATTGAGTTCTGGCCTTGTCTTGTGATGTAGCGTGTGTATTGGTCTATGGGATCTGTTTTTGTATATTGTGGGGACTTTGTGGTGCCTCGTTGCATTTTTGGTGAGTTTTGTGTTTTGTGAGGTGACTTTGTGGTGCCTCGTTGCGATTTGGTGAGGTGTATATGGTGTTTATATTAATTTTTATTATTGTTTCGTCCAGAGGTCCTAGGCTCCAATTACCATCTGTCTGGGTCGTGTGTGGATGTGATGTGTAGATATTTAGGGATGAGTTGGTTGGTTTGGCTGTTGGAGTTATTTATTAATTGTGTTTGTGTTGTTGAGAGTGTGTCGGGTACACTTTATTCGTCTTGAGGACTGTGTTGTGTTCGAATAAGTATTGGGTTTCTTGTGTGCACTTCGTGTATTTTTTTCATGATTCGTTAGGCTGTTTGATGTGGTTGTATTTGTTCTATCGGGATGATTTATTGGTAGTATGTTGTTGTTGGATGAGAATGGAGTTGACATTGTGGTGGGTTTGGTGTGGATAATATTGATTTTGGGTATTTTTCTGGTTTCGTTAGAGTCTCGGACTTTGTTTCGTCCATACCTGTGTTTTGGGGTATTGTGTACACGTTCCCTAGTCTGTATGGCTATTTTTGACCAGGTATTGGATTTTTTGCGGTTTTGTGTGATTTAGAATGCTTGTTGCATTTGTATGTTCCGAGATGTCTAACGACCAGTTTAGGTAACAGACTGTTAGTAGTTGGATTGATGTTTGCTGTGTAGTTGATGACGGAAGGAATTGTGCGATTATATTGTTGTGGTATTAGGATTTGATTGTGTCATGAAGTTTTCTTGAGGTTATATTATGGATTAGGATTGATTTTGTTCTGAACTGATGAGTATGGTATGGATTATGCTGGAATTATTTGCATAATTATGTTTTATCGTGAGGATTTTTTATTGGTCACCCGTTAGGTGCCCTTTTCTGTTGGTCGGGGGTATGTTGCGAGGGCACGTGTGGAAGGCAGGTGGGATTAGGTCAGAAGGTGACATGTGCCCAAGCAACATTCTGTTAGGAACACGTGCGCATGCCCCTGTGCTGGAAGGAGTGTTTGAGGGAGTGGTTAAAGAGTGGTTGTCTCACTGGTTGAGAAGAAGGTATAAAAGAAAGCTTAAACTGTTGTGGGGAGTTCTTTGTCTGATGTTGCCATGTTGGAGAAAATTCGTTGGTTCTGAGTCGGTTCTGAGGTTTTTTTGAGATTCTTTGAGGTTCGTTGAGTTGACTTTGTTGTTGTCTGATGATGCCGTTTTTGAGTCGAGTGTTCAAAAATACAGAGTTTTGAACCAACAAACGTTGTATGCTGGTTCGGCCTATACTCCTACGAGCCTAATCGTTTTCCAGCATGCAACAATATATATAAAAAGTATATAAAAACTGGCAGTTTGGGAGTTTCAATAAGTTCAACACTAGCAGGGTTTATCTGAAACATAACAAGGTAGATTATAGTATCGGCCCTGCTAATACCAGTCAGTGTAAATCTCCGGAAGCCTGAATGGGTGCTGCCAGGCAGTCAGCAGTAATGACTGCTGCCCAGCATTTCTGGAGGCTACTCCAGAGTCTGTGTAGATGTCACATATGTGAATAGTCTCTCCCTCGTAATCCAGGTACCGCTCCTCCACACCAGCCAACCACTAGGCAGAAGAAACTTGGACATCATTATAGTCCCAACAACTCAGCATCGTCTGTCCATTGGCCCAGTAGAGGTGATACTTGCTCAAGTCAGTCTTCCCATGCTGCTGTAAGTGTGCTGGCGGGTGCGCCTGGATTTTGAAGTGTAAGTCAGTCTCCATCTTGCGTGTTGGAATGACACTGAGAGACAAGTGTTGCCGGAACTACTGTTCCAGCAGTGCAACTTTAAATGTTTCGTGGCACGTACGTTTAGCCAGTAGATGCTATACACCAAATAGACTGTAATGGCTAACTACTGTGTTGTCGCGCCCACGTGAAGATCTGGAAATGCGAAAGTCCTGTGCAGGTCGGTTCCATGGCAAGCATGTTTAGTCAATAGATGCTATATGCCGAATCGGCTGTAACAGCCAACTCCTACACTGTCGCGCCCAACATGGAAGAATTGTGAATATGCTACTGTTACAGCCTGCGAGATTCCATAGTGTAATCTGCTCTGTGTTAGATCTCCGACCAGCGAGGCGTACTTTCCAAATGCGTACAGTTGCCGGGGCACTGAATCTGGAACCAAACCCCAGCTCCTTGGCCAGCGGTTACCCATGCGGTCCCGGCAGATGCTGGTTTAAATGCCATGTACGGCTTGGTTAGGTTGCTGTAGAATGGACTTACATAAACTGTAAAGCTGGCTTTTGAAATGTTTTCATCCAAGGGTGGCACATGCTCAACATAGCTCAAAATTGGCACGGCATCAACATGCTCTTGGTGGCTGCGACTTCAGCATTCGTGGGGTCCTGCAGTGCCATCAGCCTCGAGTGCACAATAGTACAGATTGCAGAAATAGTAGCTCTGTTCTGTCGACCCTGTATACCATGAAGCCATTCGTATCCCACAGCTGACAGCACAAGCCATTGTCTGCCCTGCATATCCACACACCATATTTGGGTGCAGCCTCCGATGATGTACCATTTTGGTGGATGTCGATCTCTGGACCACCAGCTGAGGCATTAATAGCCAGATTTTTGCCATCTGGCAGGGTGACTCCATGACTGTCAATCAAGCAACTGGTACTGGTGTTGTTCTGGACCTGGAAGCCATCCGAAGCCAGCATTGTGGGTGTTGGTGAGCAGCTGTGTCACTTGAGAGCAGCTCGCAGCACTGCCGTCGGATTCTGGGGGGTAAGACGTTGGGAGTCCTTTCACTCACTTGCCGCTCACGGACAAATCGCCAGTCTTGGTGTCTCTGACCTTGAGGACATGTAGGTTGTCCTGGTCGTCCACATACTGTTTGTTGGTCAAGTAGTTTGTCATTACTTTGGTGACACGTAGGTTGCCCTGGGCATGCAGATACCTCTGGTAGGTCAAGTACATCGGCCCAGCAGGGTGTCTTCATGTTTTTTGACGTGGCGTTGTTGACCAGCTCTACCACTTGTAAGCAGCTCATGGCATTGCTGTCTAATCCTGGAAGGAGAGGTGTTGGAAGTCCTTTCACTCACTTGCTGCCCATAAACAAATCGCTGGTCATGGTGTCGCCAGCCTTGAGGATGTGCAGGGCATTCTGACTGTCCACGTACCACTTTTTGGTCAAGTAAAGCGGCCCCATGGATACTACAGTATTTTCTGTTGTGGCGTCAGTGACCAGTTGCTTCACTTGTGACCAGCTCATGGGATTGCCCCTGGATTCTGGGAGCTAAGACATTGGAAGTCCTTTCATTCGCTTGCCACCCACAGACAAATCGCCGATCATTGTTCCGCCGCTCAGCTGCAGGCTGTCCTTGTCAATGATATCTGCAAAGCCCTACATTGCAGTGTCCGTGCCCTCCACAGGTGCTCCAATGTTTGTCACCAGGAACCCACCAGCCGAGAAAATCCCTAGCATGGTATTGCCTGTCCTGCAGACAAGCCCAGAGCTGAATTACTATCCTCCTCCACGGTTCCCTCTGTCACATCCAAGCCACTTCCACCAAACTTATCAACTGGCATTGTTTTATGTGGAAAGGCGTATGGATTTAAAAGCACTCAGCTGCAGAGTCTGAGTATAATGTCTGCAAATTTTTGTTAGCAGCAAGCTTTCTGAGCACATGCAGGCAGAAGTGGCTGCACATCACCTCATCAGGACCCAGAAGTTGGAGCGTCTGTGCCCTAGTTGAGCAACCTAAATATCGAGCTCGCTTGCGAGGTGGATCCAGCTCATAGCTGTCAAAGGAATAGTAGGCGATGTGGCTGCCCTTATAGTATGTGACCCAGTGAATGCTGCCGCCAGAACTGCAGTCAAGATTGACCATTCCATGCTCCTTGTTATATACCATGGAAGGCATGCCATTGTGCAATAAACACACCATGAAAGTGTGGCAGGACTCTAATGGCCCCCTAAATTTCGAAGGTGCTCATCGGATGTAGTTTTTGCAAGGATGCGATAAATAAGTTGGAGCCCCTGCACTG
The DNA here is from genome assembly GCA_964023275.1 of Norana najaformis. Lineage (NCBI taxonomy): Eukaryota > Metazoa > Annelida > Clitellata > Crassiclitellata > Hormogastridae > Norana > Norana najaformis. The sequence continues at coordinate 15,923,844 of OZ029915.1, forward strand.
CTGGCAAAGCTGGCAGCAACCGCCGCGAGTCTCATGCCCAGTTACAACCCAAAGCCAGCTGTTCCAGCAGTTCTGGCTGCTTGCAGTTCAGCCTTGACTTCATGGCTATGAAGCTCGGCCTCGGCCAGCGCCGCATTATTGGCCTGTTTATTCTGCACCACCTTTGCTACCCTGTGGCTCCACCAGCCAAAGCACCTGCTGCAGAAAGCCCGCTGAGGATCATCAGATGGAGGGCCATTAGCGGGAGAATGCCACCCATCTTCCTTTTCAGCTGCATTTTAGTGAGAATCCGCTCTGCACTGGCAGCTTTCTCCTTCTTCTTGTGGATGTGGGCAGTCTGGTACTTTGTCAGCCCGAGTTTGTCCTCACCCTGAAGCTGAACCGATCACGGCCCCAGTACCATCATGGGTGGTCTTAGCCTGTGTTTCCTTTTGCCCTTCACTCAACAGAAGGCCGAATGCTATATACTCAGTCGCCTTCTTAGCAGAATCCGTTTTGGAATGAATCGAAAGGAAGCTTTTCTAACTGTGCGGCTTCGTTGATGCTAGGAGATGGCATTGAAATCGCTGCCATCAGATTCAAGATACAGGAGACGGTTGCTGATCAAGACTGCAAAGGCCATCATTTTAGCTGGCACCGTGGCATCGAAGTCCATCTTGATTTGAATGTCCTGCATGAAGGTCTTCAGGTGCTCAGATTGTCTGCACACATTCAGGACAAAGAAGTCAATGAAGTCAATGGGGGTCACTTGGGATGATGATTTGCACATGTCTGTACCACAGAACTCCTCCTTAAGTCCCATAGAGTTTTGAACATGCGATAGGTCCTTAGCTATGTGAAGTTCAAGTTCATGTCTACAACTGGGTACTGATCACTGTTCAGCATGGTGTAAATATTGTGGACCAGTGCATGGTCAAACGATGCAGAGTTCTGCTGCTGGTTCGCAGATTGGCCTGTCCTTAAGGTGACCAGAATCCAGTGTGGTTTTTTAATGCCAGATTTCACGCTCAGCCTCAGCATATCACTCGCCGTGCTTATGGTCGCCATTGCACTATGTGCCTTTAATTGGGACTATAAGGTGATGCCGAGAAACAGGCCCTTGTCAAAAGCGTTTCTCGTATCTCCACACCGGCATGCTAGGTCGACGTCAGCCCCAACAGTGATATAGCAATTCCAGTCACCATTAGCCACAGGGCACTGAATCTGGATCCAATGCCAGGTCTCGAATCTCATCAAGGAGCTTCTACATCTGCTTCATGTTGTTGCTTGTCAGCTTGCTGATGATGGGTCTAAGTCATGAGCAGGCTCCTGTTCAACTGGAGCACCAACTCCATGGGAACTGCACCTGAAAGCATCAGTTTTTTTCGAGAACGCCAATATCTCGTTGTCGAGGCCAGTGCCTGCCGCCTCAGAAGCTGCAACCTCTCCACAAGAACGTCTATGTCACTGTAGTAATGCCATGATGCACTACCTTAGCCCTGGATCAGCTGGTGCTTCTTGCTTTTCTGCACATGAATGGGCAGCCCGGTCAGTTTGACCAGCTTCTCGAAGCTTTTGTACTGCTTGATCTAGACAAAGGGCTTCGTATCAAGGCTGTGCAGCATCTCGTCGGCAGGAGCTTCGAGCATGAGGTTTCCACCTTTACACGGTCTCAGGGTGCCAGCCATTAGCACCATGGAGATGATGACGAGTTGACCAAACTGGTACCCTTGCATTTTCAGAGGCGCGGCAATGCCCTTTCCAGCTCACATCATGAAATTCTGGATGTCTGACAAGAGAGACGTGGTTCTTATAATTGCGCAGGGCATTCATTTTTTTAACCTGTTTTTGCCTTCTTCTTTGCGGTCCAATCATGTGTCGTTTAATGCACGAGACATCATCGGCAACCCTGTAGATGACTGCTGGGTCAGTTAGGTTGAGCTTGCCAGATAGCTCTAATTTGTACTCTTCAATTTCGGTAACGTCAAGTCCTTTTTCAGGGTCCACAATCACGACTGGTGGTGGCTGTCATTTCGGCGGTGCTGGGAAAGCCGGCGCAGCTGTTGTACCAAATTCTAGTGGCAGCATCTCCAAACAATGCCGCAATCAGACTGCAGTCAGCCTCGGTTGTGACTGCGACTGGCAGGCACTCTAGAGCTCCAGTGACTTTATCTATCTGCTTCTTAGTTGCCTCAGCCAATTCACCAGTTGGCATGGTTATTGGTTTGAAAAGCTTTGCGGTGTCATACTGCAAGTCAGCCTCCCCGAGCTTCTCTGCCTTGAACTGCTGCTGGAACCGGTTCCTGCACACCAGGAAGTCCTGGGTCAGCATGTTGCACTCCTCTTTTGTTACCACTTTTGTTCACATTATGGCTTCTTGTCTGTTGTCCTGATTGCGCCTTTAAATGCATGTCTTTGATATATAGAGGTTAATGAGGGCAAAGCCAAAAGGTTGGTCCACAAATTCGCTGAAGGAGCGGAACTCCTCGAATGGCATGCCACCTCCCACGATTGCGTGGTGAACTGCTTGTAGATTCTTGCTATCCTGGCTGAAGAGGACGATCAGGTTCACATTATCACAGACTGGCTGCTTGGGAATGCAGAAGTAGCTCTGGGTCAGGTAGAAGCAGTCTGTACTGTCGTGGTGTCCCTGTGTGAAATACTTCTCAGAGAGGCCCTGCTTCTCTAGCATCACGTCGTCAAACACCATTATGCTCCAAGTTTTCTTGACAAGAGCCTCGAACAGTAAAAGACATGGAGGCTCATTCCAGAACAGTGGTAAGTACCCCACTGCAGACCGTTCACAAAGCTTGGTAAGTGACTGTCACAAGGCTACCACAGCATTAACCTGCTCCTCTTGAAACACGATGTGACAATGGTCGTCGCAGAGTTTATCGTAGAGAGCCTCAATCCCAGGGTGGTCCACCTCCGAACAGCGCTTAGGGATCTGGAGGTCAAGCTGCCGCGGAAAGATGGATGCTACATAATGCTAGTCATAATCGACGAAGAGCTCTTGCTTCAACAGTTCGTTTTGTGCCGGATTGCCGTTGTGCCATTCCACGAACATGGTCAACCACTCCTCCTGAGGCACTGTCTAGAAGTAGACTTCCTCAAAGAAGATGACCACATATGGACTGACTTCAACCAGTGTGATGGAATCATCGTTCTCCACACCGTCTGTGCAGAGACCAGGCAGGGTGTGCAGAGCCATAGCAGAAGCTGTCTTCGGCCGTGACCTTGTCTGCAAGCGCGTTGGCGAGGCAGACCACGAGCATCTTCTTTCCCACCATTTGCACCCAGTGCATAGCCAGGCAGGTCTTGCAGTCCCTGGTTATTTACCTGACATAAGGAGGGGGCCCTGGCATGCAAGTGGAGCCATGCTGCTGTTGGCGGCCATCAGCTTGTTTACAAGGACCTTGATGGAGCTTCTTTCACCCAGGAGCTTGGATATATAGTTGTCCATCTCCTCTGCTGTGTACTTACGCGGTGCGTCCTGCTAGATAATCACTGCGGCCTCTCCGTTGTCCCACTTGTTGACGATGGCGATCTGCTTCTGCCTCTTGAAGGCCATCTTCCATGGTATTAGACCCACGCCCAGGTCCTCAGTCTCCAAGGTTTGATCGGGAAGCTTCCGGTGGTGGTGGATGGTGAGGCGGCTCACCTCGTGCCACCTATATGGCTTTCATTCGACAGACTCAAAGATGGCCGCTTTCAGTTTTTGTCGAGCTTCTGTCTCCGAAATCATGGTGTACACAGTCGGTCTGCACAGCTACAGCGGCGAGGCCAAGGGCGCACGCTATCCAGTGAAGCAGGACTCACAAGCCGCTGAGGATCAAGTGCGAAATTGGGCAACAGTCCTCACTCAGAGCTCTCGCCATACCTGTTCATTCACCAGGTGGAGATTGGAGGCGAGCTTGGCCTGTATCCGGCCATTACTATATGCGTGGGCTTAAAACTGCCCCATGCAGCTTTGTTGTATCGACACCTCGCCAGGCCATACAGGAAGTTGGCGATGTACTTTTTGTTGCTATCCAATAGGTCGGAGCCACATAGCTGTGCCAACACCCTGGGGATCCTGTGTGCGACTGTCCCATGAATCTCGCCAAGGACTCAGCAGTCGATACCCCTCGTTTCTGCATACTGCAGGACCATGCCCAGCACAAAGTCAGGATTGGGTCTGTTTCTCTGACCCACACCAAGTACAACCTGCCCAGCCAGACTATGCCCCCACTGGAGGCAGTCGAAGCACGATGGGACCGGCAAAGATAGCTTTCTCAAGACGTGAAAATAGGCCCATGCGATGTCAAAGTCTATGATTGAAGCATTTCCTGAGACCTCGTGAAGCAGACCACATCTTGGCCCAAGATGATAGTATCCGAAGAGAGAAAGCAAGTTGTCACTGTAGTATTAAGCGTTTTACGGGATGTGACCTCGTTGGACAGCTTTTCAACCCATGACTAGTTTTCCGTGACTAGTTTGTAGTGCCACCGAGTCCATGCGGTACGATTGTCCAGCTGGTCGCTGACAATATCGCCCGACAGTGCTCACCTCACCTGGATGTTGCCCTCCAAGAACCTGTCCACCCGGCCTTCACAACAGGCAAGCGCCCCAGGATCGATGCCTTGGTTCGGAACCAAGTCCCGGAGGAGCTCCTTGGGCTCCTGTCCTGTGATGCTGGTGACACCAACTTCAAGGTCGTTTCTGCCGTGTTGCAAGATCTTGTCTGCAGGGTCAACGACCTCCACACACCCTTTGTCTTTGCCTGGTCGAGGCCACTTGTCCAAGATCATGGTCGAGGACCTCGGTGGTGACAGACAGTTAATTCATCAGCACTTAACTGCATTCCACTGTAGTGCATTTCAAATTACAGCATTTGGCCTACATAATAATAGCATAATACGTAATGTAACAGCAATGCAACAGCAATCTTCAGTGCACTGGCAGATACCATTCTCACTATGTTCCTCCACTGTTGTCTGTCTAGTGCGGCGTGGCTCAGCTCCTGAAGTGATGCTCCACATCATTTGATTATATCGTCTACCCATTCTTTATGGGGTCATCCTCTCTTGTTTGGGCCATCCATCATTCCAAACACTAATGTCTTCATCTTCCTATTGTTACTCATTCTGCATATATGACTGCATATATGACCAAATAATCTCAGTTTCCTCTGAATTATCTTCTGCATCAAGTTCTCTTTGAGATGTATCCGTCTGTATAGTTCTGCATTGCTCACTTTTTGTGTCCATCTTATTTTCATAGTCTTCCTGTAGCATTTTCTCTCGAAAGCCACTTCTTCCTCGTCTTTCGTTATTACCCAAGCCTCAAATCCCTACGACATGCTGCTGAAAACATGTTTTCAGAATGCTCAGTTTTGTCTCCAGCTTTATAGCTTTGCTTTTCCAGATCTTATCCATAGCTTTCAGTGTTGCTGTCACCTTTGCAATTCTGACTAGTACTTCTTTCCTACTGTCCAAGTCATACATCATGTTACATCCAAGGTATGTAAACTTTTCGACATTTTCCAACTGAATGTCGTCCACGACCATCTTCTTTGTTAAATTCTTTTTGCCAAATACCATCATTTTTGTTTTATCAAAATTCATGGTAAGACCATATCTCTTTCCTTCTTCATTCAGAGTTTGTACTATGTGCTCTGATCGTTGTTCATCTTCTCCAATCAGGTCAAGATTGTCAGCAAAGCAAAAATTATTGATCTTTTTGCCACTGACTGATACTCCATCATTTTCCTTGATCTTCTCCAGTGCTCTTTCTAGGTGTGTGATGAAAACACTTGGTGATATTGGTTCATCCTGTCTTGTACCTCTGCTAGTGTCAAACCAAACTCCAGCTTCACCACACACTGACCACTGCCTTTGCATTGCTGCTGATTTCCTTCAGTAGCAAGCCAATTGGTTATCCATGCCATACGATTCCAAGAACGCCCATGTTACACTCTGATCAATGCTATCGAAAGCCTTTTCAAAGTCTATGAAGCAGTTATAGATTTTCTTGTTCTTTCTTCTGGCTTTTTATCCTATCAGCCTCAGTGTTTGTATCTGTTGTACAGTGCTTTTATCTCTTCTAAACCCCACCTGCTCATCTGTAAGATGTTCTTCAATCTGGCTCCTAAGTCTTTCTGTTAGTATCAATATCAGAACTTTACCAAGGTGACATCAGTGCGATAGTTCTATAATTATTGCATTCTAGTGGATTTCTCTTGTATCATAGTATCTCTTCTATTTTTTATCATCTTGCCTGTTGTACTATTGTTGCCTGGACTTTTGTTGCTTCTCAATAATTGCACGACTGTTATCACCTCTGTCTCCATGATATCATTTCCAATATCTTCACCTGGTGGAGATATTTCTTTTAGTTCTGTAATTACCTGTTTTGCGATATCTTGGTCCATTTGCGCTTTGTACAAGTTGCTCCAGTAATCTGTCCATCTTTGTATAATGTTTGTCTTGTTTATCAGCACACCTTTTTCATCCATGGTTGCTGCAAGTCTTGGCTGCCATTTTTAAAAATATTCCTAATCATCTTGTATACCTCTCTTATTTTGCATTCTCCGTAAAATTTTTCTGTCTCTGCATTGGTCTTCGAGCCATTAGCTTTGTCTGCTCTTGCCGCTTTCTGTACTGCATTGCTTTTTGCCCTGTATAGTTTCTTTGCTGTATCTTAGCTGTCTCTTCTGATTTTCAGTTCTTTTTTCTTCCATACCAGTCTCAGAGTCCCTGGCATGATCTTTTCTTATTGATCCTCTCTTGTTCTGGGCTCGCCTGTTGTGATGCCTCCATTATCGCTGTTGGTCAATTGCTCTGCCCTTTTGTCTATATCCTGCTCTTCACCAAGTTCTTTAAGTTCTTTAAGCTTTGATTCCAGTGCATTTTGATATACAATACAATACAACTTATATTTATAACACGCCTTAATAAAACAATGTCTTACTCAAAGGACGCGTTACAACATAATAATTAGTTATAGTACAGAGAGAATAAATGAATCTTAAGTTTTAATTTAAAATTATCTATTGAAGAGCATCTTCGAATAGATTCAGGTAAAGAGTTCCACTCAGCTGGACCAGCTACTTCAAACATTCTTTTACCAAACTGTAGGTTAACTCTCCTGACTTCAAAGTCCCCTTTTGAAGCCGATCGCAATCTTCTTCTGGACTCAGTGGAAGTACAAGGTTTAACTAGAGAGGACAGATAGGACAGGGCAGAGCCTGACATAATTTTGAACATAAATAGACAGATTTTGAAAGATATGCGGGCCTGAATGGGTAACCAATGAAGTTGTTGTAAAGAATGAGTAATGTGATCTTGAGGGCCAAGGCTTTTAACTAGGCGAGCTGCAGCATGAATAACAGAGGTAAGCGGTGAGAGGGTAGATTTAGGTAAAGCATAAAGCACTGAATTGCAATAATCAATTCTGGATAGTATAAGTGAATGAACCAGGACATGAAGGCAATGCTCAATAAGACAGCGTTTAATCTGATGTATCCGTCGTAGGTGGAAGAAACAGGCCCTAGATATGGAGTTAATATGGTGAGACATGGAAAGTTTGCTATCCAAAAAGACACCAAGGTCACGAACTACATTCGAGGGTAGTATGGAACAGGAATCATCTATTTTCAGAAAGAGAGTCTGCAAATCTAAATCTGATCGGGACCGACGATCGAACCAAATCAATTCCGTCTTACTTGTGTTTAATTTCAGGCGCATGGAAGCACACCAGGATTGTATCTCATGGAAACAGGCAATAAGTTTAATTTTTGAACTTTCAAGGTTAGAAGTGGAAAGTTTTATGTAAAGTTGGGTGTCATCAGCGTAAATATGGATAGAAATACCAAACTTAAGCGCAATCTTGGAGATATTGGAAGTGTATAGAATGAAAAGCAGTGGACCAAGAATGGAGCCTTGGGGGACACCAAAAATTAAATTAGTAGTCTTAGAGAATTTGCCACCAAAGTAAACATTTTGAGTCCTAGAAGAGAGAAGAGATCCAAAGAAGTGCAGATGATGAGATACCAAATTGTAATTGAAGGATCTGAAACAAAATGGTGTGGTCAACGCAGTCAAATGCGGCACTAAAGTCGAGGAGAAGAACTGCTATAAAACCAAGGTCAAGAGCCGAGACAATGTCACTGTAAACCTTAAGGACAGCAGTTTCAGTAGAATGATATCGTCTAAATCCAGATTGGGTGAGAGGGAGTAGATTATGAGATTCAATAAAGTTAGAAAGCTGCCGATGAGCAAAACGTTCAACAAGCTTAGAAATATAAGACAGATTAGAGATTGGACGGTAGTTAGCAGGATCTGATTGGTCAAGTTCAGGTTTTTTTATATGTGGTCAGATAATGGGCTGCTTATGTTTATCAGGGAGCGTGGACTGAGAAAAGGAGGTATTAATGAGAAGGGTTAATATGGGTGCAAAGACTGAAGAAAGAGTTTTGAGGAGCCAAACAGGTACAGAGTCGAGTTCACATTGTTTTGTAGAAGAATCAGCGAGTAGTTTTTCTACATCAGAAGAAGTAATTTCATCAAATGCAACAAAAGAGTCTAGTGGAGGTGGCAGATGTGAGAGATTAGGTGGAGGAGAGTCTTTTGTTGATTCGTGAATATTGGCAGTCTTTTCGACGAAGAAATCCAGCAGTTCATCAGATGTAAGGGAAGATGATGAGTCGGTCGGAGGAGAAAGCAGGGAATGTAAACTCTTCCAAAGAGTCTTACCATTAGTCGTAGCCTCATCAATACTACGACGGTAGTAGCAGGAACACCTCTGTTGGAATAGACGATGTTGAAGACGAATCTGAATACACCATTGTTCCTCTTTCAAAGTGTCAGATGGTGCTTTTAAGTAGATCCTCTCAAGTTTGCGAGTGAGCTTCTTTGAAGCAGAACAATCGCCATCAAACCAAGGACGGTTCACGTCTTTACGTATTGTTACTTTCCGAAGAGGAGCATGTTTGTTCAGCAATTGTGTCATGGTAGTATCATATAGGGAAAAAAGCTGTTTAGCCTCTATATTTGCAGCAGCTGATGTATCATACCAATTGAAGAGATCTGATTTCCGTAGATCAGTTTCAAAAGCCGTATGATCGAAGTATTTGTACGATCGACGAAGAGTAGTTTGTCGAGATATAGGTGGGGTACAATGTTGTATATTGAAGCCAATAAGAGAGTGATCTGAGTAGGTGGGTGGGGAGATGACAATGTCATTGACTAGAGTATGGAACTGCGAATGATAATAATATCCAGAGTGTGACCAAACTGATGAGTAGGACCACTCACTAGTTGTATCAGACCATGAGTGGAGAGTAGTTGATTGAAATGTTTCACATTCCGATCATTTAAATGATCAAGATGAATATTAATGTCTCCAAGAATGAGGATTTGACATGTAAAATTAGAAGTAAACAGGATGAAATTAGTGAAGTCAACGAAAAAAGCTGATGTGATGTTTTCTGATCCAGGACGGTAGGTAGATAACGATGATTAAGATGTGTACCTCATGGAAGGTAAAGTATGAGGCAAGGCTTTCAAATGTTTTGTAGATTCCAGAGTCTTTTGTAGACACTTGAAAATGGTCTCTGTAGATGATGCAGAGGCCACCTCCTAAAGGCCTGATAGATTATGAGCACTGGTTGAAACTGGTCGAGCTTTTTCAATGAATTTGTATGAGGGAGGTGTAGAAGCAATAAGTCCTGGTGAGAAAGACGACTCATGAAAAGTTTCAACTATCGCAAAGATGTCAAAACCATCGGAGATGATACAGTCCTGAATTGATGCTGATTTATTAGTTATTGATCGGGCATTCCAGGAACCGATTCTACATCCAGGAGATACTTGTAGGTGAGTAGGAGGAGGTGCAGGCTTAACATACAGAAGTTGACGTGGGTGTTGAGTTTTCCTTTGTTGAATTTTCTTTTGTTGGTCCTTGCTTAATTTTAGATAGGAAATGTTGTTGTATGGAGTTCTGGAGGACATCAGAATAGGAATCGGACGAGGGTGATCTGGATTCCATATAGATAGACGAAAAATTTGCTTTCTAGTAGTACGCATCGGTTTCTGTGCAGACGACCGAAGAGAGAGAATGTCTGAAGCTGAATAATTCAAAATTGGCATACCAGCCAATTTTCTTTATTCTTTATATGTATGTTCTTTTATAATCCCAAGGGAGTTAATTTTCTTTATTCTTCACATAATATAAATCCAAGATTTCTGAAGTAGTTATTCTTTCGTAATCCCATAATTTCTGGAGCAGATCAAATATTTAGTAGTTCTTTTGTAATCCCGAGACAGAAACCCACGACAAAAGGAAATAAACGGAGCGCGATGGGCGATAATAGATGTTGTTGACGTTACTGAGCAATAAATTCTAAATAATAAATCCAGGAAAATTGATGGTAGACGAAGATAAATCGGAACACTCAAACATAAACGATGAGTGAATAAGATTATTCAGTTAAGCTAGATCGGTAGAAAATTTTAATTAATAGCGGAAAATAATAGCTAGAAAATAAAAACACGAGCGCAGAGACGTGCGCCGCTAACCAAATTGTAGATATGCACTCTGTATTTCTTTTTCAGCCAATCTTGATACATATCTTCTTTTCTGTGGTTCAACCTTGTGTTTCCATTTGAGTTTTATTTTGATGTTTGCAGTCAACAGGCTGTGATTCGAATCCACATCTGCACCCTGAAATGTCCGACATTGCTGGAATGACATTGTCCACCACAAACTGATTAATTTCAGATCTATTATATTTCTGGATTTGTTATGGCAAGAGCACCATGTCCATTTATGACAATCTTTCTGTTGGAACCTTGTGTTACAGATCATTAATTCATTGTCCATTGCAAATTCCCGCAACTTCTCACCAGGTTCGTTTCTTTCCCCATATCCAAATCTTCCCAAGATTTTCTCCCATCCTGTGTTGTCTGCGCCAGTCTTCGCATTCCAATCGCCACCAATGATAAGTGCATCTCGCTTAGATGTTTCCTCGACTGCTGATGTCAGATCTCTATGAAACCTCTCGATGTCTTCATCTGAGGTTTCTCTTGAGGGTGCATATACCTGAATAACCATTATGTTGAATGGTTGGACTCCAAATCTTGCCACTAATATTCTGTCGTGTACTGGTTTATAACCTTTCAAGGCATCGCGAGCTTTGTTGTTTAACAGAAATCTGACACCTGCTTCATGTCTACTCTCATTTTTCACCTCCATTCATTTCTCCCACCAAAGTCCAATGCATTTCTGGAATTCCAAGAATGTCGCATCTGTATCTTTTCATTTCTTCCTGAAGCAGCTGTAGTTTGCCTGCCACCCATGTTGTTTGGACGTTCCATATTCCTACTGATAGGACGTCCTTAGCAGATTTAATCTTTCTTTTGGTAGCTGATTTTTTGATCCAATCCCATCGCTCAGTTGGAGTCGTGGACACTGTTTGGCTGGGTGACATCCGGGCCAGCATGTTTGTGGGTTTAAGTTTCCTGGCATCAGATTTTAATCGTATTTGTTCTTTTTGCTGTTTTGATTTAACTGATGAACTAAAGTAACAAAATTCAGCAGATGAATAGCTGAGTCCATGCTTTGTTACATTACATCTACCCATTGGATAGAAGATCCAAGTTTATTCGTGTAAAACAATACAAAGTAAGTCACCTTCAGCTGTAGGCATACATTAAAACAATAGCAAAATATTAAAACTGCTGTATGTTGTTAACAAGGTACACTTTCAGGGACATCTTGGACTGGATATCGTCTTGGAGGTCACATGTCTTGTCTTGAGTCCCAAGGTCTTGGCTTTGATCTCTACTAAGAGGCTCAAGGTTTTGGTCTCAGCCTCATCTTGGACTGCTAGGCAAACATCTCGATCTCATCTCAGGTTTTCTTGGGTCTCGCCTTGGTTTCAGCTTCAAGGGTTTGAAGCCTATGCTCAGACTAGATAGTCTCTGATTAGCAGCCTTTGACAAACGATATGCATGAGGCTGACTTAGGTGACAGACTAAAAAGTCAGGGACTAAAATGCTGGAAGTAGTGTTTATGCAAGGGCTTTTCAAATGTTAACATGGGTTTGGTTGATCACGCATGTGCAAAAGGTATTTTGCAGGTGGTCATTTGCAAATATGAATTATATTTATTCAGAGTGTTTTTAGTTATGTTAAGTTCATAAAGAATTTACATTTTGAGTTTTATTGCTAATATCATTGTAGAATATTAAGAACGTAGGGTGAAAAAACTTTAGCAATGAAGAGGCACAGTGTCAAAATGCATAAACAGAACAATCAATTCATCTTGGGTCAGGCAGCTAAGGAAGGCCAGCCAAATCTGCACTTCTACAAGTAAGCAGAAGTATTACCTGCTTGCACCATCAGTCCTACCCTAAACCTTTAAAACTGATGTGCTGTTGGATGGGTAGCTAATGCAGAACATTCCACACATAGCCGGAAATGTGACATGTTGAAATACTGCCAACAAGCCTTGCAGCACATGTTCCAGCTGCTTAATCCACCCCAAGAGAATGCCTGCACACATGATAATACATTGTTTGGTCCTACTGATAATAAAGGAACGGACAAGAGTGACAGCAGCATTTAACAGGCAAATGATAAAGAATGGAAATGACCTGAAATTACAACAGATAATGAAGTGTGTAATAATTATGAAACACCATCTGGCAATGGACTTTATTTTGTTAAAGCACTTCTTACATCAATTCCAAACAGCACCAACCATAGCCATCTGACTGCCTGCCTGCCTGACTCTTGAATTTTGACCTGAAATGAAACCCTTCTTGCCTATTGATTTTGCTTTGACTGAATGCAGTGGATAAGCTTGTTCCCGCAACTTTGCTTTCATTGGGCACTGTAGAAATCTTGGGTTTACAATTATAATTACATGCACAAAGTCAGTGAAACCTGAATCTGAAGAATGTGATTTACAGTGACATAATATGCAGTCAGTGTTATCATGGTTAATGCTACATTATAATTAGTCAGTCATTTAGTGAGTCACCTGACAATTAACCAATAAATGCATAATGTTAACTCACAGCTGACACGAGTCCTTGTGACCACTGACTGTCATCATCCTCATCCACTTTGACAGCACCAATCTACAATGACAGATTACAGTCTGAGACCTAATCAAGCAACTTACAGTATCAAATATGTAGAAGCTTACATTTTTGATAAGATATATGCCATCTATTCGGTTAGATTTTCTATGTTATGCATGAATCCTTTGAAAGTCTTGCTGTGGAACTGTGTGCTTTACCACTGCCAGTCATGCTGCAGTAAATCATACTGATCTAAAGTTATGTGTTTCCAGTTTTACTCCAAACATTTATCAACCGAGTGATGTAATATATTCAAATAGTGACATTCAGGGTTTCCCACACAAAACAATTACATTTACGATGGCAGATATCATTTGGCATATACCTTATTAAAAATGAAATCTACTAAATAATGCGCAAAATGATCTGGTTGCCCTGTCAACCAAAACTTCCATGGTCAAGCATAGAAGCTTCGCCATGGTCAATCTTTCTGGAATAAGATGCCAAGCAAGCTGTGATATGAGCTCCTTGGTCTTTCTATGCCTCTTTTCCATAAATGCATGAAAACAATTCTATCTCATTGTGGTTTTGTGTTATCACGTTGGAAGCACATCTGACAAGTTCGTCTTTCAGTGGGGCTATATAAATATAATTAATCCTAAGATGAAGGTCTGTCAGCATTGCTTTATACAAGGTTGATTACTTATTGACATAAAAAGTACCACATTCATAAGATGCCATGGGTAAGTGAACTTGCTGCCCAACTAAATTCAACTTTACCAGAAATCCTGGACAAGTTCATTCCTGCTAAGTCTAAAAGGGTTGCAGCAAGCCCTTCCCAGTTCTGGTACAACTCAGACATTGCCATTTGCTTTTCAGCCAGTTTGAGAGGTGTTGGCAATGCTCCCATTTACCTTTTCATCTCTTAAAATTTAGGTAAACTTGTCTCAGCTGTGAAATCCATCTTCTTGTTTCCTTTGGTCTCTGAATGCTTAATGCTTTCCTCTTCTCCTAAGGTGGTAAACAGGATCCTAGCAATGTATTACCAAGCTGTCATTGCACCCTTCCCTTGCTCACAGTTTCGTACGCTTCTTTTCTGATACGATCTCAGCTTTGCCAACATTCTTTCTTCTGAAAGCCGTTCAGGCTCTAAATCTCATCCACCAGTTCTCAGCTTCCTCCATCAACAACATTGATGAGATCCGTAATTCATTTTCTCATCCCCTGATAATCAACATGCCTTGAACCCCAATCCTACAGCCCTTTTGAATGAATGTTTTGATGTCTTGGGCTCAATTGCCTATAGTTAATCCATCTCTCACTGTAGGCTGCTTCCTTGCCAGTTTCACTCATGCCATAAACTAAAAAGCCACCTTTCCCTTCTGATGATTTATCAAACAATCATTCCATCACTGCCTTCAATTTATTTCCAAAATTCTGGAAAAAGTAGTTGCCAGTCGTCCGAGTAATCACCTTTCATTATACAACCTGTACCTTCCCTTCCCATCTGCCTACCACAAATACCATTCCACTGAAACCACACTACTAACTGTGCACAATCACATAATCAACTCCATGAATCAAGAACAAGTAAGTGCTCTATTTTCCTTGACCTACCTGCTGCTTTTGATACTGTTGATCACAACATATGTCTTGCTTGCCATGAACATTGATTGGTTTGATCCTGCTCTCCATTGGTTTGCATCTTACCTGAACCCTTGTACTCTATCAGTCCTTATCAACCATACCTGCACCTACTGTCTTGAATTGTGGCATTCCACAGGGTTCTGTACTAGGCCCGCTGCTCTTCACATTGCATGACTCCACTTGGTTCACTATACTTACTTATTGCTCTCTTGACTACCACTTGTATGCTGATGATTTATTTATTTTTTATTATTTATTTAAAGCACTTGTAATGCGCACAATGTCAGTTCACCTGAAACTGAGGTGCAGATGTGTGTTTGCTAGGGGCCAAGATGGAATCATGCAAAAGCCAGGGTGAAGAAGTTAGTCCTAATAAGTGATTTAAAAGATGATAGCGAGCTTGCAAGTCGGGCCTTTTGTGGTAGACGAATCCAAATGTGAGACGCACAGCAGCTAAACGCACGTGATCCTACAATTGTCCTGAACCTAGGTTCTTGCAAAAAACCAGTATCAGAAGAATGCAAGAATCTAGGAGGACGATATGAAGTCAGCAAAGTATTAAAATATGATGGAAGGCCAGTGTTCTGGGCCTTAAAGGCCTAGCATGCAATTTTAAACTTAATACACCATTCAACACGAAGCCTGTAAAGTGCAAGCAGGTGATCTAATGCATTTGATGAAGAAGAACTTGTAACAGCCCTAGAAAGAGAGTTTTGAACCCTCTGGAGCTTTTTTACACTAAGAGAAGATATACCGTATGACACTGCATTTGCATAGTCTAATCGAGAACCAACAAGTGCACTTGCCACTGTTTTAGCCATGTCATTAGTCAGAGAATGTCTGATGTGGCAAAATGCCTTGATGTGGTAGAAACAAGACCTGCAAATCGAAAATACATGTGAAGTCATAGTGAGCGAGTTGTCAAGGGTGACACCTAGAGTTTTAAGTTTGTCTGATAGTGGGATTTTGGTTCCTGCAAGGTCAATAGATGAGTGCAAAGAGAAAGACTACAAACACTGGTGAGTTGTGAAAAGAACTGCCTCTGACTTATCTGGATTGATTGCAAGATCATTAAAGCAGAACCAAATGTGAAGAGAGGACAGTGTTTGAGTTCAGTTTTAGGTGAGGGATCTATAGCACAGAGACCGACACAGAGTTGAGTATCATCAGCATATTGCTGGACCAATGTATTGTGCATGCGTGCAATTTGACAAATGGGTGAAATAAAAATAGAAAATAGGAGAGGCCCAAGGACAGAACTCTGAAGTACACCTGAATGACAGGCAACAGGATCAGAGTGAGATGAATTTATTGCCACTCGTTTAGAATGATCATTGAGATAAGAAGATATCCAATGAAGAGCAGAACTAGTCATTCTAAAAAAGATGCCAAGCTACTACTCTCATTCAATATCTAATCCTGCCCTCCAACTAGCTGCTTTAGTTTTTGGTGATGTTCAGCCTCGGATGGTAAGTAATAAACCCTTAAAAAACTGAATTTCCTCTTCTGAGCAGAAGCCAACAACTCTGTAAATTTTATTACCTTACATCTATTCAGTTGGGCACTTGCTTGTCAAATGTGCACAGTCTAAGCATAATATTGGACTCCAGTATGTCATTTTCTAATCATATAATCATATTGGTGCCATAAGCAAATCAGCTCAATTTCACATACAAGGATATTTGTGGATTCAGATCTCTTTTGCCTCATATTGTCTTAATCCTACTAGTTAATACATTGGTTTCCAGCAAGCTTGACTACTGTAACTCACTTCTTACTGGCATAACAAAGAGAGCTCTGTACAAACTACAAATGGTTCAAAACTCTCTGACCAGAGCCATAACAAAACACATAACAGCAGCATATTACACCAACATTGTATTCATTACACCGGTTACACGTTGAGCAAAGAATCCAGTTTAAAATCTGTCTTATAGTTGACAAACCAGCCAACCTATCTATTTTCTGTCATACCAACAAATACTGAACTCTATCAATGGACCATTGTGCCTCATTCCAGAACAGTGTTGGGTTCTAGAGCATTCTTGGTTGCTATTCCAAGGCTTTGGAATTCGCTGCCTAATTTGGTTCGTTCTCTCATTTATGTGTTGTAATTCAGTTATAAATTTAAGACTCATTTGTTTTATAGCGCCGTGATCATATTGCCCAAGGTATCATCAGTCAATGGTTGTTTCAAGTGATAATCATAATCCACTCTGGCTGACGCTTTCATTAACTTGTTTGGTGACAAGACATTCAATATTAGGCTGAAATTCTCTGGTATTTTACTATCAGCTAGCTTTCATCTTTTGAATCCCCACCAATCACTATTGATTCTCTTATTCATATAACTTTTGATGAAACCTGGTCACTCGTTTTCTGTTCTTCTGACAAACAATGCCTCCTAAATGCAATTCCAATTCATCTTCTCAAGAGCTGTTTGATTTGCTTAGTACCTTCATCGTGACATTAATCAACCTGTCACTGACTGACTTTCCACCTCACATGTCATTGTCATCAGTATTGTGTCCGTTGGTGCCCAATGGTGATTATGGATGGTAGCTTGAGGTGCATCATTGGCGCATCAAAAAAGACGATTACCTGACTTGAGGAGTGCCAGACTAGTTTAAATCTAGGAAAATGAGACTCTCTAGATAGAGGACCAGATCAGACCAGACATCATACCAGATCAGACATGACCCAACTTTACAGATGAGGTTGAACGCTGAAGAATAATTAACTGCTGTTTCAATTTAATTTCGGCCAACATTACGTCTCAGTTTAATTAATAAAGAATTTCAGTTCTGTTCAACTCGGCATCACGACACATTGTTAAAAATTGACTCTCTTTCTCTGTGGATGGACCTTCTGGGTATTGACCTAATTTTGGCTTGTTTTGGTGTGCCAAAAGTTGATGCCTTGTGCATCAGAACCAGTGCAACAGAAGTTGCTAATTAATAATAATGATGACGATGATGATGACGATGATAATAATAATAATAATAATTTTGGAGGCAGCCTTATCATGCTTTTCAAAAAATCTAGGGGATCAGACCCATTGCTGTTGGCTACATTTGGAGTTGTATTGCAGCGAAGAGTGCTAACAAATATGCAGTCAACAAATTGTCGGCTTTCTTTGCTCCGCTTCAACTTGGCATTGCTACCCCAGTGGACTGTGAGGCGGCTGTACATGCATCATGCCGTTTCATTAACATCATGCCATAAGATCACATCTTTGTTAATCTAGATTTCGTACATGCGTTTAACAGCTTATGCGACATCATGCTCAAGGCCGCTTTTGAAACCATCCCCGAACCTATCATTTTGTTCATCAAGCCTATGAGAGTGCTTCCATTCTCAGGTTTGGCCAGTATTCCATATCATCACAAACAGGCCCACAGCAAGGAGACCCTCTGGGCCCTTTACTTTCCTGCCTGCCTCTACAAGCCCATTCTGTGCTCTCTGCAGTTGACATTTCGCATAGGCTACCTGGACGACCTTACACTCGGTGGCCACCAGGGGACAGGAGCTCGCGATGTCGAATTGATCTCTTACCAACCATCTGTACTGCAGTAAGCGCAAAGTGTTGTTACTGGCAGTGGCTTTGTGGACCCATCCTGTTCCAATTTCCAACACCTCGATCGTGATGCACTGACCTTGTTTGAAGCGCCACTCTTCAAAGGGCAAGGATTAGACATGGCTCTTGAGCAACATTGCACACCTTTGTAGGATGTCATCCAGAACCTCATTCGCCTGCCTTCCCAAAGGGCTATAATTTTATTGAGATCATTCTTTGGTGCTCCTAGGATTAGCCACTTGCTTTGCTGTTCTCCTTCCTCTGACCATCCAACTCTGGATCGGCTTGATAACATCATGCGAGAAGGCCTTGAGTCCATCGTCAATATAAAATTTGACAACACTCAGTGGCTGCAGGCCACATTCCCTATAAGACATGGAGGACCCTGTATGAGGAGGTTGGAGTTCCTGGCTTCTTCTGCCTACTTGGTTTCAACTGCTGCCATGCTCAAACTCCAGTCCACCATTCTTGGTCAATGCCTCAAGACTCCCGATACGCATCTGGCTGACCTGATGACGGTCACAGGGAGACACTCCCATCAAGTGTCGGCCTACTGCCAACAAAACAGGCAACCTGGGACGGACCTATGATTGAATTGAACAGGACGGCGGTTTGGGCAAGTGTTGAAAAACTGACTGGTCGAGCACGGTTAGCTGCAGTCAGGTGATTGACTGACCGCCCTCCCAATCTCATCACATAGTCTCTGCTTAAACAACAAGGTGGCACGAGTAGCAGTTGGCCTTCATTTGGGCCTTAATCTTTGCAGCCCACATCAATGCTGCTGCAGTGATTTGGTTGGCCCTGACATCCACCACTGTCTCATCTGCAGACTGGCTATTGGACGATCCCTTTGTCATCATACCAGACACCCCGTAACAACTCCAAGAGTAATTTTTCAGTTCCTTGAGCAAAAAAAAGCAATATTATATCTCATCCAGGCTGGCACTTCCCGCCTTCTTGGCTTTGGCTGCAGGCACCATGTTACTACAGGATTCTATTCTTTTCTCTTGTGACCTGAGGCTGCACGCATTGCAAGAGGTCTAAGACTTGGGATAGACTTGTGCACCCCAACGAATGCCCATGTGGGGTTCTGGTCACTGTGGATGGCTCTTACTTTTGGGAACCGCAAGACACGCTTTGATCAACGACATCATGTGGTGCATCCTTGCAAAGGCTGGCTTTCCATCAACTAAAGAACCAGCACCAGGATTGGTCAGATCTGACAGTTGGTGACCTGGAATGCAACAGTAATTGACATTCTGGCAGACTCGTATCAATCCAGAACAGCCGTGGTTACAGGTGCTGCTGCGGAGATCACAGAAGAATGAAAGATCGCAAAATACACCGATATTCTTTCCACATACTGCTTTGTCCCTCTGGCCTTCAAGACTCTCAGTCCCATAAATCAGGAAGGCTTTAGCCTCATCAAAAAACTTGGTCGCTATTTAACTCAAGAGTCGGGAGACAAAAGGGAAGCGCCTCTCCATTGCTATCCAGTGCTTTAACAGTTGCATTTAATGGCACGTTATCGGAGCCAGATTTAAGTGAAGACTGTCAACTCCAGAGAACAATCATCGGCTGGAAGACAGCCTCAGTTCAGCGTGACGAATATCCTACCAGAGACCATGCTTCTTCGTTTCCTTGTCCTTGCCCTTGTCTTCTACCTAACCGAGAACAGTTGTTTCCATCTGATCTTCCATCGATGGAATAAGAAGTGATTGATTTCAGTTATGACAACGCATTAGCAGAGGTTAATGGGAGAAAAGACGAACGAGACCTGAAGGATTTAGTTTAGAAAAGGCAGTCAGACGAATTCATGATCTCAGAACTCGCACTCAAAGCAACGAGCAAGCGTATCTACTCGCAAATAAAGGTCTTCATCAACAAGAATACAATGAAGAAGATGGCGCCTACAGCCAAAATCAAAGAAAGAGAGAAGGCGGTGCCTGCAGCTGAGATTAAGCAAAGAAAGCCTGGAGCTGGTCGATGAGACCCAGCCGACAGGTCCCAACCAGTTCTCAAGATCAAGGAGCCATAGCAGCCGACGAAGGTCAGCCAGCGGGTCAAGGTGATGACGGAGCTTGGATCAGTGCAGGCGCCATCTTGATCATGTCATGTCTTTATCACAGGGTAAGTCTTGGCCACTCTCAGAGACTTGCCAGAAGGCTCCAGCATTTGTAGCCACTACCACGCTATTAGACAGTTGCACCAGGGCAATGGGTTGGTCCACAAACATGGCCCTCGTGACAGTCTATGCCCGGAATCTCATAAACCACCATTATCCGTCCTCCCTTCAGACACTCCAGGTGGGGAGGACGGGTTGTTGTCTCTGGTCAGTCTTTGTTTGTGCAGGGAGGAAGGGCCCTGCTGGACTCTTTGGGTCCTGTCCCACTGGAGGAGCTCAATCTTACTTCAGTGGAGTCCTTCCTTAGCTCACCCTAACCTTGCATGCTGGCTGATAAAACACGTTTCCAAGGCCGCTCGTTCCTCTTTGGGCCATCTAGTCTCTCTGATTATAAATTGCATCCTGTCTGTCCCGACTAACCCAGATACTTGGCATATTCTTCTGCTCTTTAACAGTTTCATCTTGGTTCCCCCAGCCAGAGGGGGCAAATGCCACAATGCAACCTCTATTATCAAAAAACGAATCGCCATTTTCACTGCCGAGATGAACTCTGATGCCCAATTTTCACACCGATTGCTTTTGTCAAGCACAATGGGCACCACAATGAAGGACCCCAGAGTCCAGAGGCTATAGCATCAGCTGTGTCTGCTAAATTGGAAGATGGTAACATCAGGGCAGCGGTGCAGATTTTGTGCTCGGAGGAACAGCCAGTCCGAACAGACCCGACATCCTTTGCAGACCTTCAGGCCAAGCACCCTATTCCCTCTCGGACAGATGAGGACATACCACCTTTAAATCAAAACCTCTCAGCTTTTCAGGTTACAGAACAGGACATTCTGCATGTGGTCCGTTCCTTTCCAGCTGGTTCCTCTGGTGGCCCTGATGGGTTGCGACCAAAACATATCTTGGACCTGACTACATGTAACGAAACTGGCCCTGAGATTCTTTCCTCTATTATCTCTCTTATTAATCTTCTGTTGGAAGGCTCCTGTCCAAGCACAGTCACTCCCATTCTTTTTGGCTGTACTTTAATGGCCTCAAGGAAGAAGTCAGATGGATTTTGCCCCATTGCCATAGGATAAGTTTGGCACCGTCTGGCCTCCAAATGTGCTAAGTCCTTTGCTTTGAACCACCTCTCCGGTTACTTCTCTCCTCTGCAACTCGGGGTTGGAACTCCTGGCGGCTGCGAAGCGGCGGTTCATGCCACCCATCGTTTTCTTGCTTGCTTGCCAGAAGACTCGGTGTTAGTGAAGCTTGACTTTGGCAACGCATTTAACAGCCTTAATCATAGACCTATGCTGCAAGCGGTGGCGAATCTAGTCCCGAACTATACCCATGCTGTCATCTTGCTTATGGAACACCTTCAGTATTAAAATTTGGCAACTGTTCCATCTTATCACAAACTGGCCCTCAGCAATTTGGGTCCACTCCTCTTTTGCCTGCCTCTGCAACCGCTGCTTTCACATCTGTCCTCTTCTCTGGTGCTGGGTTATCCTGATGGCCTAACTCTGGGCAGCAAGACTCCTGTTGTGGGGGGATGTCGGGGTTATCATGTCAGAAGCTGGTGCCATGGGTCTGACTCTGAACATCACAAAATGCGAGATCATTTTACAAGCTCAACACCCCATTCTTCCGGATCCACTAAACCGCTTTTCAGCAACATTACCAGATGATGCTTGCCTCCTTGGAGCACCTTTATCTCTTGGGGGAGCTCTCAGGTCTGTTCTGTAGGCCAGAGTTTCAGAACTCAGGGTTGGTGTCTTGTGCCTAGCATCTACTGGTAGGCATGATGCCCTCATCCTTCTTCGGTGCTCTCTTAGCTCACCTACTTTGCTTCACACCCTCAGATGCACCCTTTGTATGGATCACCTGTGCTTGAGTGTTTTTGACCTTGCATTGCAAGAGGGCTTCTTGAGCACCTTGAACTTGGCTTTGTCAGACATAACTGGCTTCAGTCAGGCCTTGCTCCCGGTTAAGGATGGTGGATTGGGTATTAGACATGCAACCTTGCAGGCACTTCCAGCCTTTTTGGCCTTGGCCACAGGTACCACGCCTCTCCAGGCATCCATCCTGGCCAGATCCAGGACTGACGCAGTGGGAGATGTTGTTTTTCTTATGGCCAGGTCCCAGTGGAGTTTGGTATCAAATGTATCCTTTCCAGGTGACCCAGTTGCACATAAACAATCAGCATGGGATCGCCATTTGATTATAAATGACTTTGTCACCTTACAAGCATCTGCTGTATCGGACTATCACAGGGTGTGGGTCATGGCGGTGGCTTCACCTCATTCTGGTGACTGGTTGTTTGCCCTTCCAATAAGTGCCTGTGGTCTAAGACTCGGAGATGGGGCAGTACAGGTGGCCATGGGTTTGCAGCTCGGTGCTGAGATCTGCACCACTCACTGGTGCCCTTGTGGTTCAATAGCCTTGACTGACGGTTCTCATGGTTTGGTGTGTCATCTTGGACCCGGCAGGACTGCCAGACATGCAGTTCTAAACGACCTAATCAGGCAAGCTTTGGCGAAAGTGGGTTTCCCTTCCTCTAAAGAACCAGTTGGACTTTCAAGATCCGACGGTAAACACCCAGATGGCGCTACTCTCATTCCCTGGGAGGCAGGCAGGTCTATGGTCTGCAGAGAGCGTTGGCATCCCTATCAAATAATGGTTTGTCCCAGTATGATTGCTTATGGACAAAGGCATTGTCTTGGTTGGGAACTGCATAATCAGTACACCAGTGATACAGTAGAGTTTTGGCCAGTAAGTCCTCAGGTACTTGATGTAACTGTTGTCGACACTTTGGCCAATTCTTACTTGCCTCACAGCCACGAATGCAGGTACAGTGGCAGAGTTGGCTGCTCAGAGGAAGATCACCAAATATACCGATTTATTGGCTTCCTATCAGTTCATCCCTTTGGCCTTTGAGACCCTTGGCCTGATAAATATACAGGGCCTGGAGTTCTTAACTAATCTGGGTGGACATTTGACCAGGGTTTCCAGAGACCCAAGGGAGACCGCTTTCCTTTTAGAATGCCTGCACAGTTCAGTGTTTTAATTCGATTGCCTTCTGGGGCATTTTTGAGGAGCCAGACATCAGCGAAGATTAGCCATCACACAATATAATTTTTCTTCTGGAGAATTTTTTAACTTCCTGAATACCTCAGGGCTAAAAAAATTAAAAATAATAATAATAAATAAAACATTACTAATATTATTAATTATATTAATTCTGGGATGGCCCTAGGTTAAGATGATGACTACCATCTTTGCTCCAATGTTAGGCTGATTTTAATTACATTTTTCAATTTTCCCATTAGGCTTTTGGACATCTTTCTCGATTAGTTTCACAGTTTTCTGCACAGGTCTGTTGAGTTTTGCGCTTATTCTGTGGTTTTCTTCTTTTATCGCACGTTTAAGGTTTTAAACTTTCTTGGTCAGAGGTCCGGTGTCAGCCACAACCCCCAACTGGCTCAGTCTGTTTTGCTGACGGTTGTGGTTTCATCATACACCTAGTCTATATTAATTCATTTGTTGTCCTTGTATAGCCTCTATATACCCATTACACAATATTAAATGGATCCCTCTCAGAACCCGGCCTCACTGCTTCCCCGTACGTTGCAAAAAGCAAGTGGGGCATGTGATGTTTTTGTGGCTATAACACTGCTGCATGTCAAAGATGGCAGGGTGCATCTGCATAGCCCTGTAACAACCCTTGCCTTGGTTCTAAACAGCCACCCGCAGCTATCATCCCACATACTCAATCACTTTTAACCCAAGGAAATTCTGACTCAACATTGGTTAGTTCCCAAAGTGAAACTTCTCTTAATTCAGAGCACTGCTCTCAGCCTAACGAGTTTTGCCACCCAACTGTAAAAGGCAAAAGTTTGAAGCACATTCCTAAGGCGGCCAGGCCAAGTGAGGTAGACTGCATATTACTATCAGAAACAGGATTCTGGCATAACCCCGCATTCCCTGTCACTGAACAGGTCCTTTTATCATATGGGACTATTATCCTTGAACAACCAAATAGAGGAGGAAGTCATCATAACTTAACATCTACCATAAAAAGCAGGTTGATGACTTTTTCTCCAACTGGCCAGCTAAGGTGGCTTTCATTTTAGCCCCATTTCCTCATGCTTCCACATCCTCGGGCATGAAAAAACTATGATCAAGCAATTGCAACATCATTTGCCTCAAAGCTGGAGGATGGAAACGTTAAGGCAGCTGTTCAAATCCTCTGCTCAGAAGACGAACCCCTCCCCATAAACACCAAGGGCCATATGCATGAAGCAGTCATAAGTGCTAGTCCCTGACTAAGTTCAGCTTAAGCCCGACTAGCGATTTAGTTCGGTATGCATGAAGTGGTTTTAGCACACTACGCCTAGCCTAGAGCTAGTCCACTTCTCAAGCAGGCATAAGTCAGCTAGTCGGACTTAGTGGAAGAAAACAAAATGGCGGTTGTTACAATTCGTAGGATTCGACGAAGTTTTCAACGTGAAAGCGTGCTTAGGGCCCGTCGAAATCCACTCGATTCGTTCTCGGACGATGAAATTTATTATGCTTTTTGTTTTTGCCGTCACGAGTTGCTAATAATTTGTGACGAACTAGCTGATCACGTTTGAGGTCCGTGCCTTCCCTATTGTAGACACGATAAGTCGAAAGCTAAATTTAATGTCATTTAATTTGTTCTCATTAACCGAGAACGAATGTCTGAGAACGAGTTGAGTAACGTAAAAGTGTAGTACAGGCGAGTGTGAATTAAAACCCATGCCATGTGTAATTGTAGACTGTACCGAACACCAATAATAAAACCCAGATATTGGTAGGAATTGACGGACATAGTTACTCGAGTTTACCAAGTTTCACTGAGAATTTGTACAGGTTTATTTTGAAGGCATAGCATAGCTACTGAAACAATTAACTACTTGTTTTACAAGTACTCGTTTTACTTGTTTTCTACTTGTTTTACTTGTTTTCATGCATACGGCCCCAGGGCCGTATGAATTTAAAGTGTTAGAATTTAATAATCCATTGCCTGGTATTACATTAACAGTGATGATAATACGATTTTTATTTGGAGACGACCGCCTATAAATACCTAATGCGCATGCGCGATCACAAAACCACATCAAAAAGGGAAAACCCTGCATAAGCAAAATTACCTTACGAATCTTAAAACAGGACTAGCTAGTCTGTTCTCTAAGACTGACTCGTGCATACCACTTGTCGAAGGCCGCTAGTCAGTGACTAGCTAGTCCGGACTAGCGGCCTAGTCTCCGACTAGCTTAAGACCTTTTCATGCATATGGCCCCAAGACACTGGCTGAGCTAAGTCCCAAACACCCTGCACCTCCTTTGGATCACCCACTTCCATCCTTACCACCGATGGCCATAGTTTACCACATCACTGAGGATAAAATACTAAAAAACAAATGCTCCTTCCCAGCAGTGTCGTCAGTAGGTCCAGATGGACTGCACCCTCTGCACATCTATGACCTAGTGAGCTGCACTGAAGTAGGCCCAGAACTAGTAACAACAATAACTGCCCTAGTGAATAATCTCTTCACAGAGGAGCTTCATACCATTCTTTTTGGTGACACACTCTTTGCTCTACGCAAAAAATTGGGTGGTCTGCGCCCGATTGTAATTGGATATTACTGGCACAGACTAGCATTAGCATCAAATTTTGCCAACACTTTCGCTCTCTCAAAGGTAATGGACTATCTATCACCCAGACACGTAGAAGTGGTAGTCAGTGGAGGGTATGAGGCAGTGGTTCATGCAAGCAGATGTTTCCTTGAAAATATGCAGCAAATTTCTATATTCATCAAATTAGATTTTGCAAATGCATTTAACAGCCATGTCAGAGATCAAATAATTTCTGCACTGTACAGTAGTCTGCCACAGCTAGCTCCTTATTGTCATCTAGCCTACACCGAAGCCACTACACTTAAGATTGGCAATTTCTCAACAGGTTCACAACAAGGAGACCCTCTGGACCCACTCCTCTTCTGTCTACCGCTTCAGCCAGTTTTGTTGAAACTGTCTTCTCCTCTCACCCTTACTATCTTGATGATCTCACTCTGGGAGGGGAAGAATCTATGGTGGCACAGATGTGGACATGATCGAGCTGGAATGTAGAAAGATGGGCTTGCACCTCAGTCATGCCAAATGTGAGGTACTTTCGCCATGCCCACTAACGACTAAACACAGTTCTCTCAGTGGGTTCTTGTTTATCAAGCCCGATGCTGCTTTTCTTCTTAGTGCTCCCCTTTCTAAGGCAGGCACTCTTGAGTATGTTCTTGAGTCCTGATGCCTTGAGCTATCATTGGCAATCTCAAGGTTGGAATGTGTTACTAAACATGATGCACTCATTCTTCTGAGAAGCTCTCTCAGCCCCTCGAAACTCCTGCACACTTTACGATGTTCTCCTTGTGCAGATCACCCCATTTGAAGAAATTTGACTCTGTTGTGCCAGGGCCTGAAGAGAATTCTGAATTTGTCTCTCTCTGAAAATCAGTAGTCCAGGCCTCACTTCCAGTCAAGGCTGGAGGTTTGGGCATTCGCTGTATGACCTCACTTGCACTTCCCGCCTTTTTGGCTTCGGCTGCCAGCACCCAGAGTCTTCACTCCTCCATGCTTAACAATCTTCACGTACCCGAGGACTCACTGGCCAAAACTCTACTGGATCACTGGTGTGCAGATTATGCAGTTCCCAACCAAGACAATGCCTTTGTCCATAAGCAATCATACTGGGACAAACCATTATTTGATAGGGATGCCAACACTCTCTGCACCTCAGTCACTGACACACATCATCAAGCAAGGCTTTAAGGCCATTGCAGCACCACATGCGAGTGATTAGCTTTTTGCTTTGCTCATTACCGCCTGTGGCCTGAGACTTGACAATGAGGCTATGAGAGTAGCAGTAGGCCTCAGGCTTGGAGTCAACATATGTGAACCTCATGAGTGCCGTTGTGGAGCTCTTGTCATGGCCAATGGCTCCCATGGGCTTTCTTGCTCCCTTGGACCAGGTCGAACCACCAGGCATGCGACCCTCAATGACTTAATCTGTCGAGGACTTAATGGGCAGGTTTCCTGGCTGTGAAGGAAACGCCTGGACTCAGTAGAACAGATGGACTGACCCTCATTCCATGGCGGACGGGCCACGCTCTGATATGGGATGCCACTGTAACAGACACTGGCTGCATCTTACCTCCCATCCACATCGACTTCAGCTGCCGGTGCAGCCAAATTGGCAGCAGATAGAACCAGTGACGGGTGGAGAAGGATTGGGGGAGATAAATGGGAGAGGGGAGAGGCTAATAGATTTTTGTATGGAACAGGAGTTGGGTCTGGCCAATACATGGTTTAAACAACATCCAAGGAGATTAAGTACTTGGACATCTCCGGACGGAAGAACAAAAAACCAGATTGATTACATAGGTATCGATCGGAAGTGGAAGACGTGTATCAACAAATGCAAGACATACCCAGGAGCGGACTGCAATTCAGATCACAATTTGCTGGTGGCAACATTGAAGATCAGATTAGGAAGGAAAAAGCAGGAAGAGGTGATAAAAAGACTGAATGTAGAGGATCTAGCTGGAAACAAGGGAATCACCTATGAGATAGAAGTAGCAAACAGATTCGAAGCTTTGAACACGGTAATAGAGGAAAGGTCACCCAACGAATTGTGGAAGGAAACAAAAGACATACTTTTCACTACGGCCGAAGAAATAGTCGGTTACAGGAGGAGAGACAAAGGGAAGCCATGGATTACCAAAGAAACTGTTGACCTCATCAACAAGAAGCGTGAAGCCAAGCAAAAGGACAGAGAAGAGTATAAAGAACTGAAGGCGGAGGTACAGAGACATCTAAGAAACGACAAACAGAAACAACTGGAGGAAGTGTGTGAAAAGGCGGAAATAGAGAACAAAAGGGGGAACAGTAGATATCTGTATAGAACAGTCAGGGCAATTACAAACAAATTCCAGCCAAAAATACACTGCATACAGGCAGAAAATGGAGAATACATCACGGACACTGAAGGCATTGCTGAACGTTGGAGGCAGTATTGTGAAGAACTGTACGATGACAAAGAGGTGAAGGAGGACACGAATGAATACGAGAGAGAGCCACCCCCTTTAAGATCAGAAGTGGCAAGAGCGATAAAACAGTGTGCGAACGGGAAATCAGCGGGGCCGGATGGAATACCTGCGGAACTGTTTAAATACGGAGGAGAAGCTGCAATAGACAGATTTCATCTTATATGCACAGCACTATGGGAAGATGGAGAATGGCCAGAGGATTGGGCGGATTCAATTTTTGTACCCATACCAAAGAAAAGAGATGCCAGGCAATGTACAAACTATAGAACAGTGGCCTTGGTCGCACACGCAAGTAAGATTATGCTGAGGATCATTTTGGAAAGAATAAGGAATCAGACGGAAGCAGAAGTGGCGGAAGAACAGGCGGGTTTTCGGAAGGCTAGAGGGACAAGAGACCAGATAACAAATCTGAGAACTATTATGCAAAAGGCAAATGAACATCAACAACCTCTTTTCATGTGCTTTGTAGACTTCAAAAAAGCTTTTGATTCAATAGCACATGAAACATTATGGACAACAATGATAGAAATGGGATTTCCTGGACACATAATAAAGTTGTTATCCAAGCTGTACAAGAAACAAAACGCAAGGATCAAAGTGGCAGGAACACTATCTGGAGAGTTCAGAGTCAGGAGAGGGGTGAGACAAGGATGCGTGTTGTCTCCAAGTTTATTTAACATTCTGGCGGAGAGGGTAAGAGAGAGGCTTTGGAGGGTTTTGACGGAGGAGTGCAGATAGGGGGAAGGCGGTTGACAAACTTAAGATACGCAGACGACATAGTACTAATAACAGAATCTGAGAAGGAATTACAAGCACTGGTTGAAAGATTAGACAGAGCAGGAAGGAAATATGGAATGCGGATTAACACGGATAAAACAAAGGTCATGACAACAGCAGAGACCAGGTGTCAGATCAGCATAGGTCAGGAAACAGTGGAGCAGGTGAATACTTTCATGTACTTGGGCTCGAGGATCGACAGGGACAGCGATTGTGGAGCAGAGATAAGGGTACG
Source organism: Norana najaformis (assembly GCA_964023275.1). Taxonomy (NCBI): domain Eukaryota; kingdom Metazoa; phylum Annelida; class Clitellata; order Crassiclitellata; family Hormogastridae; genus Norana; species Norana najaformis. The sequence continues at coordinate 15,953,360 of OZ029915.1, forward strand.
ACTTGCAAAGGGATATGCAATGGCAGCAAATCTTAAAAAAATATGGAAAAGTCATGGCATATCACTGGTAACAAAGATGAGGCTCTTGATGACATTAGTATGGCCGGTGGCACTATACGGATGTGAGAGTTGGACTTTGAGGAAGGAGGAAGAGAGGAGGATAGAAGCATTCGAGATGAAATGTCTAAGAATGATCATGCAAATATCGTGGATGGAAAAGCGGTCAAATGAATGGGTACTGGAAGCGGCTGGAGTAGAGAGGAATCTTTTGAAGACAGTAAGGAAAAGGAAATTGATCTATTTTGGCCACATCATGAGGAAGGAGGGAACATGCATCGAGAAGGAGATAATACAGGGCACAATACCGGGAGGACGGAAAAGAGGAAGACCGAGAATAAACTGGTTGGGCAACATCAGGGCATGGACTGGGCTAACAATGGAGGAGATGCTCAGGCTGGTGGAGGACAGAGGACACTGGAGGAACATTGTGCATGATGCGGCCGAATCTCGGAACGAGGAAGGCTGAGAACGGAACGGAACGGAACGGAAATGCCAGAAATATAGCACTCTTGCACAGAACTACCACTTTGTACCTTTGGCGTTCGAGACTTTTGGCCCAATAAACAGCAGGGGCCTACACTTCATAACGGAGTTAGGGCGCTATCTCTCTCGTATAACCAGTGACACGAGAGAAACCAGTTATCGTTTCCAGCCCATTGCTGTCACAATTCAATGCTTCATTTCTGTTGCCTTCCACTGTACTTTTGCTCTGCCAGATCTTGACGATTTCTAGCCGTCCCAGAATTCTTTATTCTTCGGATAATTTTTTAAATCCTGAGGGATCATATATACCTTGGGTAAAAAATAATAATAATAATTCTTCAGTGAACACATTAATTCAACATGAAGGTTGGCCCACATTCATGACCATCTCATTCATGACACCCACAGAATTAGATGTCATGTTACCTTTCTGCTTTGATTTGTTTGGCCTCTAGCCGACTTGGCTGTTGTAACTCCTTTTTATTGGTATTTTGGAAGCTGACTTGATGAAGCTTCAAAGAGTCCAAAACACCCAGGCCAGCCTAAAATTGCTGCATTGTCTTCTTCAGCATGCTGACCTTATGCAGGTCCAAGAATCCAATGACGCCAGTCTTCTCGGTTCTGTGCCCTCTCCTTGACTTCTTTGTATTCCAGTCTTCTTCCTTTATCCATCATCAAGTCCAACATCATATGCCTTGGTCTTCCTGGAACTTTCTTTCCCTCAATTCTTCCTTTAATCACTGTCCTCAGGAGAGAATTTCCACATAGTATGTAACCAATCCAATTCATTTGTCTCCTTATTGTATTGACCAGTGTCCTTTCTTCCTGTACCAAGTGCAACACCTCATTTGTTATAATCCTTCCAGCTGATTTTAACCACTCTTCTCCATATCCACATTTCCAATGCCTCAAGCTTTTCAGTTTCTGCCTTTCCAGTAGTCCATGTCTCAGATCCATACAGTGTTACACTCCATATGAGGCTTTTCACCATTCTTTTCTTTAGATTCAGATTCAGCCTTCCACTCAGAAGTTCTCTCTTCTGGTACGTGACGTTTGGGTCCCGCCATTTTGTTGCCAACCATTTTGGCGCCGGTAAAGCGCAGAAATTACGTCGACGCAGATCTCAGAATCAGGACAATTGTTGATAGTTACAACGAACGAAACATCATCGAGTACCTTGGAGGACTATCACATAATTTTTTGATGGACTCATGAACTGATGGACTGTACAGCTTACCAAAACGTAATGCATTGAACAATATTCATTGAACATTCCTTGACAACTTTGATATACTACGTTTATTTCAAAATTTATTAAAGCTTTGATATGCTACGTTTATTTCAAAATGTATTAAAACTTTGATGTACTGCGTTTATTTCTAAATGCCTTAGAACAAACTAAATAAGTAGCGCATTTACGGCATTGAACAACACAACTTTGCATGAAAAAACAAATAAACAGTTATTGTCAACTGTTATGTACTACATTTACTACGCTGACTGAGAAATGCGTTATGTTTATAAGCGCCAAAACGACTGACACCAAAATGGCGGCGCCAAAACGTCCTGGGCTGTAGTCTTTCCCTCTCTCAAGCGCCAGGGTCTTGAACCCAATGATATCTCTAACTACCGACCTATCTCTAACCTTTCCTTCCTCTCTAAGCTACTTGAAAGATGTGTGTCCATCCAACTGGTTGACTACCTTGACTGTAACTCCCTCATGCCTCCTTTTCAATCCGGATTTAGGAAGTTCCACTCTACTGAATCACTTATTACACGTCTCCTGGCCGACGTCTTTGGAGCTTTTGACCGTGGACGGGTTACTCTTCTTGTCCTCTGTGACGTTAGTGCTGCTTTTGACATTGTGGATCACTCTATCCTTTTGGAGCGTCTAGAAAAATCTTTTGGCATTACTGATACTGCCCTTCTTTGGTTTCAGTCATTCCTCTCAGACCGCCCTCATTCTGTTATCTTTGGGCCTACATGTTCTGCCTGGTCCCTTATACCTTTTGGCCTTCCTCAGGGTTCTGTTCTGGCCCCTCTCCTTTACATTCTGTACACTGCTGACCTCGCACGGGTTCTCCTTCCCAATGGGTGTTGCTGTCCATCAGTATGCAGACAACACTCAGGCCTTCGCGCATGGCCCAGTGGAAGCGGCTCCCTCTCTGGTTGAGAGGATTCTTGACGCAACATCTGCCCTTGGTCTCTGGATGTCCTCTAATCGCCTCTGACTGAACTCTGCTAAGACCCAGTTCATCTGGCTTGGTGGTCATGCTCAGCTTGCTAAAATTGATTTCATCATCCTTACGCCAGAGATTTCCGGACATTCTATTCTGTTCCAAAGTCCGTGATTTTGGGGTTGTTCTGGACCGGGAACTCTCCTTGACCGATCATGTTAACAGTGTCTCCCGCTCATGCTTTTACCACCGTCAGCTTTGCACCATCCGCCGCTCCCTCTCCTTTCATGCCGTTACTACTCTAATTCATGCCCTTATCTGCACCAGGGTGGGCTTTGGTAACGCTATCTGTGCTGGACTCTCACTTGCCAATATTTCCAAGCTTCAGTCTGTTCTCAGTGCTGCTGCCCGTCTTATTGGAGGCGTCCACACGTATGGCCATAAAACTTCCTTTATGCGGGACACTCTGCACTGGCTCCCCATTCAGCAGCGTATCTAGTTTAAGATTCTAACGCTTATGTGTAATTGTCTCATTGGCTCTGCTCCATCATATCTTAGGGACTTCTGCATTTCTTTCTCCTTGGTTCCAGGCCGTAACACTCTCCGGTCGGCCTCCCTTGGACTCCTGACCGTCCCTCATATGCGCACTACTACAGAGCTCGGCTTGTAACGCGGAGAGTGCGGGTTCGAAACTCCCCGGAGACGGTTACTGTGTAGGGACCTTGAGCAAGTCCTTCACTCACAATTGCTCGGCACCATCGACTGATACTACGCCATTAGATAGTGGCACCTAATAAATGCAGAAATAATAATAAAAAATAACCTTAATAGCTGGAATCACCTTTCCCGAGAGCTCTGGCTTGAATTCCTCAGTTTGTCTCTTCCACAGTTTTGCAAGAGCCTGAAGTCTGTATTATTTGACAGTGATCTCACTGGTTCGAGTCGGGAGCGCCTCTGATGAGTATTCTTGAAGTGGCGCTCTATAAATGTCAGATTACAATTACAATTCTGTGACCAACATCTGTATGTAGATGTTGAACAATAAAGGTGATAATGGGCAGCCTTGTCTGACTCCTCTGCCTATTGCCAGTTCAGTGCTTTGATGTTTACTTTGATCTCTCCTCCATTTTCTTTATAATTTCATCTGTAACCCACAGTTTCTTTGGTTTTGGTCTACTCTTGTATCCCACTATCCGCTTCACCTCAGTTGTAACAAATTTTTTCGTATGTTCCCACTTTTCATTCACTATTCTCTATCTTTCATTGTAATTGTAATTGTAATTTGAGATTTATAAAGCGCCTCTAAGAGGATAAACTCAACAGAGGTGCTTCCGACCCGAAGGAGTAAATTCACTGTTAAACAGTACAGTCTTCAGGCGCTTGCGGAACACTGAGAGGGGTAGAGAAAGGGGCTCAAGTCGCAATTCTTGAGGGAGACAATTCCAGCAAGTGGGACCAACATAGGCGAAGCTTCTGGACTGGGCAGTAGCGGTGCGCATTCGAGGAACAAACAGGAGATCCTGAGTGGCCGAGCGAAGGGTGCTATGGCCCAGCAATGAGGAGACCAAAGTGCAGAAGTCAATGAGGTAAAGGGGAGCAGAGCCAACAACAGAATTGCACATGAGGGAGAGGATCTTAAAGTGGACACGCTGCTGGATGGGGAGCCAGTGAAGAGTGTCACGGATATAAGACGAGATGTGGCCATATTTTGGAATGCCCCCAATGAGACGAGCAGCAGAGTTAAGCACAGATTGCAGCTTAGCAGTGTTGGCTAGTGCTAGGCCGGTAAAGATTGCATTACCAAAGTCAACCCCAGTGCAAATGAGGGCATGGACCAGAGTGGAGATAGCGTGGAAGGAAAGAGTACGACGAATGGTGCGGGGCTGACGAAGATGGTAAAAACAAGAGCAAGAGACGGTGTTAACATGAGCAGACAGGGTAAGCTCCTGATCCAACACAACCCTGAGATCCCGGACTGTAGTAGAGAAAGATATATCCGGAAATCTCTGGTGTAAGGAGGAAAGATCAATCTTGGCGAGCTGCAAGCGGCCACCAAGCCAGATGAACTGGGTCTTATTACAGTTAAAATGGAGGCGATTGGAGGACATCCATAGGTCAAGGACAGAGGTGGCATCGAGAATCCTCTGGACAAGGGCAAGGGCCGCCTCAGCTGGACCATGGGCATCCCCAATACAGTGGTTCACCACATATGCAAATTCTTGTCCAACCCTGTTGAGTTTTTCTATGTCCCAACTTCTGTTTCTGTTCTTATGTTTCACATTCTTCAGGGTGAGTGATATAGACATTATGACCAGATTTTGATCCGTATCAGCATCAGCACCCAGGAATTATCGTGAGTTCTTAATACTGTTCCTGTATGTAGGTCTTACCAAGATGTAATCTATCTGATATCTCCCTATGTCTCCTTGTGCTTTCCATGTGTATCGACGTCTGCTGTTTGTGCTTAACCCTTTAACGACCGCAGAAATTTTTTCACCTACCCCCTCACGACCGCACATTTTTGGCAAAAACGGCCAAAAAATAAAAAAATTCAACTTGTTTTATCTCTGTCAGTTTTTTACATGTAGACATAAGGTAAGCACCATTCTTTAGCATTTTATCTCCTCTTCCCAACCATCTGTCAAGTTTTTTGAAAAAAGAAATTTTTGGGTACCCCAAGTTGCCCCAAACTATATCCCCCAAAACATTTGCTATATTTTTATCTTCAAGACAGTCTACAAAAATTTTTGAATGACAACATATATAAATTGAGCACAAAAAATGTGCAGAAATTGTTGCCAGAAAGAACCAAACAGAAATTTTAAAAATATTTTCATAACTGAAAGAGATACAATTTTTTTAGTATTTAGACCGTTGTCATAAAAACTGAAGAAAATTACAGGAAAAAGGATAAAAGTAAAACAAATTGAACTTATGATATCTCTGTTGGTTTTTGACATGTAGGCATAAGGTAAGTACCATTCTTTAGCATTTTATCTCCTCTACCCATTCATCTGTCAAGTTTTTTGGGGAAAATTTGTTTTGGGATATCCAAAGTGCCCCCCCAACTGTACCCCAAAAATTTGTTATATGTTTACCTTCAAGACAGTCTACATAAGAATTGTAAGTGACAACATATGGTAGTTAGGCAAAAGAAATGTGCAGAAATTGTTGCCAGATAGAACCAAACAGAAATTTTAAAAATATTTTCAAAACGGAAAGATATACAATTTTTTTAGTATTTAGACCTTTGGGTAAAAACTGAATAAAATTACAGGAGAAGCCTAAAAGCAAAACTAACTGAACTTGTGATATCTGTGTCAGTGTTTGACATATATACATAAGGTAAACACCATTCTTTATCATTTTATCTTCTCTTCTTTTCCAACGTATAATTATATTTCTCAACACAACATTTTCCGGGTAACTGAAAACTGACCCACAATTGCCGCAGGCATAGGCCTATAGCGGATGCCATTGTCATCAAACTCCATATCAGTGTGCCACTTGTTCACTTCGTATTGCCAACAGTCTCGTGTGATCCATCTGACACGTTTTATTCATCAGTAGAATCACAACTTTCGTTAATATACGACCATTCGTCGATCGATCGGCGAATTTCTTCCTCCGGTAAACAACGCTTCGCCATTTTGGGACATTTAAATATCCATTTTTAACTACACGCTGGCCGATTTAAATGCCCATTTTGATTGGTTGGTTTTATATTTTTGAGGTGTTTTCCAGGGATTCCGCTGATGTAATATGGATTAAAATTATACCTATTTGCCTAAATGACGTAGAATTCTAAAATTATAAGGATTACAAATAAACAAGAGGTTACGATATGACTAGTCCCATCTACTACGGATTAGTACCGTGCGGTCGGCTGACGTTACTACCGATTAGTACCGTGCGGTCGGTAATGAGTTAAACCATGTACTCATCACTATCAACTTGTGTTATTCACAAAATTCTATCAGTCTTTTGCCTATGCTGTTCCGTTCGCCAATCTGATAACTTCCAATACAGTTCTTTTCTCTTGAATCACCTACTATGGCATTCCAGCATTCCAGTCTCCCATCAACACCAGATATTCACCTACACCTGCTTGATGACCTCTCCCAATTTCTCATACACTTCCTCAACTTCCTCCTCTTCACGTAAGGTTGTGGGCATATACACCTGTATTATGACAATGTTAGATGGCTCTGCTTGTAATCTGACAACTGTAATTCTGTCTCCATGTTTTTCAGTACTGGTGACACAATCTGCAGCTGTCCTCTCCAGCAGCAGTCCAACCCCATCTGATGCACTCTCCCTCCTGAGTAGAGAACTCTTACTCCATCACTAGTGAAATCTCCATTATCTCTCCACCTAACCTCTGCCAACCCTAAGATCTGAATTCTTGCTCTTCTCATTTTACTGGTTACATTTGCCAGCTTCCAAACTCTTTACATTGTTCAAATGTTCCAAGCTCCCATCCTCAGAGATGATCTTGCTCTATTCTTTTGGCAGGGGTTTTGCTTGTTGAGAACACTCCCTGAGGTAGCCTGAGGAGTTCCGTTAACATTGTTATCTTCATGTGACATTGTTTTCATCATGCTTGGGCTAATTAGGGAGGTGGTTTCCCTTTGCCTTCCTCTCAAAGTTTTTTATGAGATACCATCTCTGAATCACTGATGACCTCCATCGTCTGTCTTTCTGGTTCTTCACCATTGGGCACTTGCATATACAGTGTGGACTTGTTAACACGCTCCTGGTTTAGCCGTGATTCTGTATAATGTGAAGTGGTTGTATGTCCCCCAAAGCTATTAACTTAACACCCATGTCAGTTAATGCATTGTACAACAACTGCGCTAAATATACGGGCTTACCGATTTACTTCTGGGAATAAGGCTAATTAAATCACTAGAACATGGTCTGTAAGACGTACTCTAACACCTGTAATATTCCATTCATTCCCGAACTTGGTATTAGTCATACAAGTGGGAGGGTGTCTTTTAAATAAATTTGCATGTGATTCAGCCATGGGAGAGAGCTTTTTAAGGCAGGAGGGATGAACAAGGAAGTCTGGCTGGAACAGGTTTTAACCAGTTAGGATGGGGAATCGGCAGGACAAGGCAGGTAAGGCCTGACTGGCGTGACCGCAGAGAGGTTGGTTGGCTCGGCGGCCTGCCGGGTACAGACCTGCCTGCCATGAGAAGAGGCATGAAGGAGCTTGGCTGGAGGGAACAGCATGGGATAGGGGAGTGTGGGCGACAGAGTAGCACAGGAGATATATTTCAACATTGTCCCGTTTAACGCGTGAACTGGTTTACACGCTGTTTCGAAGGCATGTCCCCCATGATTTCGAGTTAACACATCCGCACTGTACTGGCAAGGATTTGGTCACCCACCATACACTTTGCTTCCACAGAAGGACCACATGTAGGTGGTATGGGTGGACATTTGGACATCAGAGGCTTTAAGTGGTGCTTAATGTCTCATTCCCTCCCCACTGGCATTGGGGGAGGTAATTGTAGCCTCATTGGCTACCTACAGAAAAGAGAATAATTGTCAAGATTGAGCTGTCTATATGTTTCAGCCAGCCTCACTATCTTCATCTCATGCTGACTCCCACAAGACCGGTAATCACTCGACCAGCTCCTCTGATATTTGTCTCACACTGACTATACCAAGGGAAAGACAGCACCTGATGGGCATGCCTTTTCCACTGCTGGTCCCAGCAAATGTCTGCTCTGCAGAGTCTGTGTTTGCCTTATATTTCAACTAAACATCCATTGTTTCTTGACTCATTTCCTCCGTAGGCTGTATTGTTGTCTTCTTGACCTTTCCTCTTAGCTATTGACCAGACTTACCCATGAGGTTTGTAAGTACACTGACTTTGCTTAGTAGCAACCATCGAATGATGCACTGATCATTATTACAGTGGCACTACAGAAGTCCTGCATATTTATTTATTTTAATTTTCATGGATTTAATTTTTTATTATTTTGGTGACCTTTAAAGGGTTAGTGTAAAACTTTTGTAGTGTCAAAATAAGCATTCAAAGAGAAAATTTTTCCATGTAAAACAGCCGACACTAAGCAAGACATAAGTAATATAGCTGCTACACTAAGTAGCCCAGCAGTAGCAAACCAGTTATTTGTCCTGCTTAAATGTTTCTGATCACTGCTGAGAAACCTAGCCAAAGTCAGAAAAATGAGTCGGCAAGAAATCGACTCAGAAGGCTGTTACACATGAAATAAGTCCAAAATAAGTCTGCGTATAATTTTCATCGATATGCACAATATATAACTTAAAAGCCCTCAATTAGTCATGTAGTCTCTTAGAAACATGACTAATTTTCATGTAAAAACCCTAATTAATTTACACCAGACAGCTAAAGTTAGGCAATATTTAACTCAAATTTTTAAAACTTTTCGCATGGAGATGCACACATTAAATAGTTGTAATTTTCCAACTCCTTGTGATAAAAACATGTAGCTCTCACTAAAATAGTCAGCACTTCCACCCCAATCCAATGCAGTAATAAACCAATTTTATAAGTTTTCTGACTTTGGCCAGGTTTTTCTCAGGGATGATCACATTTAATTAGTGATGCATACCTTGCCTTGAGCAACAAGCTCTTTCTGTGCTACGGATGCCGCCTTGATTAGTGCACCAATTGCTGTTGCAATTGATTTGCATGCTTCTAGAATCTGTTCTTCAAACTTCAGATCTTCATTTGCTTGCTAAAATTAACAATCAGAGATAGTTCATATCTAAAACAACATTGTTAATACAATGACTGGAAGATCAATTTACTTTAAATCACATTATGCAATAAAATGACTGAAAGATTAACTCAAATACGACAATAAAATGGCAGATCGTGTAGAGTTAAAAACATTCTGTTATTACAAAATTTCCTTAGTCTTTCTGTACTATTGAGTTTTGCTGTCCTGATCATAACTTTGAGCTTAGCTTGTCCTCCTTATGCTGCCTTTCTTCTGCACTCTTGCTTTTCAGACTTTTCCTCTAGATGTAAAAGTAGATGTAAAAGGCCGTTTTTGGGACAACAACCAAAACTATAGGTTAAATTTCAACCTATAGGTCCCTCCCCAAAATAATCACATGATGACGTCATCGAAACTACTGGAAATTCCCAATTCTCGCGCACGCTCAACAATTCCAAATATGAACCAGTACTCTAGGTACAACCCAAGCCTATAGGTTCCTCCCCAAAATAATCACGTGATGACAACTATTTATATTCTATAACTATCATCATAGTTACAGAATAAAGTCATAAATATTTTTATAAGCTGGTCATAGGAAACTCAATAACAATAATAACCTAAACTTAATGAGTTATTACAGACATTTTCTCACCATCGCTTTGGAGTTTTACCAATCTATCCGAAATCACGACCGCGAATGCTTGCGTATCAGCGGGTACAGCGGCGTTGAAAAATGCTTTAATACTGATATCTACGCTCGATGCTTTTATCCTCTCGGTTTGCTTACTTACATCGATCACCACTATCGGGTATAAATCTTTAAAATCTTGCGGTGTAATATTGCATTGCGCGATTAATTCGGTCGTACCGTAGAATTGTTCGTTAAACGTCGCCGCGTCTCTATATAGACGACCGAAAACTTGGTCTGGAAACGAAAGGTCGTAGTCGACGGTGGGATATCTTTCAGAAGTCACCATCGCGTACACGTTTTTAAGATTACAATGGTCGAATATCGACGGATTGGCGTTTTGTTCACCACTACGAGCCGTCTGAAAACCTACTATTATATATCTAGGTCTGTCGGTAGCGGTTTTAACGCCTAATCTCCAGTTAAACGTAGTCGTTTGGGGGACTGATATAGTATCGCACTGACGAGCACGATACGCGATGGGTACGGAGACTTTAGATTCTATGGTTTTATACAATTGCATTCTTTCCACATCCGCCGGGATCACGTGCGGCATAAACCAAACAATTTTGTCGAGTGTAACTTTTCCAGGATCATTCAACCCAGCAGCTGCAGCGGCTTTATAAATAGCGTCGTCGTCGGCTTTACGAACTAGCGTCAAAGTATGTTTCACGCCGTAGATTACCTTATCGTAATCGTCGCAGAAACCAAAAATGTGTTTTAGCGGCACGACGAAACTGAATTTACCTTTTGTGGTTGGTTTTTGGATAAGATACGACTGCCTAACCGCGAACCCAGTATTATTATCCATATTCGCGGTACTCGTAGAATCTTTATACCACAGTTGATTAAGACCTTGGGCTTTTGCGAAACCATCGGGATATCTCAACAGACCTAACATCGTGGTGGCTTGTCCTGGACTGTATATCGTCTCAATATCTTGGTTCGCTAAAGAATACGAAATTTGGCTGAAAAGATGCATTAGTCCGTTATTCGTCAGCGACACTACATCGGCATTTGCGTATGCGGTTCCATCCGCTTTGGTTAGTCTTCCTTCGAATAGTAGATAAGACTCTGACGGATGAGCGTATATATCTTGAGTTATCACGTCTATACGAATTTGGCCCGACGTGTTATAATTCGTTCTCGCGGCGGGTTCGTACTCGTAGAATTCATAACGCTCGATACCCTCATCTATCAATGGCTCTTCTGTAAATCTTAAAATGTCAGACTGCATTTTATAATAAACGAGGATTATTTTTTTAAATGACTTTCATTCCAGCTCCATTTATCGCGCGTACTAAATCTTGAATTTTAACAGCGGTTCCAGAACCATCGATTAATTTATTTATATTCATACTCGCTTTAGTTTCTCCTTCGCTGATTAACTTATCTAGAAGGTCCATAGATTTTTGCGTAAGTAATACATTAGGTTGAGACGACTCGGTCAATTTCGTTAGAGCATCCTGATTTTTCGGCGACAACATTTTAACAACCGCTTTATCCACTAATCGTTTCCCGGCATCGATAGCCACATTCTTCCCAACATCGAGAGCCTTTTTTCCAATCTCTTTCGCGACATCTTTACCAGCACTTAGGGCTGTTGTACCTAATTGTCTAGCGGTGGTTGATGCTAATAGTTTCTTGATAATTCCTGAAACCGTATCGAGTATCCCAGCACCACCGATAACGTGTACTTTCTTATACCTTCGTTTAGTAATAACGAGCATTTTTATATTAGTAACATTAGTTTTTTATATCGTTCTTTATCAATCGCTCCTCGTCTCAGTAACGCGTCGCATATCGCAACGATTTCGTTTCTTACACCCGTGTTACCCGCTTTGAAGCTGTTCATTCGTAATACTAGATCTTCCACCAAATCGTTAGGATTTTCCGGAATGGTAATTACATTCAGCATCTTTCCCTCCACTCCTTTACCCGTCTTTGAATAAAGATGCGGCGCTCTTTCAAACCTCGTATGCCATTTCGATTTTATAATTTTGTTGTATTTTTTGCCTTTAACCGTTTTAGGGTAACTTGGATTGCTCGGTCGGCACATGGCTTTCGTTTCGTCTAGAATCTCGGTATACGTTTGTAAATCGTTATTATTGTATATCGTGTCATCCGGGTCGGCCATCGTCATTAATTCCCAAAGTCCCATAGTTCCGTCGTACGTCTTATCTCCAACCGTTATATCGTCTCCTTGTATCGTAATCGGACTGTCACCTATATAGAATTGTCCGTCTTTAGATCTTATTCCGTACGTCGTGTCCGCAACCTTTTTATTCGAGGCGTATTGTTTTAGGTATTTAGTCGCTATATCTCCTGGTTCTAAGGTTCTGACATCCTCGATTGGATCCGTATACGCCTCTATGGAAGGGTATTGAGGAAATTGAACGGCTTTTAACGAGGAAATGGATGCGGGAAGCGCTTTTAACGCGGTAGCCGTCGATGAGACGCCTTCTTTTATATCCGATAACAAAGCTTTTTGTTCTTTCGAAACTGTCGATTGCGAGTCGACGATCGGTTTGTACAACTTCGTTAAATCTCGCTGTAGGCTTATATCACCTAATTTTTCTGATAAAAAGTCTCGTTGTATCTTTTTCTTCGTTTTAAGAAACTCATCGACGATAAAGTCTCTTTTTATAGGATCGGAAATTTTTAGAAACGACATGCTTTTTAACATAATAGTATAATGTTTTAACATGTTTTTGCGTTTTCGTTTTTCGCAAACATATTTCTGAAAGATTGTACCGCACCTTCTCTTCCTCGTTCGGTTAACGATTTCTTAGTCTCTTCGTCTATAGCGGTTTTACTTTTCTTTTGAATTTCTTCTTTCATATCGTTAAATTTCTCCTTCTCGTTTAGTATTAAGGAGAATTCTTCTCCCGAAATGTTATCATCTGCAAGAGCTTTTGAGACGTAGTCGTTTATCGTGTTGAGTTTTGCTTCCGCTAACGTTTTAATTTTTTCATGCTTCGCCGCTTTCAAAGAGAGTTTTTTATTAACGAAACCGCCGATGAAACTTATCGTACCTAATCCTACCGCTGCTCCTACTAAAGCGATAGATGTGGGTACCGCGATTACGGTAGATAGGAGAGAGATTCCCGTTGCTCCCATTCCCATCGTAATAACTTTTAACAAGATATCTAATGTTGAGATTATTTCTGCACTTCTACGATACTTTTTACTTAACACATCTCTTTTCCCGCGTTCTTGTTCGATCTCTTTTCTTATTTCGCTAATTTCTCGAAGACGAAACGTTTGCGCAGTTCCATCATCGGCTTCATCTATTCTATCTTTTTCCATCTTTTTTTATACTATGGATTATTTTTTAAATTATAATTATACGTTATAATTATAATTACGCGTTATAATTTATATAGCATAACGAATCTCCTCCGTTTATGACAACTACCGAATCGGAATTGTTTTGGATAGTAATCGCGATATCTTCTTCATCTTCGGAAATCACCCCATCTTGTAGACTGCACATTTCTTTTTTAATTTTCTGCCGAAGAGAGACGAAACACATACCACGAGTCAACGAAACACCGAATGCTAATGCCAGGGTAAACGATGCTCTAGGTTGAATCGTAATCGTCTCTTGAGCGAATATTTCACATCGCCATCCTCCTCGTTGTCTTATAGGAGCGTGAGTAACTTCTTCCTTCGGTAGCCATTTTACCGTATTCGGTGGTGTTATAACGTCTCTACTTTGTGGTGGTCTTTTCGTTATGAATTTATGAATTGGTCCTCGATATGACATTTTATTTACACGATTATAATTTTTAAATATTCTACAAAATCATTCCTAGGATCGGTATATTTTTAAACGGTGAATTCGGGCCGAGTAATAAACCGCGTCCATCCACATACCCCGATCCTTGCGTTTTCATATACAAACCATTCCCCGTTACAGAGTTTCCTTTGTTCCATGGTGCAAGATATAAACCATTACCTCTTGGTTCTACTTTGAAAGCTTTATCTCCTTTTTTAACGTACAATACTCCCGATCCGCTAATTTTGTCGATTATTTTGGAAGTAGCCGCAGATCCTAGGCCACTTAACGCACCTTGAAACAGACTAGGTGCTACGGTAGATAGGAGAAATTTACCAGCTGTAGCAAGAAATGGTAGAATTGCGCCTATAAAACCACCTTTAATTTTCGAATTATGCTCTAATTGCGTTTTACTCATCTTGATCGTTGTTCCTTTTCCATCTTGGTACGCTTTTGCCATCCTGTTAATTTGGGCTTGTGTAAGAGCCAACTCGTGTTCCCCGGATAGATCGTCGAAAGACAGTTTGATATTTACTCCAGTTCCCGCTTGAATAGCTCGTTTAATTTTGTCTATCTGTCCTTCCGAAACGTTGACTTTTATATTCGTGTATCGACTCATTTTACATATAATTAAAAAACTTTTAATGTATTTTACGCTTCTCTCACATGAAACTTTATCGATAATTCTTCTCCTCTAAGATTAAGTAATTTTCCTTTTTGGTCCGTAAGCTTCGTTTCCATCGATGAAATCGTGGATGTTGTAAGAGGAAGATATATTAAATTCTTAGGCGCTTCGATAATCTTATATCCCGGTCCTACATTCGGGAAAAACGAATATATCACGTTTGTCGTTGTTCCATTAGAGTACGAACCACCGATTATATCGCTCGTCACTCTCAAACTACTCACATTGATTATATCCACTAAATTTTCCGATTCGTTATACCCGGGCGAATATACACGACTATTAAACCCTAGAGTAGAACCAATAGAGTTTTCGGGCGTAAAATCAACCTTAAAATTAGGAGCGATATTTAAAACCGCTTTTAACGTGTTGTTGTTCGGTTCGAGAGATATATAAGGCTCACCACCTTCTGGTTCGGAATGGCCATTATCTTTCATGATTCTCTGTACGTATTCATTCATATCCGTGATTTCGTAACTACCTTCCGGTATTACTATATTATGCCACGTTGTGCCACCATCGGGAGAATATCTGAAATTGTTATTCATAGGGTTAATATTTGGAATCGAGTTATACGTTTCGAGTCCGACTAAAGCCATTTCATACGTCTTGTTTCTATCCAATTCGATTACAGGGGCAAAGTTTACTCTAATTCTGGTGCTCTTCTCGTTCAATAAAATGTAAAATGACGCTTTAGGCTCCGTGTTGCGTGCAGTCTTTTCCATAGCATTTATCATCTTTTCCGTATGCGAGTCCATCTTTTTATTAACTAAGGAATTTTTAAGTATCGTCGTTCGCAATTTCGAGATGCATAGGGATATAAAATGTATCCAACCCCGATCGGTATTTACCATTATCCTTTTTGCTACTTAAATCTATTACAACGAATCCATGCGGTTGTTCCCAAGCTATCTCGCAAAGACTACGAAATTCCTCTTTGTCCATATCCGTACTCACATGGTCGTTATAGATATGATTAATATTTTTCATATCTTGAGGAAATAAACAGATAAAGTTTGCGTTTTCCCTGATAGTTTGTCTAGGTAATTTGAAGTAATTTTGCGCGAGGTAAAAACAATCTACATTACTATGTCTTCCTCTGATGTAATACGTTTCACATTTGTTTTGTTTTTCTAATTGTAAATCATCGAAAATCATCAGGTTTTTCTTCTCCCTGTTTAAGTCTCTAGGGTCTGGTACGTCATTCGCGGTTTCAAAGAACTTGCAACAGATGTCGGATTTCTCATTCGCCATTTTAGCGGTTTCTTCAACGACTAATGCGGGTGACACACCACGTTTCATAATCTCATCTTTAAAACCGAATAAATCGAGGATCGTTTCTTTTGGTAGTTTTTCTTCGAATGCTTTCTTAAGAATTTTATACTCTGGTTGGAACAGAGATTTACCGAATAGTTGTACGTTGTTATAGTCCAACCACCCCGGTCTTAAAAGTAAATTCAGTAGTAGGGTCGTTTTTCCACAACCCGATTTTCCAACGATCACCCCTCTTATACTCTTCGGTAATAGAGGATTATTGGATCTTTTCGATAGCGAGTCATTCCACGATAAATCTTTTACTTCCATCGTCGTTTTTTATATAAATCTTTTTGTATATATTAAAAGCGAAATGTATTGCGTAAAATGTAAAAGAAAGACCGAAACGAAAGATATACGAAACGTTATAGCGAATAACGGAAGACCTATGCTTCGTGGTGTTTGCGTCGTATGTGGTAAAAATAAAACCCAATTCGTAAAAATGAATGAAAAAGGAAATGCTACTGGTGGTGATATGGTCAACTCTTTGAACGCAATTACTAGTAAAATTAAACTACCATGGGCTAAATATCCAGGCGAAATGCATCTTCCAGGAATGAATTTTGCAGGCCCTGGTACGAGATTAGATTTAAGATTGAACCCCGATAGTACCCCTAAGGAAGATTCCAAACCTATTGACAGAGTTGATAAGGCGGCGTATCGTCACGATTTAGCTTATGCAGCGTATCCAGATACAGAAAATAGAAATGTCGCCGATAAAATTATGGTAGATGAAATAAGCGGTATAACGAATCCTACTATTAGAGAGCGTTTGGAGAGAGCCTTTATTAAGCCTATACTCAACGCAAAAGTAAATTTTGGTCTCGGGGTTCCAGCATCTTCGGCTTCAAAAAACTTCGAGCGACTATTAAAAAAAACGTCGAAAATAAAGACGATGTAAAATGGACGGATGAACTCGCAGAAGAACTACATAAACCCGTAATAAAACATTTTCGAAAAAGAAGAGTTTACGTTAGAGGCATCGATGAAATATGGGCAGCCGACTTAATCGATATGCAGGCATTCGCGAAAGACAACGATGGTATTAAATATCTGTTAAGCGTTATCGATATTTTTTCTAAATACGGCTGGATCGTTCCATTAAAAAACAAGAACGGTGAATCGGTAGCAACCGCTTTCGAGAAAATATTTAAAAGTAGTGGTAGGAAACCCGAGAAACTTTGGGTCGATAAGGGGAAGGAGTTCTATAATAAACACGTGAAAAATTTAGGAATAGACTTGTATTCAACTGAAAATGAAGAAAAATCTTGCGTTATAGAACGATGGAATAGAACGATGAAGGAAAAGATGTACAAGTATTTTTCAGCTAATTCTACCATAAAATATATAGATGTTTTAAACGATATGGTAGATCTCTATAATAACACTAAACATAATTCTATAAAAATGACCCCGATAGAAGCCAGTGAAAAAGCAAACAAAAGTAAAGTATGGTTAAATTTATACCCAACCGATTTTAATGAACGTGCGTCTCCGAAACTCTCGATCGGTGATAAAGTAAGAATTACGAAAAAGAAGAAAACATTCGAAAAAGGGTTTACACCTAGATGGACCGAAGAAGTATTTACTATATCAGGAGTACAATACACAGATCCTCCTACGTATAAAATAACCGATTATAACGATGAAGAAATAATTGGTACATTTTACGAACAAGAACTACAAAAAACTAATCAGGAAATTTATAGAATCGAAAAGATAATTAAAAGACGTGGAAATAGGAGTCTCGTAAAATGGTTGGGGTACCCGGATTCGTTTAATTCGTGGGTCGATAACGAGAGCCTATTGGTATTATAAACAAGAGTATATTTCAAAAGGTACTATCTTTTGAAATATGTATTAATGTGGTAAGACTTACTCCTCTTCACAGAAATCATCTTCTTCACTATCCGTGTCTGAATTTTCACCAGTCATCGCTACTATTTCAGAAATATTTGAAGCGAACAGTCTTCGTTCACGAGTTAATTTTTCAACCACTATAGCATCATTTACTTTCAACTGTATAGACAGTTGATCACCTATATAAATATCGGATATAGATATATCAGCTATAACTTTACACCGCATGCCCATTAAGGTTACAGGATCTATTCGTGTATCATGAATATCCCAGAAACCAGTTTGGATGCTGGAATGGTTAGTTTTACCGTCTTTCTCATATTTCCTAAGTAATTTAGGATATATAGTTGATGGTACACCATCTACTGGCACGCCGCCTTTGGTCTTGTAACGTAAAATTTCTAAGACATCTACATCGACTTCCGTATAATATTTTTTAAAAGCGTCTTTATTAGTTTCTAAATTTAAATGCGTTTTACATTTTTCAGTACATTGTTGTAAAATATCGATAGTCTTAAGTTCTTCCTTTGTTGGTCCTTTCTGGGAATCATACATGACTAGTGGTAGAGTATAAGAATCTACGCCTTCACCATTATATCTATTTTCTTGGATACCCCACGTCATTAATTTAGGTGTTTCTAAATGTAAATTATCTATTACGCCATTAGGATATTTATATTTGATATAAATTCTGTGAAATTTAGCATTAGTCGTATTTCGTTTAACTGAATCGGAAAAAATTAGTCTGTTAATATCGAATGTTTTATAATTCACTGTCATTGCCATTTTATTATGGTAAATTATTTCTTTAAATAAAAACGAAGAAATATTTTTTTTAAACAATTATGAGAGTTTAACTTCTTACTTATTAACATTGAATTATTTAAAAGTTTCTTGATAATATAAAATACGAGAATACGAAATGGATTCTATTATTAACTCGAACACAGAAAATGTTGAAACTCCCGTGTGGCCCAACAACACGCCTATGCCTGAGCTTATGACGCAGACAGATTCATTTTTAACTCTCGCTTCTAATAATGCAAAAGTTATGTCTCATTTTATTTCTGAAGTGAAAGACGCTTGTGGTGAATTCGTAACCGAGGTTTTCGATTTGGTTGGAGACGCTTGTGATGAGAGCGAATGTAGTGATAGCGAATATAGTGAGAGTGAATATAGTGAGAGCGAATATAGTCAATGTAGCGATAGTCAATGTAGCGATTGTAGGATGTGTTATAAGAATGAAGAAGTTTCCGATATGGAAAACAATTCCGAAAAGACTAAAGCATTGATTTCACCTGAGGATTCGGAGGAGTTGGAGGATTTCAACAACGAACTTACTAAAAAGATAGTCGATAATGAATTCGAGACTATCATTTGTGAACTTAAGAATAAGATTAATAACTTGGAAACGAGGTATTTTGCGGCTAAAGATGCGTTTCGTGACCGTATGAGCAAAGATCTCGAAATATTTATGATTTCAAACTCCATTACCAAGACAGAGATGTAAACGACATGTTAATTTAAGAAAAACAGATTCTCTATAATAAAAAAGAATGCATACTATTTACGAATTAAAAGAATTAATTAAGGAGCATAACATTAAAGGAACTTCTCATATGATCAAGCCTCAAATAATCAAAGTTCTCATCGAGCGTGGGATTTTACCAGGAGACTACATAGATAAACCACCAAAAATGGTAAAAGTAAAAGAAAATTCTATGAAATATTCAAAACTTAAAATTTTTCATGTAAATCCTAGACGCGTAAACGTGTACGACGACGAAACAAACGAAACGAAAACGTATAATTCGATATACGCGTGTGCAAAGGCGTTCGATGTAAACCCAGGTCTAATTTCCTATTTTGATGGGAAAACATGGCAAAAACGATATAAAATAAAAATCATAGATAACCCATCTATGAGTAATGTTGAGGAAGAGGAAAAAGAAGCCGTGTAAGTTTTTTAAATAATTTCATTACCTTACACCTATGTATAGGTAATGAAATTTTCACATCATAGTAGTGGTATGATTTAGTCGTCATACACAAACAACTGCATCGCGGTCAGACCTGGTACATACCGCGTCTCAGCATTAATGATAAATATCCTATACATTTGAAATTTTACTAAAGAATCGATTTTAAATTCTCGATATACACTATCTAAATAAGTCGGATTAGGAGATGCATACAGAGTAACCCAAGTCGCGCCTCCAGAAGACGCCTCTATTCGCCATTTATAAATTCTTCCAAGATCGCTAGGTCTTCCTCTAAACCCGAATTTCCATACCCTAACCGGTGTTGGGCACTTAATTGATAACCAGAAATCTCGATACAAACCGAGGGTGGGGGACCACACTTCATCATCACCATCATCCCCGAACGCGTTAAATGCGGGGCAATTCTCATCGTATTCAGAACTAGCGCTCGCGATAAAACCGGTAGAACCATTATTCGATTTTAATCTAGGAATGTATCCAACATGGCATTTTTTAAGGCTCTTATCGGGTATAGTAGGAATCCATTGAAACATATTTAAACCCGAAAAACTTACTCCCCGAGATGTTATTATACGAAACCTCCAGTACGAATATCTTCTTGTAGCGTTAAACGTAAATTTATGTAAAATTCCGCTTTCGAACGTTGTGGTGTTTTCCGGGACGATATCAACAAAAACGACGCCGTTTTCACTCGCTTGTACTTTCCACTTGCTAATATTTGCCGTAGCAATGTTCCCAATAGCGATATGAAACCCAGACATGGACAAAGGAATCGGATATTGTATTTGTATCCACTCGTTTGCATCGGTAAGCGGGTGCCAACAATCCGTCGTGTCAAAAGTATTTCGGAACGTTTGCCACCCGGCATACGTTTGTGATTCGCTCGGTGGTTTAAGACTGCTAACGCCGACTATATACGCGTAATCATCGATCATCGTGAGATAATTCGTCATCGTTGGTGTGGCTGTAACGATTCGTTCATCGTCTCGTTCATCAACATATCGTTTTGTTACCGCATCTTGGTCATTCACAGGGTCTTGTAGAGCAGTCAACCTACCATCCGCTATGCTATACACCGCGACGGCAGTATCACCATCTACTCGGTATATCGTGAAACCGGTGGCGTCCCACGTCATATGGCAGTGGGCGAGGTCGTCGTTTCGTCGTATACGGAAACCATAAGGAAGAGATGAAATAGATGATGTACCGCCGAGTCGTATATCAATTTCAGGTCCGCCTGGTGTTGTACCAATAGCTAATTGAGGTGTTGACAACGCTCCAGTCATAACACCGCCACTCTTTAGCATGCGGCGAGTTACATGTTTATCAACGTAACCTTTCGTTGCAGCGTTATTAATCATTGTAGGTTCTTTTAATCCTGTAATTAAATTTCCACCTATATTAATATCCCCAGTCGCTGCGTTCGTTCCGTCCGTACGAAGGAAGTTTTCGTTTATTTGAGATAGAGAAACGCCACCAGAAATTACTCTTTGCGAAATCCCTACATCGGTATGACCAAATTTATCAACAGGCATTTTATTTATTAGTATTTTTTAATGTAAATCGTTGATAACTTCTTGAAAGTCTACACCATCACCAACCATCTTCTTCAACACGTATAGGCATAAATGTCCGCAAAACACTTCATTATTAGGTTGTATTCGCTCGCTGTTATAATACACCGGACTGTGTAAATATTCTAACAACTCATTAGGAGGTGGAAGACCGTAACTATCGAAATAATGCTTTTTCATATGATTCTTCATCCAAACTACCCAATGCGTCCCCTCTCCATTAGAATCATCTAGGTTGAGGATACCACACTCATTCGTTCTCGGTCTTTTAGGTAATTGATTTCGTAGGTATACTCCACTGAAACTCGGGATTTTAATCTTTTTTACCGCATCGAGAAGTTGTATATTCGACAAAGGAACGTTTGGCAATACAACACCGCATACATCTATTTCTTTAACGATTCCGTAACTCATTTTTTAATATTAGTTTTAATATACGTATACTAAACAGAGTTAGCCTTTAACGAATAATGACCGTAAGCCAACGTGTGAATTCCATCTATCGTCATTACTCGTTTATCATCGCCCGCGGATAATGCGATTTTATTTACCTCTTCGGTAAACATATCGTGTTTATACGATCTGATAACGTTCATCTTTCGAAATTGTTCTCTTTTAGTAAACAAACAGTCTTTGTAGTCGTCGTGAGTAATCTGTTTCTTGACAACACACTTCTTCACACCTTTACATTTCTTGTGTTCTTCGCCATCCATTCTATACGAGTACAATTTAGCTCTCAATCCTACAAACTCTTCGATCTGTTTTCCACCAGCTTCGTCTTTAAACATACCGATAACTTTCTTGTTAATTCCAGCTTCGATACCAGATGGATGATCTTTCGGGTAGTCACTCGTGTCGAATCTACTTCGTACATCGTCGGCGATATCGGCGTAAAAATCTTCCGTTTTTATTTCATACATTAGCGAATCGGTATCAGTAAATAATAATTTAACCCTATCTCCGTATTTTGCCTTTACGTAATTGTAATGAAAGTCGTACATTAAACTTTTACTCAAGTCTAGTATACACATACCTAGATATACCGGTTTATTGTAATGCACCTTCGTTTTTCTCATGTGGATGGCGATTAAATTCTCGTCAAAAATAGTTAGGCTATCGTAATTAGGTTTCGCGGCTAACTTAATAGCCTGCTTTTCATCGCATACCAATCTTACATCGACTCTATTTTCTATGTTCTCCATCGTCTTCCCAAACACGCTGTTGTTCATCAGTTTGAAAAAGTCCTTCTCAAAATCGTTAGCAGCACTCGTTCGTAAACGCGTGTTCAAATCGATGTACTCTTTCAACCAAGTACTTTGTTCGAATAGTATCCCTCTATGAATTTTCGCAACCTTCAACCCGAGACTCTCGTACAGTTTTAAATTTTCGTAATGTAATACATAATTCTTTTTATCGTTTAAATTTGGAATTAGTTTTGTTACTACACTCGTCGTGTTGGGTTTTACATTTTCAGGAGCTAAAGGATAATCGTTGTGAAGATCGTGTAATTCGTTAGGATATTCCAAGTCTACTTCTAATATACATCCTAATGATCCTTCGTCGGTAAGACTTTTCCAATTATCCATCTCGTCTTTCTCCATCCATCTAAATCCACGAGTTGGTAATGATTGGCTCATAGCCCATCCATATAAATTATTTGCATCCAGATAAGCGATGAATTTGGGCTCCTTAGAATTATCAAACACTTGCATATATTTATTATTCGCTTTCGAGTAACGATTTGAAATTGTACTGATTCCTCCTCTCGTACCATTCTTAATCATTAGAAGCATATCGTAATCACTTAACAATTCTAATTCTACACCGGTTAACTTTAATGCTGCATCCCAAGCTAGTCCGGGTGATGTGTAATACCAAGCAGGATCTAGACCGTAATTTCTCGAACACACATCTCTAAAATTCTCGAATACATCAGCTAACAGTAAAACATCGGATTCGTTGTACAAGTCGTGGTAATCTCTTAAGGTCTTACACCCAAACTCTTTCCATACCGTTTGTGCGTGTTTGTACTGTTCGTCGCTAATACTCGTATCGTTTAGTCTCGAATAAAAGGCATCTTTTGGTGGTAATTTTATCTCGTTCAGTTTTTCCACGCAATCGATGTAATCATATGGATAAACTCCTTTTCTTAGTAAAAGATCGAGTTGTACACCGGAGTAATTCGCGCTAAGATTTTTACATTGGTCTTTACTTAGATTATTCGATAACGCTTCAAGACTCGAAGCCATGAATTTAAAACTGTCGATAAAACGTAATTCTCTTTTAACGAGTATTTCCTTACCATCCTCCCGATACTTACCGACTATAACCTCTCTGCTAAACGACACATACTTTTCTTCGTTGTTGGGAATACAATTGATCTTCTCGCCATTATCACCACGCAGTTTCTTTATAAATAGATGACTGTCGTAACCGGAAAGATTATGAAACACTACTGGGAAAAACTTTGGCACTCTGTACTTTAGATTACATTTATTATGCGCGGCGCCTCTAAACTTACCGCTCAAGTGACAGTGATCTCTAACTTTATTGTTATTGAACTCTTTACAACATATATGGCATATACTAGCTTCGTTATAACTCTTCTTATCATCTTCGGTAAATATCATCTTCTTTGGAAATTTAAACCTCTGATATATGTTTTTTATATTTTCTTCAAGAGTATTCACAAATATTTGGGCAACATCGTCTTCGTCGGTTTTCGCCGTAAACTTTACCAGGTCTTGAGAATAAAGTTCGTCGTCGTAACATTTGATGTAATAACAAAACGAGCTAGGCGAATGCTTTTGGTATTGGTTGGTATAAGACACATTAGGATCTGGGTGACATGTATCGATTGGTTTTACGAAAGATTCAAAATCCGCATATACAACGAATGGGACCCTCATCGATCTACAGTAGTTTTCAAATTGTAACATAGTACCATCCTCTGGCATCTCCACCCTCGCTACACCATGGTTGCTGCAGTGCCCCGTATGCTTAACGAGAGCTTCTTCCCTTTCAAATCCATTAAGACAACGCCGGCAATAATACCTAGTATGTTCTTTTTTACTCGTTTGAGAAGATAATAATCTGCTAAGACTTTTAATCAAACAATAATGTCGCGTGTTATCATCCGCAATCAGTAGTAAATCAATGGGGGTAATGTTGGCAGAACCGTTTCGATTAGATATTCTTAACGGATATACGAATCTTTCGTACCCGAAAACATTAACGCTTAGATTATTATTTTTCTCGAATATATCGATGTCTTTCAACGAAACGGGAAAATTAATTTCAGACCAATTAAAGTTTTCAGATTGCGTTCGTAGTAATTCGGTTATTCGTTCTGGATGTTTATCAATGAGATGTAAAGCTCTAGTAATACACCATTTAAAACACTCATCGTCTTCATTCTTCATATTGATAATAGCCTTTTTGCTAGCTAGTTCTTTCGGTAATGGAATGTATGAATTACCTTTCAGTGGTTTATAAACAGCTGTATTAATATCTAGCTTTACCACTGTCTTAAATCTCCAATTACTTCCTCGCATCTGGAAAGTAGCCATAGACTCCAACATCTTATCTTTCATATTACTATACACCTCACTCGCATCGGTAGTATCTAAATTAACTTCAGTTTTCGTCACGAATGGAATATCGTTGTAGGCCACCTCTCCAGATTTCATATCTGCACGCTCCATCGTACAAGTGAGAACCGAGTTAATCTTTGTCTGACGATTACTAGTAAACAGATTAATTACCTGTGGTTCGACCTTACTAAGAAAAGATTCAGCATCTATTCCTTCAACCCCGTTGATTGTGTATTGTTTAGCAAATCCCCTTATAGCAGTAGCGGTCTCTCGAATTTCAAACTCGTTCTTTTTAAAAATTTTACCGAAAATAGAATTTACTTTTCTTTTCAATGCTTCTAACTTTTCGTTCACGATTCTTTTTGGTTCCTCTGGTATATAACTTTCAATCCAATCAACAATATCTTTGGTGGAAGTATTAATCGTTGATTTAATCTTGTTAAAAACTTTCTTAACACGCGAAACCGGTAAAGGTGTAAGCGTTGGTACACCTATTTCGGGGATTGGGCCATCGAGTAAATTATGCTTCACACTCTTCACGGTGTTATTACTCGCATTAATAACTCCAATCAACACCGCTTTTCGCAACTTGTAATATCCTTTCAGCCCACGCTGTTTCGCTATATCTCGTAATTCGCGTACTGTTTTCGTATTGTAATCCATTTTATTATATGTGTTCATCTCTTTAAGTAAGAGTGGAAAAATATTTTTTTAGATTAGAGGATTTATAATAGTTTCAACGAAACTATAATATAAACGCGTGTAGGATCTTTTTTTTAGATCTGGGAATTTCCAGTAGTTTCAATGACGTCATCACGTGATTATTTTTGACGAGGAACCTATAGGTTTGGGTTGAACCTAGAGTACTGGTTCATTTTAGTTTTGTTGAGCGTGCGCGAGATTTGGGAATTTCCAGTAGTTTCGATGACGTCATCATGTGATTATTTTGGGGAGGGACCTATAGGTTGAAATTTAACCTATAGTTTTGGTTGTTGTCCCAAAAACGGCCTTTTACATCTACTTGTAAAGTATCAACTTTAAATGTTCACAGCTGCATTAACATATATTTAGGTTTTAATTCATCAATCCATGGATGTATGAGTAAATCTGTATAAATTATGCCTTTAAGAATCACTAAAAGGTGCTAAAATTATTTTTGAACTCTCTGGCACAAAATGCTAAAGAAAATTCAAATTTGAATTTTCTGTGGGAGACTGTTCAAAAGGGGCCTGCCATGTTCAAAGCTCTTGTACAGTAGTCTGGGACCAGTAAATTCCCTGAACTGCAGAATGTTGACCCAGCTGTCCTGCAACAAGAACATATAGCTCCCTGATGAATTCTGAAGCTGCTCTGACAAAGAAGAGGATCTTGAAACTAATGTTTCTGTACATAACTGAGAGCAGAGTTTCTCACACAAAGCCAACAACGGGCAAGAATTTTGGCTGATTGACCATAAATTAGGATAGCTAGTGTATTCAGAGTTTTCGGCAAACATGCCAGGAGTGCATTTCAGCAGTGCAAACATGTCAGGTAGAAATGGTTGACCAGGATCATCTGACAGTTGATGGGTGCAGGACCTACAGAGGAAGTCAGTGTGGTTCTTGTCAAAAAGAAGAACAAAGCCACAGACAAAGTGTTGTGGTTTTGCATTCTGGGATTGGTATTGCTATCATCTACTTGTCCACCTGTGCTGATGTCTGCATTTTCATTTTCAGATTGGTCTGTACTTCTGTGACAAGAGTGAGTCAGATAGATGGCATGTTAAATACAGCCAGACTTCATGAGCATATAGTGCTCTACTTCTGTGCATGACCTGGGTGTGACCATGGACCAAGAATTGACCTTCTCTGAGCATGTGAAGACAGTATTTGAAATACGCTTTTAACATCTCTGCCAGATCTGCACTATGCACCATTTGCTTTCTCCTAAGGCTGCTTCTACTCTGGCCACAAAACCCATGTTAGTTTTGCAAGAAACTAATTAAATAATGCTGTGAAGAAAGTCTGCCATACATGTTGAATGCAAAGACATATTCAAGAAAAGATTCTTGTTGAGCAAAGAGAAAAAGGTCAGACATTTCCAAATTGTGTGTAGACAGAGAGGAGAAACGCCACAGACACAACCATAACAGGGATCCTGAGGAACGTTTGTCAGCAAAAAGGAAGTGAACAGGAAACAGATATTTCTAGGGACAAGACAGCAAGTGAATGAAGTTCATGAGGCAAACTAATGGTCTGGCACTGATTTTGCATTTATGGTTATGATACCTGCAAAGATAAGAAATGAGTTGGTTCCTCTAATGGTTGGTGGTGTATCTGTGTAATCTGTTTGGAGAGCAGACATGGGAATATTTGAAAAGGGACAGGCTACAGTGCCAGACAAAGGCTAAAAAACACATCGTGTACTTATGGTAGTTGACATTTTCTTCCAAAAAAAGAAACATCTCCTGTTGAAATTGTGTATAAGGAGAATGGTGCAAGCAGTACAGTTTGTTGCCGGTAGGACAGATAGCTAATGTCTTGAGGACACTGATGGGTAACTAATTAATTAGAAACTAACTAATTACCTAATTAATTAGCTTGGTGGCTAATTCTAATCCTAATTAATTAGTAATCAACATTTTGCTAATTCTAATTCTAATTAAACTTGTCTGATTCTAATTAAAATTTCATAATTAGCTTCATAATTACCTAGCCTAAATATTTCCTTACTTACTTTTTGCTGGCTGCTTTCATTTTAACCAATAAATATCAACCAATATTTACAGTCTTTATTTTCTGTGACTTGGGACCAATTTCTGATGTTGAAAATGAATGTTTTGTTGAAATGTGGAAAGAAGTTGAGCCAGTTATAAGATAAGCTTCCATCTCGAAAAACAATGCATAATAAAATTATTGAACGCTGTGATGGGGTAAAAATAGTCAAACCGACATATGCATAGCTTTCTTGGTTTATGTTAGTCAACAATTCATGCAGGTATGTTTCAAACCCATCTTGTTACCTGTCGTCTTACTGGATCACGCACTGCAGAAAACATAATAAATGTGTACAATGATCTTGTGAAAGAGTTCAGTGTTGGAAACAAGATGGTTGAAATTGTTACTGATAATGCAAGTAACATGAAAAAAGCATTCAAACAAGGTGTAGACTGAGTCTATGTGTATATTCTCGCCATGTGTAGCAATTTTATTTGAATTTACTGGTGTATAATCAATATGTATTTTGGACGCATCTACGTGTGTATTAATATAAGGTTTCGAGTTGACTAGCGTGATTAGTTACTTAAACATTCGGCTGGCTTTAGTCGTTTTTACTATTAAATATAGCGACGCCAGAGTAGATGATAAAAATCTGTTAATTTTGGGGAAAATAAGATGAATGTTTGAATTTATTTTTCGGGCGATTAGTGTGGATGTCAATGGATTAATTTGATCACAATTTGCCATAGTTTGTGAGTCAATTCGGACTGTGTTTTCAAACTGATGTTTGGATTGTGTACCAATCACGAATTGACAGTGGTGGAATTTTGACCAATGGCATCGTGTCACTGTAGGAAGTCGACAGCCAATGAGGTGGCACCGTAGTCGTGACTGCTTATCTATGGTGCATAACTGAGCAGACGAATCTTTCATAGAAGATCTATGAATCTACACAGAAAGAGAGGTGGAAATGGCAGACAACAATCTCAGCCAATTCTTAGGTGACAATGATGCCGAATCTTCGATGCGTAAAACCGTTGTAGAGAGTCAGTTCACGGTTGGATGCTGGGATGGGAAAGGTCCTTGTCACAATCTAGCGTAACTCTGAGAAAAGTTAGCCAGTTTCGGACTATTGTTGAGTCGAACTGCGGTCTTGTTTTATGAGCTGATGATAGCTCACGTTACAGGTGATCAACCTGTGTTCCGTAGTGAAAGGACATAGTTTGTGTCGAGAAACTATAGTCTGACAATCTTGGATTTAATCCATGAAACAGTGAAAATTTGGACTTATCTACATCAGCTGATAGTCAGTAAAGATTCATATCTTTGACTGCACCATATAATCGTATATCGTCGAGGAGTCGCACCTTTGGACAATTATGAACGAGCTGTGTGACAATAAAGATTCTTATCCTTGGTCTGCAAGGAGCAAGTGACGAGTGCCGACTTCGTAAGACAGAGAATCGTCTGGTCTACGAGGTATGTCGATGTGTTGAGGGAAGTCGTTCGCTAAAGACAAGAATTGGTGAGTGACAATTCATCCATTCTTCGTGGAGACATACAGACAGAGATCACAAGGTGAAACTGTTAACAAACTTCTTCAAAGAGTCAAGATTGTGGGATAAAAATGGCCATCAATTCTTGTGGGTGGTTAGAGCTATAGGTATAGTCTTTGTTAAGAAGCTGGCCTTAATGAAGGATTAATTAAGACTTAGATATTACAATATATTGATTGATTTTCAACAAGTGACTTTGATTACTTTATTCAATCAGATATCATTGTACATTATGGTTGTGGAAACAATGAGCCATTGTATCATCATTACAATTTCCACAAGATATTACACGCTGACTTTTAAGTCAGACCTATATTTATCATATTAGGTGACAAACCCCAAGTAGCGTGTATATCTCCTTACTTGTCTAGTAAGCAAGCAAGGACCACTATGTAATGTAAAGTGGCTGTAACAAATAGTCACACAAATACCTAGACATGAGAGATTAAGATAGTGGTTACACAAGAAGAGTGTTCAGCAATGGCAGAACAACAAATGATTTTAAGAGTAGGTAACAACGATTTCATTCGAGTAGCAATCAATTGGGATGACATGAGGGAAGAATCGCCAATACCAATTCCTCCATGATATGCATGCCTTGCTCATACTCTGCAGCTTGTGATCAATGATGGATTGCAAGAAGGTATGACAAAAATTAGCAAACTTATTTTAAAATGCTCATCTCTTGTTTCTACAATTCACAAATCATGTAAAGCTGTAGAACTGCTGGATAGAGAGAAATTACTCATATTCCAAACCTAATGCAACTATGTAGATGGAACAGTAAATTTTCAGTGATTGCTGGAATTCTGAAAGCAGAAGGTCAGGGTGAAGGAATATTCAAACAAGCTGCTGAGATAACTGCTTCATCAGTCACACTCTCACCAACAGACATTGCAACACTGATAAAATTAAAAGAAATTTTACAGCCATTTTTAGTGTCATTTTGTATTTCCAATGTCAACAACTAATTCTAATTAATTAGTTCTTCTAAAAATCCTAATTCACTGGCTCCCCGTCCAGCAGCGTGTCCACTTTAAGATCCTCTCCCTCATGCGCAATTGTGTTCTTGGCTCTGCTCCCCTTTACCTCATTGACTTCTGCACTTTGGTCTCCTCGTTGCTGGGCCGTAGCAACCTTCGCTCGGCCACTCAAGATCTCCTGTTTGTCCCTCGCATGTGTACGGCTGCAGCCCAGTCCAGAAGCTTTGCCTACGCTGGTCCCACTTGCTGGAATCGTCTCCCTCGAGAATTGCAACTCAGTGTTCCGCAGGCGCCTTAAGACTGTACTGTTCAACAGTGATTTTACTTTTTCGGGTTGGAAGCACCTCTGTTGAGTTTATCCTCTAAGAGGCGCTTTATAAATCTCAAATTACAATTCAAATTATGAAATTTGAACTAATGCTAATTCTAGTTAATTAGTAACAAAACCTTAATTACCCATCACTGCTTGACGATGGCCTTTTCTCGGAATAGGATTTGTTCCTTTACTGGCAATAGTCGTTCCCTTTTCATGTGCCTTCTTTACTGTGGGTTTTTTCTTCACCACCATTCTACAACTCTGGAACTACTGCCAGTAATCTGAGACACCAGTTGTTCTTTTAGCTCCTGGCATAGGGAAGTCTTGTGACAAGTCTCTGCATCTTTCCACCCTAGGCATATGCATATTGGGCAACACACTGTCCCACTATCACACATCTCTCACTTCATTTCCATGTGTCAGACTTTCGGCCTCATGTGTATATTTGTCGTGCTCCACAACTTACGGAGTAAGTTCTTGGACCAGGATTCTGTTTCAGCAGATGTTAACCAACACAGTTAATAAATGCAGCTTTAGAAGATACCAATAGGTCTCTATGGAACTGTGACAGTGAAGGTCCTCTCACTACACCCTTGGTTATTTGCACATAGACCTCCGTCCTGACCTACATGCTAGGGGTCTGACCCTAGTGCAAATGAGGGCATGGACCAGAGTGGAGATAGCGTGGAAGAAAAGAGTACGGCGAATGGTGCGGAGCTAACGAAGATGGTAAAAACAAGAGTGAGAGACGGTGTTAACATGAGCAGACAGGGTAAGCTCCTGATCCAACACAACCCCAAGATCCCAGACCGTAGTAAAGAAGGAGATATCCGGAAATCTCTGGCGTAAGGAGGAGAGATCAATCTTGGCGAGCTGCAAGCGGCCACCAAGCCAGATGAACTGGGTCTTGTTACAGTTCAGATGGAGGCGATTGGAGGACATCCATAGGTCAAGGACAGAGGTGGCAATGAGAACCCTCTGGACAAGGGCAGGGGCCGCTAACGCTGGACCATGGGCATAAGCCTGGAAGTCATCTGCATACTGAAGGATGGCAACACTCAGTGGGAGGAGGGTTCGAGCTAGATCAGAGGTATATAAAATATAGAGGAGAGGAGCTAGGACGGAACCCTGTGGAGACCAAAGAAGACAGGAGACGAGAGGGAC
This sequence comes from Norana najaformis, assembly GCA_964023275.1. NCBI lineage: Eukaryota > Metazoa > Annelida > Clitellata > Crassiclitellata > Hormogastridae > Norana > Norana najaformis. The sequence goes on from OZ029915.1 coordinate 15,985,018, forward strand.
TGTGAGGGCCCAAAAACAACAGATTCAAGGCGGTCTGACAGGAATGACTGAAAACAGGTGAGGGCAGAACCAGTGATGCCAAAGGAAATCTCCAAACGCTCCAATAGGATGGAGTGATCAACGGTATCAAAAGCAGCAGTAACATCGTAAAGGGCCAGAAGGGTGACCTGCCTGCAATCAATAGTCCCAAATACATCAGCAAGAAGACGAGTCATAAGCGATTCGGTGGAATACTATTTCCTGAACCCAGACTGAAGTGGAGGCATAAGAGAGTTAGTGTCGAGGTAGTGAGATAGCTAATAAAAGACAGACCTTTCAAGGAGCTTGGAGAGAAAGGACAAGTTAGAAATGGGCCGGTAATTAGAGGGGGCACCAGGGTCAAGGCCCTGGCACTTCAAAGAGGGAAAAACTACCGCACGCTTGTGGGAGGGTGGAATTGAGCCCTCAGCCAAAGAAGAATTACACAATAAATGAAAAAAGGAATAAGGCCATCAATAAATTCCTTAATTAAAAATGGAGGAAGCGTGTCAAGTTCACAGGACATTATCTCAGACGTTTTACAGGCAGGAGTACCTTGATACAGCCGAGTGGAGCAAAGACACTATGTTTACCCATATATTATCATAATGAATAAGGGTCCCTCTCTGCCGTCTGACCAAAGCTGGTGTTTAACACAGTCTCTACTGAAATAATTATCCAATGTTTGTGTCAATGTCCTCCTACAAATGTGTCATGCAATCTCCTGCAGATATGTCTTTCGGTCTTAGCTTGACTCTCACAGAAAGTGACCCCAAATGGACTTTCAAAATTGTCAATAATTTCTCGACCTTTATGCCCGTATATATGGTAGACTACTGGCCTTAAACGACTGCTGGCACCACTTTGATTGAGCATCTGCAATTACTGGACAGTGAGGAGGGATTGAAAAGAAACAAAGACTTATTAAATTGAATTAAAACAGTAAAAATGTCAGAAACAAGCAAACGAGACTACTTAAGCATTAAGCTATTACATAATTTGTGCATCAACAAATACAATTCTTAATTTTGATAAGTCCTATGTAAGACAAGTGGACAGTCTGCCGCAAATAAATATTCCTCTTTACCTTTGGACGAAGGCGAGGCCGAAGACTAGCAAGCTTCCTGGCTGCTGCCTCAATGGAATTGGCAGCACTCAGCAGTTCGGTCTCAGCAATAACTGTTGGATCAGACATGTCTACCCAATCAGTACCTACAAAAATAAGCAAATATGAAGATGACTGTGTTACACGTAAACTGTCCACGATATATAACATGTATCATAGGCTGCTGTAGTAGCACAGACCATTGTTGAAAGCAACATTCGAATAGCATAAGAAATGGGATTTAGGTTCAACCCTCTGTAAATCTGAAAATCTGATAGGGACTGTCAAGGATGTAGATTAGGTGACAACATAGTTTAACACATTTATTCCTCTTCTCTAAAAACCACCTAGAAATTTTCTGTAACTTTAAAATGCTGAAGTCATCTGGCCTTTCAGCATCCACGAATTCTAGAAGTAGTTACACCTGCATGTTTTAAGCAGGCTCAACTGTTTATTAATAAACTTTTGCACCACAATTACAAACTTCTGAGCCCCTAGGCCCATGTATCAAGCTCGTTGGATGCAGAAAAGGAATATACAGTATCAAAGCTTGGCTCTTCAGGTCGCAGTTCAAACTGTCGGCAAGAGAATCTCACTTTACATCAAGTACTGGTTCCTGGCACCTGTGGCTTCCAAAGCAGCTAGTAATGACCTGCTCTTCCTGCAGCAACTTCATGCTCGCCCTGACTGCGCTATCAGTGCAGCTACTTCATGCAAGCTAGCCGGTCACCTATGACACCTTTCCGAGGATTTCATCCTTCTCAGCCTCTTTTATTCGGAGATGGACTTGACCACAAAACGGGCTATGCTGAAAGCATCAGCAGAGAAAGAAGGAGCAAACGACCCATTGAAACGCATAGAGGTGGACTTGGTGACGGTACAACAGAAGACTTGTTGATTTTGTAACAACGATGGGCTTTCTGGTTGGATTCCTAACCAAAGGCCCTGATACATAGAACAGAATGGATGAGTTAAAGGCTGCAGTGGCAATCTTCAGCGCTCTAGCAGTCACCAAAGATCATACAGAGCGTGGTGTCGCGATGATCCAAGACACGGCACAGACAGGGCGCTTCAAGAGTGAAGAACAGTTGTAGTATGCACTTTAAGTTATCAAACAGAGTCGGGAAAACTTTCCCAATGCAAGAAAATTAGTGCTACTTAAGAAACCATAAAAGCACACTGTATACTATACATTCAGTATACAGTAGTTTGATTTTAAAAACTGTTATGTATCAGTTTAAGACTGTTAAATAAATACTAAAACAGTAGTTTTCATTGCAGCTTGATTTTTTGCATGGCTTAGTCAAACTGATGGCAAACATGTTTTAATTCTACCATTTACACTATATGGCTAAACATTAGGGTCATTGAGCGACCTGTAATTATTAAAATTTTTTGCTCAAAATTTGCACATATTTTTTTATAGTAAGGAATATCTTGAAAGGGTGAGACTTAATATTGCTTTGCAATTAATTTTTGCCATATAAATAAGTGCCACCATAGTGTGTAGGTAATCAGTGCAGTTCCAGGCACCGATGGAGATAGCTGCGGACTCATCCTGAGGCCATTTGGAAGTGGCACAGCTAGCAACAATTCCGAGAAGCTGACTGACTTCTGTCTGGGAGTTGGACCCAGAATTGAAGGATCATTGATCAAGCAGGGCAGTAGTAGCCCGGCTGGAAATCAGACTGAGTGGCCAAAATGGAGAACCTCTACCAAATCCTCAATTTAACATCAGCAGGCTAATGGATCCATCAACCAAGCGAGCATTTGTCACTGAAGGGAGGTTTGCAAATCTTGTACTGGGCAAACAGCTGAGAGATCTTCCATGTCTAAGAAGCTCCTGAGTGCAGTAAGGTTGCTAAGGAAAGAATGGATCAGTTATGACACCTGGGAGCTGGTCCAGAAGAAATGCAAGCCTAGACTGGATGCGAAGAGAGACAATTATAAACGCCTGCAAAAAGAATGCAGGACCACTTGAGATGTGACCATCCACAGTGGGCAGAAGATAAGGCAATGGAGGCGGAAACTGTGTAAGGGCCAGCGCAAGGACATTTTCACCAACTTCAGGAGGCTATGCTCAGCCATGCTGCATGTCTCGAGTTTCATCAAAAACAACCATGAGGAACTTCCAAGCGACAGAAGTCAGTACTATTCAAACATTCTGAACTGCACTGCTGTTGGTCCCAACAGATCTTGGACCGCATTCAACAACGGTCCTGAATCATTCAAATGACTGCTCCCCTCCCACAGACCAAGATCTCACAACTTCACTACACAGATTCAAGAGCGGTAAAACCCTGGGAATCTGTGCACTACAGCTGAACTGCTCTAGGCAGGGGTGAGGCAGCCATTGCTTGGCTCGCATATTGAAGAGTATCTGGGATACTGTTTTCATGCCAGCTGAAGCAGCTGTAACCTTGCCCCGTTCTATCTACCTCATTTCACCTTCTCGATTGAATTACTCCTATTTGAGGGTTACATTATACCCAATATTATCATGAAAACTTGGACTGGGGCATGATGTATACAATGTTTGTTTGCAGCTGTACACCTAAATCCAAGTCTTACCTTGCCAAACTCCATACCTGAGTTAGATCTGGATTCATTTCTGTCAATGTATCAATTTTAAGACTTTAGTTACAAAAGACATAAGATTCAAAGAATTTCCAATTTGGATGCCAAAGAGTTAATTTATATATAAGTTACCTTACTTATGGCCAGCATTTAAATTAAGCTAGAGATATAATAGATTTACTCTTCCCTCCCACGATGAAATTTGATTCGTTCCAGTTCGTTCTCAGCCCAACAGGCATGGAATGTTCTTGAAACCGTCAAGGAGAGGTGGAAGGAAACGCAACACGACGAATGTGATCCTGTCCCGTATTTCTGATCGGAAATCAAAGGGAAAAAAGCAAGCACCCCTCTGCACCAGCAGACAGAAGGATACCATGTGATCCGGACAGCTCTGACTGCTTTGCAGACATATAAAGAAGAAGTTGCTAGGGCGATTTCTTCTTTCCCAGAGGGTTCGGCTGGCGGCCCAGATGGTATAACTCCGCAGCACCTAAAGGATCTCGCGGACTCTGGAGTGGACAACATCGGCCAACACTTATGCAACCTTGTCAATCTGCTTTTGAAGAGAGGTCTTCCAGAAGAAGTGAATGAAGTGATCTACGGGGCAAACTTGATAGCTCTGAGCAAGAAGGACGGAGGCATACAACCTATTGCGGTGGGTTATACATGGCACCGCCTGGCGGCTAAGTGCGCGAATTCGTGCTGGCTCATCAGCTCGCCCCTATTCAGCTGGAGGTGGGTATTCTGGGAGGCGCTGAGGCAGCTGTTCATGCGACACCTTGTTGGGTATCTACAATGCCTGAAGACAACATCCTGGTCAAGCTAGACGTTTCCAATGCATTCAACACACTGCGCAGAGATTCGCTTCTAGAGGCCGTGGCCAGAGACATTCCAGAGCTCTACCGTTTTGCTCATGCTGCCTACTCCAGTCGACCGCTCCTGCTATACCGCTTCAAAGGCATATGTTTGGAGGAGGGGACCCAGCAAGGTGATTCTTTGGACCCCCTAGAGTTCTGTCTCGCACTACAACCTCCTCTGACAAAGTTAAGGTCGCATCTCCGAATCGGATATCTAGATGACCTCACATTGGATGGTAGCAAGGACACAGTGGCCGCCGACATCCAACTTATTATGGAAGAGTCTAAGAACCTGGGACTGCTACTGAATCGTAGCAAATGCGAGATTGTGTGCTGCGATATCCTGGCTTTGAATGAGGACCCTGCTTTCCACAGTTTAAGAGCATGACTTTCGAGGAGATGACTCTGGTGGGTGCGCCGTTGATGCCAGGTCCAGCTGTCAACAGGGCAATTGGAATGAAGGCTGACGATCTTGAGAGAGCGATTACAAGATTATCTCTGATTCACGCACATGATGCTGTGGTTCTGCTGCGGAACAGTCTAAGTGTTACAAAGCTGTTATGCATTATGCGCACATCCGTTTGTGCTGAGCCCCCGAGCTTGACTTGGTTCGACCACTTGTTGAGAGACGGTCTATCAAATATTTTAAATGTGGACCTTGGTGATGACCATTGGCAACAGGCTTTGTTGTTGATGAGAGATGGTGGTCTGGGAATTCACTCTGCAGCTATACTGGCATTATCCGCCTTTCTGGCTTCTGTTGCGAGCACCAGCGAACTTCAGGCTTGCATTCTGCCACCGGAGTCGGCTGAGATGCCATACGAACTCATGAGCTTAGCACTCACCGCATGGATGGCCTTGACAGGTGCGGAGCCACCAACGGGAGCAGTATCACACCGCCAAAACGTTTGGGATACTCGTTTGATAAGCAAGGCCTGCATGGATCAGCTTGAGTCCGTCATCAGTCCGTATGATCGTGCTCGCCTCCTTCCCTCACGAGTACCACATTCTGGTGATTGGCTACCGGCTCCCCCTGTATCTGCTTTGGGACTGCGTCTCTCAGACGAGGAGGTATGGTTGGCAATTGGGATGAGACTGGGCACAACACTTTGCGAACCGCATTTATGCCACCGCTGCGGGGGAAAAGTCAACGTCAGTGGACTACACGGCCTGGTTTGCAGAGCAGAAGGCAGAAAACAACAGCGGCACAGTATGTTGAATGACGTCATTTTGAGAGCGATGAACAGAGCCAAAATTCCTGCACAGAAAGAACCTCTTGGCCTTTCGAGGGAAGACGGAAGATGCCCTGATGGTGTGACGCTCATTCCTTGGTGGCGTAGTCGGTGCCTAGCATGGGAAGTCACAGTACCGGACACCTATGCAACGTCCATCTACCTCACACATCGGTCAGAGCAGGTGAAGCTGCCGACCGCACAGCCTTGTCCAAAAGGATGAAGTACGCCACCATCACTCGCTCTCACGCCTTTTGTGGCAGTGGCCTTGGAGACCAGCGGAGCCTGGAGCAAGGAAGGACTGGAGTTCATCACAGAATTGGGAACCCGGACAACAGAAGCAACCCATGATCCTCTAGAGACCTCGTTCTTGTTTCAGAAGATTTCGGTGGCTGTTCAACGAGGAAATGCCATCTGTCCTTCAGGAACATTGCCATCATGCTCTGAACCCTCTGATGAACTAATTTGAAGTCAACCTGCAGAACTATAATAATAATAATGATAATAATGGTAAAGATGATAATAATGATAATAATAACAATTTTGTTATTTTCAGAATGTGAACAATAAACTGTTGATCAGTATCAGAATAGTGTGATAAATCTGCAGTGATGTGGGTTGCATGTTTTTGAAGTGTATAATCTGTTTAGCCTATCTGAGCGTGAACAAAACAACCAAAAAGCATTATTAAATAGCCAAACTTCAAAGAATAAATTGACCTAACTGCATGTAGTGTCAAGCCTGTACCATATAATGCTCAACCTTGTTTGCAAGATTCGATCCCAAAGACATATCACAAACTGTGCAAATTATGAGGAACATCCAGATTAATGTCTTACCTTTGATAAGCTCAGCCACTTGAACAAGTTCTGTAACAGAAGCAGCAACATTTTTGGACAATACCACAAGCCTCTGCTTGTTTTCTGATGTAGGGCGCTGCACAATCTGCAAGATTCATGAGAAGAAATCTACACATAACAGGCTAAATATAAATTTGTCTCCTAAAAACTCCAATTTTACAATTGTTGTGCTATTTGTTTGCTTATGATAGAACCAGACTTAGATCTATTGCTAGAATTTGGATTTCTTGCTAATACAGTACTGTTTTCTTGCCAGTAATTATAATTGTAAACTTTGCGTTTCTCAACGAAAACCAACTGAACAAAATTGGTGAGGCAGGTTAGGTAATTTCTAATTCTGTTTCAAAACCAAAAGATCAGGTCAGAAGACAACCAGATAACTTTAGTGGATGGCATTTAAAATTGGAGCAATCAGGAAGATAAGGAGAAGAATTGTGATAAGATCTGTAAAAAGGTGTTGTTTTCAGTTTAAAGGAAAAGGCTCATGGGAAATTTCAAAAGGAGCAGGGTTGATGAATGGCAATATGAACCAGGTGGTTACTGTAGTTCTAAAGGAGTTTGTTCCAAAGCTCTAATCTAATCTAATGATTTCTACAGTGCCATCCTCATAATGCCCAAGGCATCAATTGATGCTCGCTTCAAGTGAAACTGTAGTAAAAAATCATAATCCACTGGAGAAGCCTGGTTTTAAATCTGATAATCCATTGATTGGACTCTGCATGTATGCTAAAGATCACCAGTGGTGACTTTATTAGTTATCTGTGCACTGTTTGCTTACTAATGAACTATTGGTTCTTAATGACTTTAATGCCATTTAGGCTAGCATAAGTGGTGCTAATACGCGACACTTGATAGGTGCTATATCAAGCATTTAGATAATATATAAATAGATGCAAAATGTTGCATACACTCTTTTTTAGCTGACAGCTTCTTATGCTTCTCATCAGATCTTGGCTATCAGATAATTTTCCTAACTATCCTTCCTTCAGTGGCATATTACAAGTTTAGGCAGTATGGCCTTAATGTCTTTAAGATTTGTTTTTTATGCTAAACTTTCTTAAAGTCATGTTAACTTCATGTGTTAACTTCATGTCTGTGGGGGAAAGTATGTACAGCGTAAGATTGCATATTTCCAGCACTTACATCTACAGTGCGGAGATGGTTTGAGTTTTCTTTGTTCTTTTTGTAATTTTTCTTTTGAGTTTTTGTGTTTTGGTTGCATTTTCAGTCTGCTTAGTGTGAAATAAAGTACATATATACCATTACACCTATCCTACTCCAAATTCCCTCCACCAGATCTCATCCTACTCTAATGAACAACTCTGGCTGACATTCACAATTTCATTTTCTCATCTTCTGATAAGCAGTGTGCACTGGACTCCAATCCTGTTGCTCTTCTAAAAATGCTTTGAAGTCTCAAGTCTAATTATCACATCCATTGCCAATCCTCTCTGTCCTATCTCTGTCTGTCTCTCTCTCTGTCAGTCTCTCTCTCTCTCTGTCTCTCTAACTAAGTGCTGCTTTTCTGCCAATTTTGCAAATGCCATAGTTTGTGCACTTCTTAAAGGTCATCTCTCTCGTGAAAACATCTCTCTCGTGAAAATTTATCAAACTATTGACCCATCTCTACATCTCTACTCTCAATTTCTTTTTTCAAAATTCTGGAACAGGTAGTGATGAATTGCTTGAACTGTCTCATCCTCAACCTGTACCTCCCTTTCCAATCTGCTTACTATAAACACCATTCCAATGAAACTGCACTGCTTGCAGTTTACAATCACATACTCAGCTTCATTGACAGGTAAAAGTAACTGGTCTCATTCTCCTGGACCCATCTGTAGCTTTCGTTCCTTTGCCCTTCTGAATACTGATTTGACCTTTCTGGTCCAGCTCTCAGTTGGTTCTCATCTTCATACGAAACGAATTTAAGAATTGTTTAGATAATGTTCTCACATACAGCCTCATACTCAATTCGTTCATATTAATAAACTCATTTTGGCGCCAACTGTCTTGAACTATAGTGTTCCACTAGGTTACCTAGTAGGCCTGCTTGTGTTTACTCTATACAATAATTAATTAATTACAATCAATTCTTTGTTATTCCAATAGGTTCATTGCTTGCTGATAGAACTCTAGACTACCACTATTTGCTGTTGATACTCAGCCATTCCTTAGATATGACAGTTTATGTCTGATGACACTCTCCATCCATTTGCTTCTGTTTTTGGTGATGCTCAGTCTTGGATGGCTAATAATAAACTTCTTTTAAAACCTTCCAAGACTGAATTCCTTTTTAAAGGCAAAAGTTGAATTTTAATTCTTTGTTACAATTAAATGTACTAAAACTTTTAATTAAGTACAGTAAAACTTTATTTCCAGGGTTTGATAGTTATTTTTAAAGAGCAGTTAGTTACAGTAACTAGTTAATAGGCATGAGAAAGTAAATAATTATCACAAATGGTTACTCTGTGAAAATACTAAATAATTACTGATCAGTTACTTTTCCAAAGTAGGCTTTAGTTTCTACACATGGGAATGGTAACGTCAAATTTGGCTGCATTGGTGATATAGCATAAAACAGGCAAGTTATTAATGAAAAAGTGCACTCAAAATCAACTGAAGAACAAAACTTGCAAAACTTTGCATTTTACCATCACATATTTGTCAAACTGACTCATATTATTGGCATATTTACAGATGCTAACAATGGGCCTGTGTTTTTCTCAGTTGTTTTATAGTTTAGTAGTTGCTCTTTCATTATCATCTTCACTTTCATTCTTTAGATCTTGAGTAGTGTAATTAGATCCATGACCACTATGTCAAGTTTTACTATCACCTAAACACACTTTCTATGGAAGAAGGAATAAAGGTCAGAGGCAGACTGGTAAAGGCTCTAAGATTCGCAGATGACCAAGCAATGTCGTCGGGTAGCCAGGAGGTCTGCATAGAATGAAGGACCATCTGCACACTATACCAATCGAGTATGGTATGAAAATAAATATCAGAAAGACAAAGATCATGAGAATAAGCATCAATGGAGAGGAAATCGAACAAGTAAAAAAGTCTGCTACCTGGGGAGCATTGTGATGTAAGATGCCAGATGCCAGAAGGAAATTAAAAGAAGAATAGCATTGGGCAAAGACGCATTCTCAAAACAAAAAGAGTTACTGAGAGGAAATATGAACAAGAACTTAAAGAAACCAATGATTAAAACTCTGATACGGAGCGTGATGTTGTATGGATCCAAAACAATCACAAGGAACTAGAGACGGTAACAAGCTTTACATTCTTGGGATCAGTAGTAGAAAGAGAAGGAAAGTGCGATATGGAAATAAACCGCAGGGTGGCAATTGGAAAGGACTAGAAAAAATATGGAAAGACAAACATGTGAGCACAGACACGAAAAAAAGATTGGTGAGGGCCTTGATTATACCAACAGTAACATATGGCAGTGAGACGTGGACAATGACCAAGAAAATAGAGAAAAAAATCAATGCTTGTGAAATGTGGATATGGAGGAAGATGCTGAGAACATCATGGACGGAGAAAAGGACTAATGAATGGGTACGCAAGGCGATTGGAATTGAGCAAGATGAGACGTTACAACAAACAGTGCTAAAATCAAAGCTGAGGTTCTTTGGACATGTTATGAGATCAGATGGATTGGAAAAAGAAATGATGCTGGCTTGTGGAGAGGGAAAGAGAAAACCAGGGAGACCAAGGAAAAAATGGATGGACAAGATACATGAAGCAACTGGAATGAACTTGGCACAACTAAGGGACGCGACATTGGAAAGAAAGAAATGGAGAGGATTGATCATGACGGTCGCTAGAGCTCAAAGAGCTGACAGCACAAGGTGACAAGGTAAGGATCACTTCCAAGCCATCTTCCAAATGAAGGTCGCTTCTAAGCCATCTTCCAAATGAAGGTCACTTCTAAGCCATCTTCCAAATGAAGATCACTTCTAAGCCATCTTCCAAATGAAGGTCACTTCTAAGTCATCTTCCAAATGAGAGTCACTTTTAAGCCATCTCCCAAATGAGGGTCACTTCTACGCCACCTTCCAAACGAAATTCACTTTAACTTCACCTACATATCAGATATATTAATAAAAATAATAATAAAATTATAAAAACTAATAAAATTAATAAAAATAAGGTCACTGCTTTACAGTACAATACATTAGCATGTACCAACATAAGTGTATGCAAATGCAAATTACATCCTTTCAAATTATAGGAAAATAGGGATATTAATAATTTTTTTGCTTTTGTGCCAACAGATCATGATTTTGATTGCGATCATCGACTGATGCACTGGGCATTATCATAATGGTGCTGTAGAAGTCTTTAGAATAGATTTGAAACTTTTTTCTCACAAGAAGAAGGAAGAACAAAAATGCAAAGAAGAAGAAGAACGTGAAGAAGAACGCGAAAAATAACGCAAAGAAGAAGATGAAGAAGAATGTGAAGAAGAATGTGAAGAAGAAAGTAGAGAAGAACGAGCAGAAGAAGAATGCAAAGTGCAGGACTGCAAAGAAGAATAATGTGAAGAACAAGAACGTGAAGAAAAAGAAAGCAAAGTAGAACACGAAGAAAGCGAAGAATGCAAAGAAGAACGCGAAGAAGAACACAAAGAAGAACGCAAAGAAGAATGCGAAAAACGTGAAAAAGAACGCAAAGAAGAAGAACGTGAAGAAGAACACGAAGAAGAATGCGAAGAAGAATGTGATGAAGAAAAAGAATGCGAAAAAGAACGTGAAGAAGAAGAACGCGAAGAACGTGAAGAAGAAGCAGAAGAAGAATGCAAAGAAGAAAAACGTGAAGAAGAAGAAGACAAAGAAGAACACAAAGAAGAATGCAAAGAAGAAAGAAGAACGCAAAAAAGAAGAATAACGCAAAGTAGAACGCAAAGAAGAAGAAGAAGAAGAATGTGAAGAAGAATGTGAAGAAAACGAAGAAGAAGAATGTGAAGAAGAAGAAGAATGTGAAGAAGAAAAATGTGAAGTAGAAGAAGAAGAAGACGAAGAAGAAGAAGAATGTGAAGAAGAAGAATGTGAAAAAGAATGTGAAGAAGAATGTGAAGAACGCGAAGAATGTGAAGAACGCGAAGAACGCAAAGAAGAACGCGAAGGAGAAGTGGAAGAAAAAGAAGAATTGAATTTCTTTCGATTTTAAATTTTTCTGCATTTAAAGTTTAAACTTTTTACATTTTAAAACAGATTTGAAACTTCTTCTGACAAGAATAAAGAAGAATTCAATATCTTTAGATTAAAATTTTTGTAGATTTCTGAAGTGATTGCGACTTTGATGTGAGTCTTCTGTATACTCACACTCATGCAGACATACACGCACAGATGCATACAGGCAAACAGAAAAAGACAGGTATACATGTATACAGGGAAACATACAAGCACAGCCATACAAAAACAAACAAGCACAGTTTTGCACATGCATGCAGAGTCCAAAGCACAGATCATAATCACGTAAGGGGGGGAGATGAATGGACTGTTCACCATAATCAAGCTCTAAAGGCGCCGAAGTTCTTATTCATCAAGTGACTTACATGTATGCACAAGGCAGATGTGATGGATATAAATTCGTTATTAATCAGATATATTTGTTTATCGATTTATTGATTTTGCACTCTCAGAAATTATGGATCATTTCTAGCAATAAACATTTGATTCTCAGCAGTTAAGCTAAACCACAGCAATTTATAAAATACAATGAAGCAATTACTTACTCCTTTCTTTGCATATGGATTATATGTCTCATCTCCACTCATTCCCTTCTTTCCACATCAAAGATCTTCTTGTCCTCTCTTTCTCTCTTACCATTTTATGCATTACTCATTCATATGTGTACACACACACACACACACACACACACACACACACACACACACACACACACATACTTAGGGTCCTACAGAGAACGAGGAAAAGATGAGAATGATGTAGACTAAGTCTATTTATATGTTCTCGCAATATGTAGTAATTTTGGTTGAATTTTCTGTTGCATTATCAATATTTAATATTGATGTGTTTATGAGTGTATTAGGATAAGATTTTGAGTTGACTAACGCACATACTAAAGTAAAGATTTTTCGGCCATATTGTCTGAACTTATTTTATGACCGATTAATCTGGATAGTAACGGATTAGTTTAGTCACATTTTGCAAGAATTTGTGAGTCGATTTTTGCCTTGTTGTCGAACGGACACTGGGATTATTAACCAAGCACGGAATTACAATTTTTGGATCATCAACCAATGACGCTGCAAATAATTTATTGCTGCAAAGGCCTGGAACCGATAAAGAGCCATCTACGTTGTGACTGTGAACCTAATATATGTAAGCAAGCAGACAATTTTCAAACAACTATCTAATCGTCAACAAGGCGAAAGGAGGTGAAAATATCAGACGATCGATTTGACCAATCATTGCATGACAACTAGATTGGATTTTCAGTGCGAAGAGAGACGAAAACCGCATTTGCGAATCAGTTTAGGGCTGTATTTTGGACGAGAAAGTTCATATAGAAATCTCAGTGTAACTCCGAGATATCAGGCAGTGTAAAAGGACTTATCGTATAGTCAACTGCATTCTTGCATATGAGCTGGTAGTAGCTCAAGGCAGCAGCTCTCAGCCTACAGTTAATTTGGCATAACGACATAGTTGAGATAAGAACTATAGTCGAACGTTGGTTGATCTAATCCACACGAATTGCGAAAACAGACTTATTGTTATGAACTGTCAGTCATCAGACAACCTTTCTTTGGATTGTAGCATGCAAGTCATATGTTAGCAAAGAGCCTTTTCTTTGGACTGCAACTTGAGAGTCGAGTGTAGTCAAAGAGCCCATCCTTTGGACTGTTATGATCAAGTAGCGGAAACAAACTACGAGAAAGAAAAGGAATGCCTCGTCTTCGTGGTCTGTCATTGTACTGAGGTGAGACAGTTGAAAAGAAAACTTGGACTTGGTGAGTGAAAACAGTTCAATCATCACTTCATCTTGAACACTCCATAGACAAAGGTCTGAGAATCGAGTCAGTCACAAGACCTCAACTACAAGTAAAGTCAGAATTCATGACACAAGTTGAGCCAAGCCAAACTGTTGAATGAGGTCGTTGAACCAATAAGCATCCAGAGAAACCCAAATTCTCAAAGTTGCCAGTGATGACCAGTTGACTGTTGTAAGTTGCGATCACCTCCAGCATCGAAGTGAACTCAGTGTAACATGCCAGTGAAGGAGGTAAAGAGCCTGAGAGGTCGATGGTGATCAGTGTCAGTGAACCACAGGCAGTAGCATAACACAAGCTCAGGGTCTCTACAGTCCTTGGCCAATCTGGCAAAGGAATAGTCTTGGCACTTAGAGTGCTCTTGAAGTATGCTATGCATCTGTGGTTCCAAACCGATTCTTCTTCTTCAGTATGTGTCACACGAGGAAGATCACAATATGAGCAGCTCTGCAGGATGTTGGAAGAGGAAGAATGCCACAACTTGGTGACAGTGAGACAAGGTTGTGGGCAACGATGGTGTTAGCAAATTTGAGGAATTTATTGCCAAGCGATTGAACATTTCACGCTGCCAGCCACAGACCATATCCATCATGACTGGAGGTCCCACCCATGCAGGCTTGATGGGATGGGGTGGCTGTTGGAGTAGCAGGCCAAGTCACAAGCAACGAGATGCATGAGCTGCCCTTACACTGGCCAGCTGTCACAAATAAAGCTTTAAAACAGTCTTAGGTAAACTATGGGGTTTGACCAGACTAAGTAGGTCAAGTTTGCATAGCTGTAACGATGTGTATGCACCAAAACTGTGAAGCAAAGATTATCCAAATAATATCCAAGATGCAAAGTAACTTCAGTGCAACTGTAAATGAGATTTGAGCTTGGTAAACCAGTAGACTGCAGATCAGTATACTGGTAGATCAGTGAGGCAATGGTAGACAGTAGACAGGTCGCAGAGTGCACTGTAGATGGTAGACAGGTTACATAGTGCAATGTAGATGGTAGACTGGTAAGTCATCAGTAGACAGCATGTAGGTCACGAGAGGCACACATGCAATGTTCTTGTTTTTGTTAGAAGATTTTGCTCTTCAACTGTGCGTTTTTACACATTTGAAATAGTCTGATACAAAAGCATCAATTTTTTTGAAGGAAAGAACAATTATATGTATGCATCCTGGTGCTGAAAACAGTTGGCTGCCTTTGTATTAGTTTGAAGGTTTTTAGTCTTGTTAGCTTGGGCTAAAGGACAGTTCCAAGGCCACAGAGGCAATGACATCACTGTGCTAGGCAAAAAAAGTCAGCCGCCTCACCAGGCCCTATGCCAGTTCTTTTATTAACCAGGCCCAGCCATCGGCCAGGCTGAAAGCAGACCAGCAGCTGGCCGAATTATCTCAGAGGAACAAACTACCCCGATATCTTGTCCAGGCCTATTGTGGACCCATAAACTGAACAGCCTTGCAGCCTGCCAAATGGAGTATAGGCGTCACATCAAAACCTCCACCTAGAGCATTTGTACTTGGTAAATTGCCTAGAGAACTAATTAGCATGTATTTAATAAATGCACATAGCCTGGTAAATAACAATGCTGTTCAGCAGCTATCTGCAGACCTTGAGGCCTATGGCAACAAAAGCATGGCTGAAGAATAAGCATTTGTAAATATTTGTTGAAATTAAGGGGTATATTTTACATTGTATGGAATGGTCCGAACAGAAGATGAGTGTACGCATAAGTGAAAGATACCCTTCATCTAATCTAATCTAATCTATTGACTTATATAGAATGGATTATGATGAGAAGGTAAATGGGAGCATCATCAACATCTCACAAGCCAGCTGTGCAGCCTCCTAGCAGCAGCAATGTCTGAGTTGTACCAGGGCTGGGAAAGGCATGCTGCAACCCTCTTAGACTTAGCAAGGATGAGCTAACCCGAGATTTCAGATATCTAGGAACAGGGACACTGCACAAAACAAGGACACATTGGTGGCATTTACGATTAGATGGTACAGTAAGATTTTGAGCATTAGATGGCAACAGGAGGTCACAAATGCCAAGGTACGAAGAAAAGTGGGTTGCATCTGAATGTATGAAGCAAGTAATAGAAAAGTTCACTTTCTTTGGAGACATTGCATGATGGACATAGTCAGGAAGGTCAAACAAGTTATGTTTGGCAAATGGATCAGAGGTAGACCAAGGAGAGAATGGCTGGATGACATCAGGGGCTGTTGTGAGATGGATGTATAAATATATATATATATATATGCATATATATATAATATATTCGTTTATTCATCAAAATATTCTGGGTGACATACCGCACCAGAATTTACAAGAAATTTATAATATAACAGTAACAAAAGAAACGACAATAAACATAAAGATGATAACACTGGCCAACACATAATTTGTTGCCTCAAATGTTAGAACTGTTTCTGGGTATATTTGACCTGCTGATTCCAGAAAAGGCACCAGTTTTCTCCCAGCAGGTCTAGTTTTCGAGATATAGAACATTATGCCATATACCAGTCCTTGCCTCTGCTCGCCCATAAAACATAAGGCTATTGCTATAATTATGTAGTGCTCAATTTATTATGTGATACACTAAATAAACATAATAATACAAATACTTAAAAGAAAATGGTAGTACCTGAAACTGTACTTATATGATACCAAACAGAACAAATTTGTTATAAAAATTTCAAGTCATTCGACACCGAAGAAGCTCCTTTTGTACGATTTCCGAGTGTGGCATCTGCCGGAACAATCGCGCATAATATTCCAGCAATAGTCTGCCATCATGTGTGCATCCCATCTTCCTTGATATCGATTTTCCATTGTTTTGATGTCTTGGTGAAATCTTTCACCTTGCTCTTCGCTGAAGTCACCAAGATTCTCTGGAAAGCGATCTAAGTGACTGTGGAGATAATGGACTTTAATGCTCATGTTGCAGCCAAGCTTGTTGAAATGAAGAAGCATATCCTCTACTAGTTGTGCATAATTGTCTGCCTTCTTGTTGCCAAGAAAATTTTTAGTTACAAGAACAAAGGAAGACCAGGCACAAGATTCGATTTCATTCACTGATGGTATGAAAAGTGGGTCATTCATAAGTTGCCTGATCTGTGGACCATCGAAGATTCCAGCCTTCAATTTTTCCATTGTAATTCCTGGTAACTTGTGTACTATGCATTCGAAGCATGAACCTTCTTTATTCAAAGCCCTGACAAATTCTTTCATCAGGCCTAGCTTTATATGTAGTGGTGGCAGTATGATCCTATCTCGTGCCACCAAAGATTCCTTGATTACATTTTGAGCTCCAACCACCATGTCTTTCCTCGAAGGCCAATCTTTTCTTGTCCAATGTTCATGCTTGGCTCTACTGTCCCAAAGACACAAAAAGCAGGGATACTTTGTGTAGCCACTTTGTTGACCAAGGAGGAAATTTACCATCTTCAAGTCTACACAAATTACCCATTGATGTTCTTTGTATTTTATCTTTTCCAGTACTAAAGAGATGGCATTGTACTCTTCTTTCATCCTGGTGGAGTGACCGATTGGAATAGAACCAAATTTGTTGCCGTTATTTAAAAGCACACATTTCAGACTACGTTTTGAACTGTCGATAAAAAGACGCCACTCATCTGGGCTGTAATCCGACAGACCAATTTTCTTCAATAAGTTGCTGATGTCATTACAGAATACTAGGTTGTTGTCTTCGGTAAAGAATGGCAGCAAATCCTTTTCTCTGTTTCTATAAATTGTAATTTTCGTTCCAGGCTGAAGTGCAATCTTTTCCTTTAGTCTGGACGCAAGCAATTCAGAGGACTCTTTGGAAAGATTTAAGTCCCTGATCAGATCACTCAACTCTTTTTGGTCAAAACGTTCACTGTGTGAAGTTGATTGGAAATCACTGTCACTGCCCCCACTTTCTTCACTTTCGTCATCTTGTCCGATATTGCACATGCAAGTCTCATCGTCTGAGAGCTGAGGTAGTTCGCGAAAAGGTGGAACTGGTACAATATCCGAATGCGGAACAGGTCTCCTGGCTGAAGGTATATCAGGGTAAGACAACTTGTGACGATTATTTCGATTGATGCCTATGATATTAACCATACAAAAGTAACAGTCGTCGAAGTGGTTTATCTGTTCCCTCCAAACCATCGGTACACCAAATTTCAGGCAGCTTCTCTTTCCAATTGTCCAGTGGCGCAATTGTTCAATACAAGTTTTGCATACTGTATGAGGAGCCCATTGCTTATCTTGATCTCCAAGTTTGACACCAAAATAACCTACATATGCTCTTTTTACAAACTCAGAAATCGGTTTCCTGTTTGCTTTTAGTGTGTATTCCCCACAAATGTAGCAGAATATGTCTGGATGGTTAATGCAGCTCCGTCTGGAAGTAGCCATAACCTTAAGGATGTTCGCATCTGAGGAATTAAATGACTAACCTAAAAAATAGTAAGAACATGTAGTTATTTAATGCTCACATTCACAGATTGTTCTTGCGACCAACTCTTAATATGCCCTAAGACGACTGCGGCTGCTCTAGCTTTCAGGAGGCGGTTTATATAGGCTATAAATGCTGACTTCAGCATAATCTATTTACATAGTTCGAAACCATGAAACGCTGTATAAGCACAAATAAATTCTAAATGAGGCCATGAATTTAGTGCTGAGTAAGCTGTAGGCTACGGAATAGTTATTTCGTTGAATCAGCAATATCTCAGCACGCGGCAAGATATGCTGATTTTACATTATAAGGATGCAGGCATTATATGAATCAACAAGAATTATAATTAGCCATAAATAAAGCTTATTATGACATTTTAGTTTTGCCAAAGACATCGTTTAAAGAGTGGACTGGGTTTTCTTTACAAAATCGACGATATCTCAGAAACTAGACCTGATGCACTCAATCCAATGACATTTTCTGAATCAGCGCCCAAAATTACCCACAGAACAGGTCTAAAACCGAAGGCAACAAGAAAAAAAATTTTTTCTGTTGGCCAGTGTAATAATAGGACAGCAATGCTTTTATCATTATCAATCATCACGAGATATTAAACATCGTGTAACAATTACAAGTGTTAATATACGTTTTTATATAGCATATATAGCATACATGTTATAAAGTTTTTATGGTCTTTAACAGGTAAAGAATATTTATGAGCTCTTTCTCTTAAATTATAATGTTGTCTTTTTACATCCGGTAGTAATGGATGTAACTTGTGCATGTCATCATTTATTATGTTATGAAATAGCTTATCATCATGTATTTCTACAATTTTGTTAACAATCGGAAAGGAATCAGGTAAGAAATCCAAACGCTTCATTTTATTAAAGAAACCCACAATTTTATCTCTATCAGCAGCACTAGTGAAACCCCACCAAGCAGGGCTAGCATATAAAAGTTTGGCCATAGCAGTAGCCTTAGCAACTTCATGAAGAACATCTTTAGACATACAATACCATGAGCTCTCAGAATTTTTAATGCATACATAGAAGAAGAACAGGATTTGAGAGTTTCAGAAACATGTAGGTTTAAGATTATTTTGAATGTACACACCAAAACCTTAATAAATTCTAGCCATTGTTTGTAACTTCTCCCACTGTCTTGTGGTGTCACTCAATGTCCTATCCCAGGGCCACTTCTCTTCATTTTCTACACAAAGCTGCTGAGCCATCTCATAGAATCCTCTTCAGTTTACCACTGTTTTATGTTGATGACACTCAAATCTTCATTTCCTTCTCTCCAAGTTCATTTTCCTCATTCCATCACTCAGTTGCTTGATGTCATCTACCAAATCTCAAAATAGGTGTCCTCCAACTTCCTTTGCCTCAACCGTGCAAAAACAGAACTGATTGTTCTAGGTCTACCAGATCAAATAAAGAAAATCCATGACTCTTCAATCAACCTATCAACTAATTCCTCCACTCACACTTTAACCTCTAATTCGCCTGAACAAAAGCTTGGCATCACCTTTAACCCACATCTATTATTTTCAAATCACATATCCAACCTCAGTTTCATTCATAATGGAGAAACATACAGTAGTAAGGTGAGTGATTGACATGAACAGGCAGTAAGTCCATGGACTTAACAAAGAAGTCTTAACCAGACACTAGAAAAAACAAAATAATGTAAACATCAATGCTGGCACCTTCTATATTCTCCATGCAAATGTCAAACTACCAAGTAAGCATAAAGAATCAAACAGGCAGAACATAAAGACTGAGTCAAAATCATTTACCAGGTGAACATTTTGAAGCAGTTCTCGATATGCATTTCCACAGGTATTTCCTGCATCCAGCACTCGCTGTCGAAGGCTACTATCTTCAATGCCAGCCGCACCTCCCTGGCATAATTAAAAATACAACAAATACTGATAAAACTTAACACAGTTCATGTAAAATATATTGCAGTTTAACTCCTACTAGAACTTTTAGTCATAAAAATGTGACACATTGTAGACATGTTTCTGCTAAACTACAATTAAGTTGAAGACCTTGGATCACCAATGATTTAGATAGAGCACTAATCAGAACTCAACCTCTATTATAGTCTCATGGCAATATTTGCTTTATTTATTAATTTTCAGCTAAAGTGACCAATTGTAATATTGATCTAAAGCCAAGTTCTAATGACAAGCATCAGTTGTTGGCACTTAGCAATTATTATATGTGAAGGACTTGTTCAAATTCCCTACATTATAGCCATCTGATGGAGGACTGATCCTGTACAATTTGCACTAGAAGAAAAGTACTAGATCAAATAGTTTACAATGTCAGTCACCATGTTGAATTAGTTTGTAACATTCAAGGCCTGTACCATTTTAGATAGACAATAATGACTCTTACCAGAATGTAGTCATTAGAATTTTGGGCAAATGACCAATCAGAATTCAGAGATTGCAGTTCTGGCCTATCTAGATTTAAGTCCAGTCAACTAAGTAAAACCCAGCCCAGAATTTGCTTCTGAAGCTGCAAGCTGTCCACTGCCATCAGGAAATTCACAAGCATTTTGGCATTTGGAAAACTGCATAATCTGCCAGCAAAAGATTTCTTTTGGAGATCATATTTCATAGTCAAAAGTTTGTGAAGGGCCTTAGTAAGTCAGAGTTGCAATATCATAATCTACATTTGAAGAAATGCTACACTGACCTTGCAGGCACACAGTAAATCAGAAATGGTTTTACGTCCCATGTTAGCAGCAGCAATTATATCTTCTTGCTGGCCAGAGTTGCCAGCAGCAACAGCCTTCGTGGTTGCCATAGTAATCCGTCTGGTTACTTGTACCAATTCATCTGGGCTAACTGTCTTTTCAATGTGGTCAGCAGAAGCAAATGACTGAAATAATGTAAGGTGACAAAATTTTTCAACAGTGCAGTTAACAGAACATAAGAAAAAGTTTTGATACTCTTGATCATTGTACGAGTGCAGGGCATCTGAGATTATTTAAACCTCTAAAGTCCGTTACCGGATTTCACCGGGTAAGCGCTGGAGTCCGTTACCGGATTTCACCGGGTAAGCGCTGGAGTCGATAACGAAAATGTCCGGAAAACACCGGATTGTTTTAGAGTATTTGTTTGCTAAATAAAATACTTCCATCGTTTATTGCTATATGTGGGCGGGAAGAAAAGATGTTAATCTACGGAAATAAAGGCTGCTTTTCATCAGGAAGAAGATTTTAACTGAGAAAATCAACTTTTAAAACAGCTAAATGTCGGACTCGACGGATGATTGTTTACATAAACTAAGGCGCCAATTTACGTCATGTGGGTCGTTTCCAATAAGCTTTAATGTCACATTTTCATGAATATTTATCAGATAATAATACTGGCAATATTAAAAAGATTTCAAGCTCTGACTTGGATATAAATAAATGCTATGTACAGCTATACGAGAGGCGGCCCTAGGCATGCAAACAAGGTATCACGTGCGAGCGTAAATGGCTTTAAGTGGATGCAGCTAAGCAAGGCTACCGCCTAGTTCGATAAGCTGTTGTCCGATTGCCGCCTAATTAGGCGATGAAAGGGTGAGAATAATAGTTTATATAATACATGAATGATGGCCTGAAATCTGACGGAATTCGGGAAGAATGGTCCCGCTCTGTTAGACCACCCAAAGTGAGACCCTATGAAAGGATTTCTGGGCTGGTGCATCAACTTCAAGTTGGTGCTCGGGCCTATGATTTCTTAAATTTACTGTTGCTTGTCTCCTGTTTTATTGAGGTTGTCCAGCAGACTAACCTCTATGCAGAGCAGACCAGGTCTGCAGCACAGCTGGATGGGAAACCCCATAAGTGGAAATGGTCTCCAACTTACCTCGAGGAAATGATGGCTTATTTTGCCATGAACATCTTGATGGGCTTGATCCTGCACCCAAGATACAGTTGTTTTGGAGTGGAATTTGTGGCTGCATCATAAAAAACTCAACAGCCAAGGCATTTTCAAGAGATCAATTCCGGATTGTGACTAAGTACTTGCATCTCTGTGATGCCTCAAAGGCTGTTCCTCGTGGCACACCAGGATTCGATCCCTTGTACAAAATCAGCAGCGTAGTTGATTTCTTGAATGCTCGCTTTCTAATACATTGATTCCAAATAGGGAACTGAGTGTTGATGAGGCCAGGGTTGCTTTTAAAGGGTCTCTTTCCGGCAGTACATGCCGTGTAACCAATAAAATGGGGCTTAAAAGTCTGGACTTTGGCTGAAGCACAGTCCGGTTACTGTTTGCTTTTCAGTGCTTACACTGGAAAAGCTAACCAAAACCATGGTGCAATAAGAAGACAGCATGGTCTGGGTTATGCAGTTGTCAGAACCCTTTGCTCTCCAAGTGGAGTTTGGGTTTTTTGGCTGTCTATAGCCATCATTTGTACTATGACCAGTACTTCAGTTCCTTGGATTTAGCAACAAGCCTTTTCAATGACAAGACCGATTCAACTTCTACTATAATGTTGAATCGGAGAGGCCTTCCACAAGAGGCTCGCCAGACTAAACTGAAGTGCAGAGGTAATGTGGCTGAATATCAGAAAGGACCTGTTACCCTAACATTATTTCAAGACAAAAGAACAATTTCTTTTCTTTCGATCTGTCATGGTTCTGGCATTTCTGAACAAGGAAAGTCACTTGTAAACCTGGAGCATAACCAGTTTATGGGTGGAGTTGATAAATTAAACCAACTGTGCTCATATTATGAGCCTGGACAAGACAGAAAGAAATAGTGGAGATGTTTATTGTGGTGGATGGTGAATGTAATCATAGTCAATGCTTACATTCTCCGGGTGAAGAGTCAGGGCGATGCAGAAGAGGGCAGGCGTCGTATACGAAATTACAGTCATCTGAAATTTCGTCATGACCTTGTTCATCAACTTTATGAGAGATTTCAACCACCTCGCACTCGAGGACGCCCTTCTAAAATTTAAGGGAATTCACCCCAGGAAACATCCACCTCTAGCAATGCTCTCAATTCTGGAGTTGAGGTCACAAGCTTGTTAAAATAAATGAAAGAAATTGTTGTAACTGAGCACTCCACAAATGGTAAATGGAGAGCAGATGGCAAATACAGAACCAGTACCTTTATGTGCAGTCTCTGTGAAGTACCCCTTTGTAAGCAAGGCTGCTTCCAGGAATGGCATAAAGAATATAACCTCAAATGAAATAACGAAATTATGATTTCAATCCATAATTTATCCATAGGCATTAACTAAGTAAGAAAGTTGGCCTCTTCCTCTGTAGTCTCATGTTGTGCACCTGATCTCCAGTAGAGGGCATTATGGTCTACAGTCATCAGTAGGTAAATAAGATATTCATTAAACAGAGCAGTACTATTCCTTTTGTTTTGAAAGATGATGGGGAAACGCTTAGAGTGGGGTGGCTGACTGTTTGGATCAAGCATTGTCATCAGCTGAAGAAATCGTCACCTGAACTTAAAACGGTTCTTTTCAGAACCACCTATTGTTCTGAAGGAAATCAATGCACTGGAAGCCTACACTAATAATACTAATACTATACATACTATACAAAAGGAAAAAATCACGAATAGTTACCCCTACATTACTAATGAACCAGTGGTACATCACCAGACTTAACCATTAGACCACTGTTACTAACAGAACCTTTGCCATAGCAGCCATGATGTTGTCCCAGCTTCGATAATAGTCTTCTTAGTTTTATTATTAAATTATTGCCACCTTGGATGCTTGTTATTGTTATCCTTTATTCCATTATTAAGAAACCCCTGTGGAAATTATAAATTTAGTTTAAAACTTTTACGGAACTGCCACTGCACAAATAAGACGTCATCACTGAAAAGTTTGCGCAATTGGATCTTCGGGGGTATGATCTCTTTTGAGGTTTGTGGGACCAATTATTATCCGATTTTGAAAATTTTTGCAGCATTCTATTCAGGACTTAATTCTGAATAAGGCAGTTTACATTACTTTTTAATTTTTAAAACTTTACCACACAACATTCTTGTCCAAATGAAAAACTTTGGGTGCTTTTAGTTCCAGGGTGATGGTAGGCACTCCAATTTGCTATTTTACAAAACCAATATGACTGCTAGAAAGAGGACACATTTATGAAAATTTTGATGTAAGAAGCATCTTTCTATCTTCGGTAGTGACCGAGTAATGACTTGTACAAAATGTTGAAGATTTCTTGGAAAAACGTAAAATAATTCAGACTTTTGACGTCATGACGTAAAATTAAACTGGACTTTACAGGCTGGGTTTTAAAATTAATTTAGACTCGATAGGGTTAACAAAGGTCTAATGCTATAATAATTTGGAATATAAAACGAACTGGCAGGTATTTACACTGGTATTTTTAAAATAAATATCCAAACTGCAAAGTCAGCACATTCAAGTAAGTTTAAAATAAACATAAACACTGCAAGCAAAGTCAGTAAATTCAATCAGTTAATCGTAATCGTAATCTCTCAAAAATTTCTAAAGTGTTACTGTAAAGCTGAGTGCAGGGCACCAACTTATTCATGAGCACTGCATCAGTTCGGAGGGGTTGTCCAAAGATGCCATAGGAAGAACAAAGTCCAGTTGTCAGAACACCAGAGAGAAGGGAACAGAAGAGCTGTTACAGTGGGTTGTGTTTAGGTTGAGAGAAATGGGAAGGCGGCAGACTGGATGGATCAGGGTAAGACACCTTGACAAGGTACGATTCCAGTTTTGAATGGAATGCCTGAGGAGTAATAGATGAGGGGGTTTGAGACAGATGAAGGTCGGTGAATAACAGAGGGGATAGAGGAATGGAGAAATTGCAAAATTCAGGAAGGAGATCGTTCCAGATTCGAGGTGAAGTTTAGTATATGGATCAGATAGAGAACTTAAGATGAATAGTTACAGGGACAGGCAAGAATGAGGTCATATGATGAACAGGTAGAGTGGGGTGATTGAATGGTAAAGAGTTTGCAAAGATAAATAGGTTGGGAAAATTGCAGAGAGTTACAGTAGGCCTATAGGTTAGAGAAAGGATTTCAGGGATTTTCAGCCAGTGGAGGGATTTCAGGATAGGAGTGATATGGTGATGTTTGGGTGTCCTAACTCAGGCCAGTGAATTTTGGATGAGCTGAAAATGCTTAATTTGAGTGGATTCAAGATTAAGGAGAGGGAATTACAGTAGTCAAGCTTGGAGTGGAAAATAGAGGCAGCGATGGTAAAGGCAGTTTTAAAATCGAGCATAGATCAAATACGGTCAAGGTCGGTTACGATTATGAATGAAAGGTGCGTGAGAGGTTGGAGAAATGATCTGAAAATGAGTGAGGTAGGTCAGTGGTGATGCTATGATTGTGCATCAGCAAATTAGAGGTTAAAGTGAAAGTGGAGAAATTAGCTGATAGGTGATAGAAGAGTCAGGGATTTTCTTTATCTGATCTTTTCCAGTTAATTGCCCAAGTGAGACAATAGAATAGAATATAGCAGTCTTTATCATTCACCATATAAAAATCAGTTTGCAATTACCAATGACAAAAAACATTTATTGTCAAAGGGGAACCTAAACAAAAAACACTGTTCTGCTAACAGGGTTCTCCCAATTAGTACAAAATATAATAAAGATTATGGCAACATTCATAATTTTACAACTTGTATATTTTTAAGAACAGTGCAAGCGATTACAAAGTGCACAAGCAATTTTGAATCAAATTACGTTTCAAGCTGCTGTCCTTACAGAACCGACCACCAATATTTCTTTGAAGCTCAAATTCTTTTAAATTCTTCAAGTAATGCCTCAATTCACTATTTCTCACTGGCTTTCAGTCAACAAGGTAACTGACTGCATTATCAACAGGTGGCTGACTTACCATGCCTCAGATTAACTGGGAGTTATGAATTGCATGCAAACTCACTTACCTTTGACTTGCTAATGCATACTTTGGCCTGCATACCAAAAGTTTCATTCAACAGAAACTGCCTTCTTGCTGTTCATAATCACACTGTACACTCTGTAGGGAGGCAGCAATTCTTCTTGGCTTGTCTGCTGCTTTTGATACTGTTGATCATGCTCTCCTTTTGCATCACTTCTGGTCCTACCCTGAATTGGTTTGCTATATATATCTCAGTACAAACAGTCAGTATATTTAAATGGCAATTATTCATCCAGCGCTATGTTGACATGTGGGTTCTCACAGGGTTGGTCCTCTTTTGCTTACATTGTAGAATGGTAGAAGTAGTGGTAATAATAATATGAGCATAAACCTCTGTACAGGGTTGACTACTGTAACCTGCTTCTTATTGGCATCACAAAGAGAGATCTGTACAAACTACAAATGGTTCAAAACTCTGTAACCAGAACCATAACAAAAACATAAAATATCAGCATATTACACCAACATTGCATTTGTTACACTGGTTGCTCATCAAGCAAAGAATCCAGTTTAAAATCTTTTTTATAAGTAGACACAGTACTACATTTAAATCTGCTTGCCTATCTCTGTTCTATGCTCAAACATCATACCAACAAATATTGCATGCGATTAATCGACACTATGACCTGTTGTCCCTCACACCAGAATAGTGTTGGGTTACAGTGCGGTCTCAGTTACTGGCATTCTCAGTTGCTTGCTTACTCACTGTAGCCTAACTTCTGGTTTCTCTGACTTATGGAATTCGACCTTGCTTCTCCAATGGATTATGATTTTTATTATGATTTCACTTAAAGCAACCATCGACTGATGCCTTGGGCATCATGATAATGGCACTATAGAAGTCATTAGATAGATAGATTTGAAGGAGACTAGTAATCAGGGTGCACAATGAAGACTTTTAGGTCGAATCTAGTATAATAACTTCTATAGTGCTGCTATCATAATGTATACAGCATCAATTTATGGTCACTTCAAATTAAATGGTAATCTGATGTCACAATCTGTTGGAGAAGCCATGTTGAATTCCAGTAGTCAGAGAAATCAGAAGCTAAGCTATGGTGGGTAAGCAAGTTTAAACAACTGAGTCTTAAGTTTAGATCCGAAGGGCATCGAAGAATTCACAGAATGAGCTGAACAGGGCAGTGATTTCCAAAGCTTTGGATCAGCTACCAATAATGCCTGATAAACCAACATTGTTCTAGTGTGAGGCATCACAGAGTCAGTGTTCATGGATCAAATGCAATATTGGTATAAGGGGTGAGCATGGAACATAGACAGATTGGCTGATTTAAATCTAGTACTTTGTGAACTAAAATACAGATTTTAAAATGCATTCTTTGCTTAATACACTGATGTTTATGAGTCTCTGGTAGGGCTCTGGCAAGAGTGTAATTTATGCTGACTTCCCTTAGTGACACCAATGAGAAGCGAGTTTAAGTAATCAAGTCTGCTGAAAACCAATGCATTAGTTAGTGGGATCAAAACAGTTTGAGGCAAAAGAAGTCTGATTCTATGAATATCTCGCATGTGAAATTGAGCTGATCTGCATATGGCCCAAACTTGGTTTGAAAATAACATGGTGAAATCGAACACCATGCCCAAACTGTGTGTGCATTCAGTACGGTTAACAAACCTCAATAGATGTAAGGTAATAAAATTTATGGAGTTGTTGGCTTGTGCCTAGAAGAAAAAATTTGATTTAGAAAGATTCAGAACTTTATTACTAGCCATCCAAGACTGAACATCATCAAAAACTGAAGCAAGTAGTTGGAGAGCAGAATTAGAACAGTTGAATAAGAGGAAAAGCTGAGTATCTATCATCAGCATACAAGTGGTAGTCAAGAGAGCTATCAGTAAACAGTGAACCTAGTGGAATGGTACATACTGAAAACAGGAGCAGGTCCAGTGGAGAACCTTGTGAAACATCACAGTTCCAGGTAGTGGGTGCAGAGGCGAGTTGGTTGATATGAACTGATTGAGAACAAAGGTGCACGTAAGATGCAAACCAATGGAGAGCAGATCCAGAAAGACTGAACTAGTGTTTCAGGCAGTACAGAAGTATGCCATGATAAACAATATCAAAAGCAGCAGATAGGTCAAGGAAAGGAGTTCTTCTGAGAGACGGCCTTTTATGGTTGTAGTAGTTGGTTGCAGCTGTTTAACTTTAAGATTCCACACACAAACAGCCTAAGTTAGCCTTATATTAATGGAATTTTACAACGATTCTGTTAGCTTGGTATATCCCTTTGCACATTACAGCATAATCATCATGAGCTTGTTAACGAGCGCCACTGATGAGTTTACCTTGAAGTGGCGCTATACAAATTTTAAATTACAAATTACAAACTATGTATGTTAACTATATATTTTATAAATGTTATATGTTATGGAAAGGAACACAAGCATGTTGCCACACTACTGGGGGCTTATGATTTATCCCCAGACCTCCTAGTTATTAGGGGTGGTGCCTGCTTTTCATTCAGGTACTGAAATCCTTACATAAAAAAGTCCCCATGCCACTGACCCCAGGATCTTGAATGATGCAGTCATTTCTGGTGATGACTACACCCAGCCACCCTCCCAAGTCATATTGGCTCTGATATGTGCTTAGCAAAGCTGCACTGCTGGATGGGAATGTTGAATCTCACCATTCATTTGTTCAAAGCATCTATAGAGCACCCCATAAAGTTATTAACCCAGAGGTGCTCCCAACCCAATCCCAGCGAAAGAGAATAGTTTTCAGTTGTTGGTGAATGAAATTGTGATCAGAAACTTGTATAGTGCCTCTCCAAGCGAAACCAATCGGAGGCATTCTGCACTAGTTTTAACAGTGTTAAAGTACCTTCCCTAGCCAGAAGGACACTCAGATCAAGATGGAGGCCATTTCATGTAGAGGGTCCAACAACTGAAAAGGTGTCATGCTGAATTACTGAGCTCCACGCAAAAGGAACAAGAGCTGTGTCAGAAGAGCTAGGGTTCTCAAGATGGATTTGCAGGTCACTGTAATGACCAGTTGACATTTGTAAGTTGTCAACACCCCTAGCAAGGAAGTGAACTCAGTGTAGAATGCTGATGAAGGAGACAAGAAGCCAAGGCAGTAGAAGGCAAGCAGCATGAGTGGACCATGGACTTAAGTGAGCAATAGGTACAATACCTCAAAGGTCTTTGGCCGGTATGGTAAATAAGTGACCTTGGCCCTGAAGGTGTCTTTGAAATATGTTGCAATACCTCTATGGTAATGTGCCGGAGCATCATGCTCAGATCTGTATCATAAGGCAGATAAAAATTACAACTTCACCTGCAGGCAAGTGATAATTGAATAACATTGAAAATGTCCATTGGACCAAACCAGCTGACAGTTATATAAGCAAGATCTAATCTAATCTAAGAACTTCTATAGTGCCACTGTAATAATGCTTGAGGCATCAGCTGATGGTCACTGCTAAGCAAAATCACAGCTGTGTTGTAAGATAGAGAAGCCAAGATGGAGGAAATTCCAAGGGTTAAATTTATTCAGTTGCTGTGAGGTTCCAAAAAAGAAAATCAGTTGTGGATGGGTTTAAAAGCAGTCTTTTTTCTGCCATCCAAGACTGAACTTGGTTAAAGATGTCAGATAACAGAGCCAAAGAGCTGGAAGAAGAGGAGTTATCAAAGGAAACATAGAGTTGAGTATCATCAGCATAAGACGGTGCTTCAGACCATTACGACTCAGTAAACTGCTTAGTAGAGCGATGTACAAGGAGAAAAGCAAGGGGCTGAAAACAGACCCTGGAGGGACACTGCAGGTGAGTGGTACCCGGTCTGACATTGCTCCACAGAAGTAGACAGATTGAGGACAGAAGGTAAGATATGATTTGAACCAGCTTAGGGCCAGATCTGATATACCAAACCAGTGCTCAAGGCAATGGGCAAAACACAAGATAGCATGGTCAGCAGTGTCAAAGGCAAAACACCGGCAGATAGGACAAGAAGCGCAAGTGCAGTTACTTTGCCATTGTCCATGGAGGAGATAATGTCATTGTGGACAGAGAGAAGAGCTGTCTCAGTTGAGTGGAATTTGCGATACGCTGACTGAAAAGGGAGAAGCAAGGGGTTTGATGACAGGTGTGCTTCCAGTCGGCATTTAACAACATGTTCAAGAAGTTTAGAAATAAAAAAAGTTTTACATTGGTCAACAGTTTGACATAGTGTCAAGTATCCAAAGACAGTTTCTTTAGCAAAGGGTGGACTATTACATGAAACATGACGGAAAAGAGCCATCAGCAAGTGACCAATTGTTTAATGTCAAGATGGTGGTACAAGAACATCATCAGAGCAGCTTTTGAAAAAGTGAGTAGGAATTGAATCTTTGAGACACTGCTTGTCAGTGGATGAGAAAATGAGCAACCGGATTTCACCCAAGGTTGCAGGAGTAAGAGAATCAAATGTAGATGGGGGCAAACAGGAGATGAAAAGCCATTTGATAGTGGAATACCATAGAATTTCAGCCTGATGTTGGATATCTTGTCAGCAAAAAATTTAATGAAAACATCAGCCAGTGCAGATGGTGAGGAGGTTTTGGGTAGTGTACATGGTGTTTACCTATACAGTAGCTTATTGAAGGCCTTCCAGAAAGACCTTGGGCAAGATGAGTTTTCTGAAATTAGGTTTGTGAGACAGGAGGATTTGGCCTCAGAAACTAGGTTACAAACATTTTTACACTGTTCTTTAGATCGTTCATCACAGAAGGGAAGTCACAAACGGCACCAGGCACGTTCTAGTTGGCTAAGTCAATGTCAAGCTTCAGCAATTTCATAGTTAAACCAAGGTTTTGGGTCAAGAACGACAACCTTCTTGGATTTAAGGGGAATGTGCTTATCAAGAAGTTCAGTTAGAACAGACTGGAGTTGGTGAGAGAGGGCATTTGCAAATAGGTCTGAGTCAGAAAAAGGTAGCGAGGAGCAGGTGTCCTTTTTGAAAGTCTGGATATCTAGTTGACGCCAGGGTCTGAAAGTAAAAACAGTGTAATTCGACAGTGGTTTGGTAGGAAAAGAGATGGCAAGGTGATCGGTAAAAAACTTTCCTTAATCAAGATGTCAGATGGTAAGCTTAATGATGATAAAAGCAAGGAATGTCAGACTGTCGAGTGACATAACAAGTTAAGGTAGGGTAATTGTTCATGTATTATAAGCCTCTATCAACATTAGTTCTCAGATACGTGGTCTTAAGGTTGAAGTGCAAATACGACAACAGCAATCCAACAACCTGAATACTTTCCTTATGTCATGTAGGTTAACAACAAGTTGTCAATTAAGAATTGGTTCAAGGCTGGCCACAGAGGTACAAGACAAATGCATTTTGCTATCTGCCAGTGTGGTCCACTGACTGACAATAAAATGTAATGTAATGTAATGATGGCAATTTTTATGGCATCGTCAGTAGTGAGCTACTTCTAGGGTACTTTACAGTGTCAATTGTCAGCACAAATACTAACAGTTATATAATAGGTAGAGTTTCAATCGTTTTTGAAAGCGTGAAAACTTCAGCCTCCTGACTAAATGCCAGAAGGCTGTTCCACGCACGTGGGCCAGTGACCCAAAAGGCCCAATCACCCATTTTAATCTTAACTATTGGCATAAAGACATCAGCAGACTTTGATAATCGCAGCCACAGTTGATTGAATTGTCCGCCTAGTGTGATGCACTTGGACTTGATGGTGGCAGGTGGTTGCTATACAAAGGCCTTTCACTTTAGCATCAGGTGTGTGAATGGGCAATGGGTATACACATAAGGTTCAGAAGGAAAATAAAAAAGCACAGTTAAATGAACCTTGAGTTCTTGTCCAATGACTTCAATGGATGACTCGAGGGCCTGTGTCCCTCGACTGGCCTCATCTTCCACAGCCTTTACTGTCTTCAGCAGAGATGTTACATTAGTCACCATCACCTAAAATCAAAGCAACAATCAGAAACAATAAGCATCTGCATTTATTCTTTATAATGCAATGTAAATTAATGTAATCAGTATATTGCTGAATGTAGCTGAATGGATGAGTGCTCACCTTGTACTGGAGAAAGAAGAGGTTCGAACCACTTTTAAAATGCTCGCGGTGTAAGTAATGTCTGTAATGCATAACTTGTGTCCATCTCTATAATGCACATCTGCTTAGCAGCACTGACAGATGTTTGGCATTATGTAGTGTTGCTACATAAATATAAAAATGATTATCAGTTCCTGATGACAGCCCTTTGGTGGCAATAAGCATGAATGAAGCAGTCATTCATCAGGTCTAATGCTTTTTCACATTCAGTCTGAGTTTTGTAATATCTTTGGTCATGCTGTCTAATAATCATAATCTTGGTCCTTCTCTTCCTTCAAATCTTGCACAAATTGTCTTATTTGGCATTTATCATCTGATGTGCCTTTCACATGACCAAATCATCAGAATGAAATTACTTTCAGACCATTGAAATCACTTACATTTAAATCACTTTCAGACCCTGGCATCAACTAGATATTCAGACTTTCAAAAAGGATATCTGCTCCTCACTACCTTCTTCTGACTCGAACCTATCTGCAAATGCCCTCTCTCATCAACTCCAATTTGTTACTGGTTTGTTGCCAGACTTGCAAACTCGCTATCATCTTTTAAATCATTTGTTAAGACTTACTATTTTACCTTGGCTTTTGCATGATTCCATCTTGGCCCTAGCAAACATACTTCTGCACCTCAGATTCAGGTGTACTGACACTGCATGCGTAAAAAGTGCTTTAAATAAATAATTTTATTTCATGGCACTGCTTTACATGATTAAAACCGGCCCAAGAAATATAAATATGGCAACCAATACACAATATAGGATGCACTTGTGAACTATCAAATCTGTTACAGGTCCAGCTTACATGGCTTCCTGGAACTACAGTATTAGTGGGTATCGTAAAGTCATTTCTAGACAACAACTGGAAGAATAATTACAAACTTTAAGATAATATTATGTTCTCATAAAGGCTATAGCGCAATATATTCCTAGAAAACATGGCCCATCTGGCTTCGCTTGTCAACAGGACGATTGCTTGTCTGACCTGGGTTTATCTGGACATATATGTAGAATGGACAACAGCAGAAAATTAAAAGGTGTGATGATGAGAACCATGGGTGGAAATGGGCGACAAGGAAGATCTAACAGAGAGTGGATGGATGATATCAAAGATTGGTGCTAGGATTTATACAGCTTGAGCATACTGGCACAGGACCACAGAGTACGGAGACAGATGATAACATATACATTGGACACCTCTATGGGTTTTCTGCCCATGGATCTTGTCGATGATGATGATGATCTTTTAAGTAGCATGGCAGCAATTTTCAAGTTCACAATTTACGAGTCATCAATACATATCTTACGATTGATGGATAAGCGCTATAAAAACATATGCATCTATGGTAAGATTTTTTGTCCTCATCACATTGTCCTTTTTCATCGTTTATTTGATTATCATTCTGCATACGAACGTCTTTCTGATACAATGTATTTTGTAACGCGAGCGTGATTCTAGTTCAATAGAGTTACGTTATGGAGCGAGCGAGGAGGACATTAGCCTACGACAAACTTTAAATCTATTTCTACCCATAACGATTGACCATAGCACCAGTAGACGCTGGACTCTATCTCGTCTACGTTTTTAAATTTGTTCTATTTCCGAGAGTGAACTCTCCCTCAGAGTTAACTTTGACCATACTCTGTGGCGTCTCATCACTGACTGCCTAGGATAAATCCTGTCTCCAGAATCTTTAGCTTAGCAATATATGTTAGACTTTTATTGGTCAATATTTATAGAATTACCCTGGATGCCCTATTTGATTGGACGCTGGAAATCTCTTTATCTCAAATCTTAGTCAGTTCTGTTTCTGTATCTTCCTCTGACTGGTTCTATCCAGCTTGTTGATCTCTACATGTCCGCCAGTTTGACTTCGTTTCGATCTCAATCAGTATCTCTTCCCGTCCGTCTTTATGTATCTCTGCCTCTGGCTGTGTGTAGCTCTCTGTGGGTGGTGAATCACTAGTCAATTAATTAATATTCCATCTCCCTGTCTGAATGAAGCGATCGGTCATTCACTGTACTCTCTATGCAGGTCCTTATAAAGCTGCAATTGACACCTTCCAGATGTTGGCATCACCCTTCTGCATTAGCTGTCCTCTCTTCCTCCTTACCTCCAACAATGACTACACTGAGTGAGTCTGATAATCTACTACAATGAGTTTAATTACTTTCCTACTTGCATATGTACTTAAATTACTTCAGCTATACATCTGTGATTGCACCTAATACAATCTCATTTCCAGAGACATTTGTTTTCTCACCTGATGCCAGCATAGCACAGACTTAAAAAATTAAAGCAAAATGGCAATGTTACCAAGAAAAATGTTGAAAAATCCACATTCCATTCAATTTAATGATAACGTAGTAAATATAAATTGTGCCACAATGATAATATATGTGCTATAACAAACAAATGCATCTTTGATTGCATCTCTTTGGAGGTGTTCTCTTTGTCACCTGAAGCAAGAAGAATATAGACTTAACCAAAATGATACTCTTGTAGCATTTTAAAATATTATATTTCATGGACAGAAAGGTTGAATAATCCACAATTACATACAATTTAACAAGAATATAGTAAAAATAAATCATGAATACTGGTTCAGATATTTAGGATGCAGGTCAGCACTTGTAGGCGATTGCTGCAATCTGGGTGAACCCTGTGGGGGTATATGCGTTTGTGGGCTATACCAAACTTTTTAAATTTTCCTAATTTCTGCCATTTATATCCATGTGCAGGTTATTATGTGAAAATATGGTAATCCAATTAAACAGTCTGGGACCAAATGGTGAAGGCAGTTGTAGATGAGCAACCCCATCAGGTACATGATTCAGTAGCTGATGGGGAACCAGTACAGTTCTTTACTATTATTATTTCTCCATTTGTTACACACCACTATCTAAGGACTAAGCATTAAGCAATAGTGCTGGGCAGTAATGAGTAAAGGACTTGCTCAAGGTCACTACATAGTAACCATCTCATGGTTAGCTCAAATCTGTACTTTCCACGTTACAAGCCAAGTGCTCTAACCATTTGGTCACCATGCCCACAAATTTCTGATGCTGAATGTCTTCTACACCTAGTGATGAGTGTTGCTTTGTTGATCATATCAAAGGCAGCAGCAAGGTCAAGACTTAAAGGTAGAGTGGGTTGATATCATCTGGAAGCAATGTATACATCATCAAGGACTTCAAAAGAACTTCAGTAAGGCTGTTTCAATCGAGTGATGCCCAAGGTCACTGACTGATGACTGTTGAAATAACAGGAGCTGCTAATGTGAGGCAAGAGATGAGCAAGGAAGACACATTCCAAAATTATATAAGCTGAAATTGGTCTATAGTTAGAAGGATTATCCAGATCAAGAACTTCCTTCCTCAGCAGAGGTGCAACAGAGGCATATCTATACCAGGCTGGAAACTGTCTGCAGCTGAAAGACAGAGTGCAGAGACGAACGATAATTGGAGTGAAAATGTCTGCACACAACTTTAACAGAGAAGACGGGCTTGTATCCATCAGAGATGATTTTTCCTGGAAAGGAATACATCAGTTTGAAGATTTTCACAGCTTCCCCAGGTCTGAGGTCATACCCATTCGTACAAGATTTGTACCAATATGATTTCTGTCTGATGCAAGAGGATCCATCGGTTGTCTGGACAGTTGCTTGGCTTTCGATACCTTTATCGATCTTGGTGATGCAGAAATCTGAGAACATGGCATAATGTTTCTGGCATTCTTCAGTTGGTAACACCTTGGATGGTACCGTGAAATGTAGTACATCCTTCATTGCTGACCATTTTTGACGATATCTGTTAGGCTTTTCCAATATACCATTACTGTAGTGTTGTCATCATGATTCATCGATGAGTTTGTTGGCATTCTAGCATGCTGACTGATAGGCATGGTGGACAAATTCATCATTGGTAGCTTTCCATCGCCTTTCTAAGCATTTTCAAAGTCATTTGCATCTAAAGCTTCCGGAGACAGCCAGTAGCTGATCTTCTCTTGTGGACACTTCATGAGTTTGCTGAACAGAGCCAACTGGTCCAGTATGTTGGTGACAATGTTGTCTATTTGACAAGCAAAGCCATCAGGGGTGTCATTATGAGCCAAAAACAGTGAAGATTTGATCAATGCTTGTTGGAAGGAGTGAAGGTCGAGTGTTTTCAGCTTCCGGCAGATGATAGTAATTAGTAGCCTCCTGTTAAGGCTTCGTGCAACCATCACCTCACCAGATTGTGATCGGACAGTTGTGGCTGCTGCACACCTGTACGTTCATGATCGATATTTAATTCACTCTGGAAATGACCAGATCAAGCAGACTGCCACTGGTCGGACCAGTGCATATTGGACCTGACACGAGATGTTTCACACCAAAGACATCAAGTAAAGTGGTTACATCATCGCAGTTGCTGGACAAGTTGTTTCCAGGGCAGTTAAAGTCTCTGCAGATAATGAGACGGTCGCAGCCAATCATCACAGTAGTAGCTTCAAGAACGTTGCTAAATTCATGGACTTAGCTTCTTCAGGTTCTCTGCCCTCAGGCAGGTTCAAATGTCTGATGACACCACTCCTCTCGGTGCAAAGCTTCTTTCAGCCTGCTCTATCCATTTGTCATTTATACTTTGGAGAAACTGTAAAGATTTATATGATAAAGGACATTTTCAAAAAGAATAACTCAATACAAATCAAAAATAAAAGAAAGCTTAACAATTTTATGTAGAAATAGGCTACATAATTTTGTGCAAGATATCGTAAGCAGAGTAGTACAGTACAGTCTAGAAGACAGGAAAGACATACATTTTATGTATGGGGAATCATTTTTGATTCTACTATGTCTCTCACCAACTATGTAAATGGCATCTGTAAGTCATCGTTCATCATATTCGTTACATTTGCAGAATTTGCTGATATGTCCCTATGTCTTCAAGGATATCTCTAGCAAATGCACTGGTCTCCAGTCACCTTGATCACTGTAACTCGCTTCTTACCCGTATCACAAAGTCAAACATGCAGAAACTTCAAAGAGTTCAGAAATCTTTGGCTAGAGCCATATAATTACATAAAAATATTAGCATATAACCCCTGTACTTAATTCTTTGCATTGGCTTCCTGTTCAGCAAAGAATTTCTTTTAAATTGGGGCTTATAGTTTACAAAACATTGAACCCGGACCAACCACAATAATTAAAATCAGTCCTCACTCATCAATCGCGTCATTATTCAACCAGGTCATCTGAATGCCTTTCTCTTGTTATGCCTAAAACTAGAACTGTGTTCTTGGTAAGCGAGCTTTTATGGTTGCTGGACCGAAATTTTGGAATTCTCTTCCTGCATCTGTGCATTATGCTCTTGTGTCATTTCGTCCTCGACTTAAGACTTAACTTTTCAGTTGGGTTTTCCACCGTAGGCTGCCTATCTGTCTTAGTGGACTGATCTTCTGGATATTGACCTGAATGTGGCGTAAATTTGATGCACCATCGGTTGATGCCTTGTGCATTAGACAACAGCACTCTAGAAGTTTCTAATTAATAATTATACTACTACTACTACTACTACTACTACTAATAATAATAATAATACTTTGGAGCTTTTAGATTAAAACAGGATACACCACACAACATTGCATTTGTGTAGTCTAGTCAAGAACCAACAAGTGCACAAGCCACTGTGTTAGTCACATCATCAGTCAGAGAATGCCCAATTTGATGAAGTACCTTGATGCGGTAATGGAAGATATGCACGAAATACTAGTGAGTGAGTATTCTTAGTTATTAGATATCAAGGAGTTTTCTTAGTTATTAGCTATCAGATGTAATTGAAACTTCAAATTTATAAAGTACCCCTTAGAGGATAAACTCAACAGGGGCGCTCTGACCCGAACAAGTAGAATCACTATTAAACAGTACAGTCTTCAAGTGCTTGTTGAACCCTGAGAGGGGGAGGAGAGGAGCTCAAGTCGCAGTTCTCAAGAGAGACAGTTCCAGCAGGTGGGACCAATATAGGCAAAGCTTCTGGACTGGGCTGCTGCAGTTCGCATGCAAAAGACAAACAGGAGATCCTGGGTGGCCAAGCGAAGGGAGATATGGCCACCCAACAACTGCTAGCATGTCCAACTAGAGAATCGTTTCTGCATCGATCTGGTTGTCTTCATGATTTGACATGGTAGCCCAATCACTAATGCTCTCGCCTCATGATCTGCTACTAATCATTACTGAGTCTGCTGATATGAGATATGTGAGCTGCAACAGAAAAACTGGATAAATGCTCATAAAGCAACTGGAGTTAAGAAATCAGTGTCTCACCTTGGCCGACTCTTTCAGTGTTGTTATAGTTGGATCATTTGCAGCCTTTCCAGCTGCATTCTTTGTTGTTCCGATGAGGTCAGACAGAGCAGAGGCAACATCTTTGACAGCATTGATCAACAACACCTGAGGTCAATTAAACAAATACTGCAGACAGACACAATGTGTTGTTAGATATACTGTAAATCTGGACATTTTTATAGTGCTTTTAAATGCCAACCAAAGGCCTTAATTTAGACTATAAGATTGGAACGTGCTGCACAGACACATGCTTTTCCCAAAATACAGTGGTATCAAATAAACCATCAGTGTCTAATTATACTACCTTTAAAATTGCCAGTTAGTGTAACTTAAAAGTTAAGGTTAACAGCCTACAATAAAACAAATTTTGTCACTTAACAGCGTCTTGCAAGTAATTGCTGACTTTATATTTCCACTTTGAAAATTGCAGCGGAAGCTACCTCTGACAAGACAAGGAGTCCGTAATATGGAGGAAGGCAAATTATAGCGTTACTACGACTTTTAAAAGAAACTAAACTCTCCGAAACAGACTGGTCAAAAAGTTGCCCTGTTATTATTTGTGGTAGGTAACAAGTAGTAAGTGATTGTGATAGTTTTTGCCTCCAAAAGTAGGTTACTTGATGTTTGATGTTTGGAACATGTTTTTTTATTAAAAAACCAGTAGATTTAATCAAAACCTTCAAACTCGCAGCTATCATTATCATCAAAGAGGAAATTAAATGTATCTTCCATTAATTCTTGGTCATCCACGTAAATGCAATTTTTGTCAACGTCATTGTCGATTTCCGAGTCCTCTGCGTTACATCAAGTTTTGTAGACAGCGTCATCTTGCAAACCGCCCATGGCATTACTAATGCCGCATTTAAAACAACTGCTATACCATTTCTAAGAGCAAATCATCCAGTGTGAGCTTCACCCATTTACAAACCAAAGGCAAATCAGTTATCTTCATGTTCCCACCTTTTATTAACGTTGTAATGCCCGAAACCATCCACTCAGTCCAAACTTTACAGACACAGTCTTTAAAAGGCTTGTTCAGTAAACTTCTAAAGGTTGTAGTACTACACACTTATTTGTGTGTTATTGCTTGATCTTTGATTTAACAGGATCATTTAGATGTGCACCAAACTTGTCCCACATTAACACGCATAATTTCATGGGCAGTGCACCTGACTGTGTGTTGCACATGCGTTACAACCCATCATTGTCCATCCAACCTTTGGGATCATGCTTTTTACAATGATGCCTTCAGGAAACCCAGTCTTTCACTTAAAAACAACCATTGGTTTATTGTAATGTATTCTCAAGATTTCTACAGTGCCCAACGAAAGCGGAGTCACGGGAACCAGCTTATTCACTGGCGCTGAGTCAAAACAAATTCGATAGACAAGATGGGTTCGCTTCTAGGTCAAGATCCAAGAATTAGGCAGGCAGGCAGTCAGATGGCTACGGTGGGTGGTGTTTGGAACTGGATCTGCAGGATAGATAAGGGAAAGAAGAGGAATTAGAATAGGATATGCAGAAGAGGAGTGTTTTCAGTGTTGAGTGGAAGACCTGTGCAGAGATTGCAAGGAGTGAAGTGATGGTGAGTTCATAAGATGGATCAGATAATTGTTGTAATTCTGGTAGGAGTTTATTCTAGAGGGGTGGCGCAGCTATGGCTTTGGAGCGATTTTCAAATTTTAAGCATAAGGTAAATTGAGGACAGAGAAATGTTAGGACAGAAGAGGAGTAGGTTGATTGCAGTGGTTGGATTGTAAATAACTGGCAAAGGTAGGAGGGTCGAGAGGATAGAAGTGTATTATAGGTAAGTGACAGGACTTTATTTGTTCAGGTAATTTAAGCTAGTGAAGTGATTTGAGAACAAGAGAATGTGATGGTGTTGGGAGTTTTGGTGACAGCACGAGCAAGAGCATTCTGGATTGCTTGAAGGTTGTTTATCTGGGTTGAGTCTATATTCAGGAAAAGTGAATTGCAGTAGTCAATTTTTGCATGGACTGTGGATATGGCGATGGTAGATGCAATTTTGTTGTCAAGCATAGAGCGATTCTGTGAAGGTCACAGATATGCATGAAGCAAGAGTTGGAAAGATGGGTGATGTGATCAGAAAAGATGAGGTTTTTGGTTTAGTTTCATCCCATCAACTAAAAAGGTGAGGACCACAGTGAAAATGTTCATTCATGGTCATAATTTTGACAAGAATGGTATTTCTCCTACAGGACATATAGTCCAATTTGCAGGCAGTAGAAATGCACTATAAAATCAAAAGATCTAGGCTGTGTAGAGAACACCACGCTGTTGCGTCCAAGATCAGCAGTCAACATGAAGGCAACTACAACCCCCGCCAGAGGTCGCCATTACGACATCGGATAACATGCTAGGCCCTCCGATGAGCCTATCTTGGGAGGAAGATGTGAATCCCCCACAAACTCTGACAGCGACAGTGAAGGACATGTATAGGGGATAGACAATGCAGCTGTATGGTCGTGTATAAACACCCCTTATACATTTGACGATCCCCGGGAAGGGGGTCATGTTCAATGAACTTGGATAAAAGGGGAAGCGCTCAGGCAATTCGGGAGGATTAAGATTCGAATGGAATGAAGGAGAGATCGGACAGTGAACGCCGGCTAAGAAGAACTCTCCATATTGAACGCTAACTTTCCGCTAGTTTTATTAACTAATATATTTTTATTAAAATATCGCTTGTGAACCCAACACGTCTCGTTCCTGTGATATGCGCCCAGTCCAAAAAACAATGAAAAAGAACTAATGTTTGACAAAGGGTAGCATATGGTTTTATCTTATCTTATCCTGCCAGATATTTTGTCAGTATCTCAAAGCAAATATTTATTTTGATATGTCAAAAATTAATTCTTTAGAGTATCATCTGTCTGATAACATTATACATGAATTTCATCATTGGGAACGTGTAGTGCTATATCTCGTGGATGCATTATGAGATCTCCGATAGGTGTATTGATGTCCTCCCATTCATTTGTCATGCGACAGTCAGAGGATAAATCTTGCGATCTTGGCTTGACCCCAAATTCGGACTTTGAAAATTGCCCAAAATTTCTCCACTTAGATGCAGAGATATAGGGTAAAGCTGATATAGGATAAGCTGAAGCACGACATCTTAGCATCTCCGATATGTTTAGCTCCTGCACAAACAGCCAATGAGC
The DNA here is from genome assembly GCA_964023275.1 of Norana najaformis. Classification (NCBI taxonomy): domain Eukaryota; kingdom Metazoa; phylum Annelida; class Clitellata; order Crassiclitellata; family Hormogastridae; genus Norana; species Norana najaformis. The sequence continues at coordinate 16,026,652 of OZ029915.1, forward strand.
TGGCTTTGCAGTTCCAATCTACTTTAAATAAGATTCTTGACAGGAAAATTCCTTTTAGAACTAAGAGAGTAATAGAGCACACTGCAGTCTTGGTTTAACTCTGCCATTTCTGAAGCTAGGCATCGCAGAAGTCAGAGCATTGGTGGCACTGGTGGTGCTACTCTCACCTTCCCTTCGACTGCATGAGGTTCAAGCATCAGTGCAAACTTGTGTACAAACTTGCTTCATCTGCCAAATCTGCATATTTAACAAATTTAATTGGTGAAAGTTCTACATCACCAAAAAACTTTGTGGATAGCTCTGAATAAGTTATTACAAGTTACATACAGAGAAGCTAGATTTGTCCTCTACTGTGTTATCAGCTACCCAAGAGCTAGCCGGTAAAAAGAGTGCTTTGATGTGCTAGGCCCAACCATCACATCAACTACCAATTTCTCATTAAGTGACAGATCCTTCCCATCGGCTTTTGCTCACACCATAGTTAAAGAAAACTTGTGTTAAAGAAACCTGCTCTCGACCCCAGTGACCTCTCCAATTAAAGACCTATCTCAACTATGAAGTTTTTATATAACATTCTTGAATGGGTAGTCAAAAATCATATGCAAACTGACTTATCTTCCAACTCATTACTATCCTCCTTTCAGTCTGCATACTGTAAGTTTCATTCAACAGAATCGGCCCTTCTTACTGTTCATAATGACATCATGTGCTAAATGGATAAGGGTAGGATGACAGCACTTGTTCTTCTTGACTTGTCTGTTGCTTTTGATACTGTTGACCATTCTCTTCTTCATCATCTCCAGCATTGGTTTGGTGTTTCTGGTCCCACCCTAAATTGTTTTGCTACTTATATTAGCCCATGAACTCAATCAGAATATTTAAACAGTTATTATTCATCTAGTGCTTTGTTGGCATGTGGTGTTCCATAGGGTTCTGTACTTGATGCTCTTTTGTTTACATTATCAGGGATATCATTTATATGCTGATATTACTCAAATTTACATTTCATTTGACAGTTTGTCTTGTCACTGATCTGTGCAGCTGTTGCCCGATGCCTTTGAGGAGGTTCAGTCTCAATGGCGGTTAATAAACTCCTCCTTAACCCATCAAAGACTGAATTTCTACTACTGGGCACCCCACAACAATTTAAGAAGTTTGAATGGCTTAAATTCTTAAAGTTGGGAGACTCACGTGTTGAGCTTACTGACCCTGCTTATGACTTGGGCATTGCTTTTCATTCTACCATGTTTCTCACAAACTATGTAAATGGTATTTGTAAGTCGTCATACATTTATATTCATGAGATACACAGAATTAGGTGCCATGTTCCCACGTCCTCTAGAATATCTTTGGCAAACACATTGTTCTCCAATCGGAAAACAATCACCCAACTCTCCTTCATATGTCACTGTGCATTGACTGACACCATAAAAGCTCTTGGTGACATCAATTATCCTTGCTGGAATTCCATAGCTCTTCATTAATTATCTTCCAAAGCAATTCTTGTTGAACACTGTTGAAGGCTTTTTAAATCAATGAATTTAATCAGTACAGGAGTCTCCTACATTAGAGTCTTCTCAATTATCTGTCTAAGTGTGAAAATTTGTTCGCAGCAGGACAACCCTGCTCTAAATCCTGCCTATTCATGTCTCAGCCTTTTGTCTATAGCAATCTTCACACAATTCAGCATCACTGAGACCATAATCTTTCCAGGTATCGACAGTAGGGTGATGTCGCTTGAATTTCAGCATTCTCTAAAATCATTCTGCCCATTATCCATATGGTGTTGCATAACTTTATCAGCTCTCTTATCACTGTTTCACCCGTTTTTAACATCATTTTGGCTTTTATTTCATCACTTCCTGCAGCCTTTCAATTTTTAGACTCTTGATTGCCTTTCGTTTCTCACCTTCATTTATATCTTCTATATCTATTTCCAACTCATCAACTTCCTCTTCCCAGTCTAAGCTTCCAAGTTGTGCTGTTGTTCTGGACAGTTTCGTATACTCTCAAATTGTTCCCTTCCTACATCTGATCTGTTCTTCATGCATTTTTTCATCTTTCCATTGATCTTTTTTATTGGGAGGGTCTGCACTCCCGTGTTTCCTGAAAGTTCCTACACTATACAAAAGAACGTTTTTGAATCTCCTCTTCTTCCTGCATCTTCTGCTTCAGTTGTTCTTTCAAGATGTACTTACTTTTGTCATGTCTACATTTCCTCTTAACTTCGTTATCCTTTTCTCTGTATGCTTTATTTAGTTCTTGTTGGCTTACTCCACTTGTCTATAGCAATCTGCTCCATTTTCTGCCTAAGAAATTTCCTTTCACCTATTGCCTGCCATCTTTCTGTTAAGATTCATGACTCCTTCTTGCATCCTCTCTTGAAACCCAGAATCTTTTCTCCAGTATTTATGATTGTGTTGCTCCACGTCTCCCATTTTGTATCACTGCTGGTCTCATCTACATCCTCACAAATCTCCAAGATAATAAACCTGTTCTTTAATTCCAACTCACATTGTTGTTGTACTGGTTTTTCTTTCAGGCTATCAGTATTTATGAGCATTCTCCTCTTCTTTTCTGGTAGTTTATTTAGTTTTATCTTTATTTTGGCTATCAAAACATTATGGTCTCTGTAGATCATGAAACCTCTCAAAGATGACATTCACCTCCCAGATACACATAAGTGGTCTATTTGGTTGCATGTATTGCTGTCAGGTGACCTCCATGTGAACTTGCATATTTTTCAATGTTGAAAAAGCTCCCTCCAATCTTTAATATATAATGCTGCAGAGGTTCAGTAATCTTTCTCCATTATCAGATCTTTCATCTCTCCCATATGCCCACTTCCCAATTGTTTATTTATTCACATCCAATTTGCAGTTTGGATTCAAAAAAGGGTTGTGCTGTTCACAAGCACTCCTTGCAGTCACAGCAGTAGGGGATTATTTTACACAGCCCCTCCAACCCTGGAAAGACCTTATTACAAAGACTGGTTGCGAATGGAAGTGAGGTGTCGTGAAGGTGAAGAAGAGTGCTGTCAAGGGGGAGAACAGTGCTGTCAAAAACTGAATTTATGCTCCTGGGCACTCCACAGCAGCTTAAAACGTTTGAATGGCTTAAATCTTTAAAACTGGGTGATTCACTTGTGGAGTTGGTTGGTGCTGCTCGTAACTTGGGCGTTATTTTTAATTCTACAATATCTCTCACCAACTATAAAATGGAATTTGTAAGTCATCGTATATGCATATTCGTCACATTCACAGATTCTGGCGATAATATTTCTAGCAAACGCACTGGTCTCCAGTTGCCTTGATTACTGTAACTTGCTTCTTACCCATATCACAAAGACAAACATGCAGAAGCTTCAAAGAATACAGAACTCTTTGGCCAGAGCCATAACTGTTACATCAAAATATGAGCATATAACCCCTGTACTTAAATCCTTGGATTGGCTTCCTATTCAGCAAAGAAATTGTTGTTTAAATTGGGGCTTATAGTTTACAAAACACTGAACTCTGGACAACCACAATACTTAAAATAAGTCCTTATTCCTCAAACTCATCAATATTCAACCAGGTTATCTGAATACCTTTTTCTTATTGTGCCAGAAACTAGAACTGTTCTTGGTAGGAGAGCTTTTTTGGTTGCTGGACCGAATTTTGGAATTCTCTTCCACATCAGTGTGTCATGCCCAGTCTCTTATATCATGACTCGAGAATCGCTCTACACAAGCTCAACAACACAAGAGCAGAATGCTATGGTTCCAGATCGACAGTGTCAAACTATTCATTTCCACTGAACTCCAGTTAACGTTGCAGTATATACTCTCTTCGATGTACAATAATTCTCCGTAGTTGTAGTGAATAAATTTAGAAACACCCTTCCTGGCTCGAGTGTGAATACATCACAATCCTGCCTAATGACATCACAGTGTAGCAGGGTCATGACAGGTTATCAAGAAAGGTTCCCAGCTGCTATCCACTGCCTGGTTAGCAAACCTCTCTTCTAAGTAGGCGGCAGTGCATTTTCAGTACCTGGCTCCTTCAGTCTATCAATGCTGAATCGAGGCTTTGCTGGAAAACTTCTTCTCCGATATCTGAATTTGACCTCCAGCCTGGCCACAACTGCTCTGTGGTTGGTGTCAAACTTCATGCCATGTGGTACACGGCAGTTTTGCAGCAGCCTCTATCTGATGTTGACAAGGATGTGATCCAGCTCCTTCCTGGTATATCCGTCATTTGAATATCATGACATTTGGTGTATGTCTTTGCGCAGGAACCATGATCCGCTTATCCTGAGACCTGCTTCAAGGCAAAAGTCAATCAGTCGCTCAGTGGTGTTGTTCACTGTGCCGCTTCCAAATGGCCCCAGTACAAGCCCACAGCCTGTCCAGCTTGGAACTGCATTGAAGTCTCCCAGGCACATTACCATGCTACCTTTCTTGACTATCGCCACTGCCTGTTCCAGAGTCCTGTAAAAGGCATCCTTGTTTGCCTTGGATGCCTCATTAGTTGGCGTATATGCTGATACAATGGTCAGATCTCCCAGGGAGTATCTGAAATGGGTCAGCAGTACTCTGTTGCTTACTGCGTACCAGAATTTGAGTGCACCCGACACCATGTGGCCCATGGCCAAAACAAAGCCTGACTATCTCACTGAGCCCTCTGGTTGGCCCAACCATCTGATGGTATAGCCGTCAACCATCATCTCTCCTGCATCCAGCCATTGGACTTCCTGAAGTCCCATGATTTGGATGCCAGCACCTGGGAACTTCCTAGTCAACAGGCAAGCAGCGCTGGGTCCTGTCAAAAACCTCACAATCCAGGTCCCTACCTGATGGCATCAATCGATGACACACCAAATTCAAGCTGCCAATATTCAGAAAGTCAGTTCATCAGGCATAAATCAAACATGCACACCAATCCTTTTCAATTTTCATCGTTATCTTCATAAAATTAGCAGAATAAACATAGTTCCAAATACATGAAGGGAAAGTATACAACTAACCTTTATTTTGTACATAGCCAACACCAACTGTGATAGTGCAGAAAGCTGCATTTAAGTGAGTAGATTTAAACCGTACAAGATACTACAGATTAAAAGATATTGTGATCTAGAAGATTATCTTGACCAAATATCTAACCTGAGCTTCAGGTTGGCTGGAGCCAAGAGAAGCAGCTCCACGCTTCATGAATTCTGTGAGACGTGTGATGGTGCTGACTGACTCCTTGGCAGCAGATGCCAGTTCATCCTGGTTTGATCCTGCACCAGCCACCAATTTCTTAGTATTATCGACCAAGACTTTGGCTGTCTTCAAGATGGCCTCCCTAAGCATAAACATCAGTAAAAGTAATATATGACAGGTGGATAATATTTTTCCTAAAAAGTTAAATCAGTTAATCTGCTGATGAAAACCTATATTTTCATCCCATCCTCTGTGTTCTTATCATTTTGTACTACAAGTGTCTTACAAACCTGGCCCTCGTTGATATTTTGCCATGCAGTATTAATCATTGCCTTGCTCATTCAGTCGAAAAATCCACATTTCTTTGCTGCACTTACTTTTCAGCCTCTAAAATTTAATATGTTGCTTGTTTTCTATCTTTTGCATACGTATTGGCAGGCTTCCACTCAGGAATTCATGTAGACAGAGAAAAAAACAATGATTGCTGAAGAACAGTAACCAACTGAACAATGGCAGACCAATATAGGGCTTAGTCTGAGTTTAGTCTGGTATAAGAGACAGATGTCTGTCTAACTGTACTAACTACTACTAATACTAAAAAGAATAATAATGAAAGTCCTCATGGCTTATAATGAAAAGAGGCCACTCATTTTATAAAATTGTGAGTTTTCCTAATTATACACATTTATTTGATTTTATATTTTGTGCTATTTCTTGTTCTAATTTACTTATACACAGGTGGTTTTTCTAAAAAATATTGCCTAATTCCAAATATAACTTTTTTCCTGAATACCTTTAATGTTCCATTTTTACGAACAGTTGTGTTACATATATAGATGGAAGCGTTCTGTAGCGAATGCCAGTGAAAACCCAATTTCGATATTTGTAGTCCCTTTTCATATGTGGCATCATAAATATCTGGCCTAAAATGCCACAACTGTAAACACTTGTATGGCATCTTACATTGCTCACACAACAAATGAGACGGGCCCTGGCAGAACAGGCTGCTATACATAAAACATAAATACACTCAGCGTTGCCAACTACACATCTTTTTCTGGCTATTGCCTTTGAAACACTAGGCCTGATTAACTCAGCCAGAGTTGATTTCAGCTGTGAAGTTGGTCGTCACCTTTGGACCATCTTTGAAGAGTCACAAGATTTCAATTTCCTTTTCCATTGCCTTTCCATCTGTATCCGGCATTATAACCCCAAAGCATTTCAAGGCATGTTTACTGATGTTGCAGATGATACCTCAATTTTCAGATACCCATTAACAGCTTCTAGCATAAGTTCTTGTTCCTGAGGGATTACCAGGGTTGTTAATATCATGATACATTACCATTATCATTTGGTATTGCCAATATTTTGTCATTATAACAACAAGTATTGCAATAATTTTATTTTGATGATAACACTTGTGGATCACCGATAGATTTTCGCCATTAAACTAGCAATACTCAATATCAATACTTTTTTCTGCTATGTATGGTTTCCTATTTGATTTTCTATAAGAAGCTGTTATCGGCAAAGTGTGATGTGCCGTTGCCAATAATTCATGACCCTTTTTGTTCTATTCTGAAGTCTACGGTTTCCAATTACCACTACTGCAAACAACGTCATTGACTGGAAGTACATCCTTTCGTGATCAACGACAAGGCTGGGTTAGTTTAGTTGATTAATGTTTGTGAAGTTGCAGCTTCAAAATTGTTTGTGAAGTAAGTTAGATATTGAAACGAGCAGGCCTGCTGAAATGATGAAAGCTGAAGTGACATCAGAGCAAGTGATTACAGGCTTCAAATATGCCAATCCTAGTGAATCTGAGTGAAGATTCTTATTATTGGTATATGAAATGCACCAAGAGTGAAATGAGCAAACCTTTCTCTGCCAGAATCGATCGCAGCAAATTTAATGAAACAAAAAATTTCAGTTGGCACATTTATTTTACTAAATGCTGTTTATAATATAATTTTCAAAGTTGCTACATTTAAAATTTACTAAGGCTGTCATTGCAATTTGGCACTGACTACTTACATCTGCTTTATTGACACTGTATAACCCAGATGTCTGGCTTATGTATAGGTTATGCAATTGCTGTGGGATAGATGTTTTGCAAGGGAAGAAGGACCTGAGTTGGATTCCTGCTGTCAAAGTTTAGTGTTGTGAAGAAACAGTTACAGAGCTTTTTAGAACAGTTGGATGGGTCATTAGTCTAAGCTCTGCTTGCTGGAACTGAACACAGGTTAGATGAAATCTTTACCATCTATGCACTCCTCTAAACAGCATGCATTTGAAATGATAGTATTCTTACGTCTGGAGAAATGATAGGATGCACTATGGTAACTACTGAAAAGTATGTTAATTAGATTATACTTCAATACTTTTTGTTAACTTTACTATGTCTGTATTTTATGGACAATATAGGATAACCTACTTAGCGAAAAGCACTGGTGAAAATATTGATGTTGGTACTGCAATACTTTTAAGAATCAGTACTGGTACTGGCATTGCCAGTATATTTATAATGAAGTATTGGTATTGGTAATACATTTTTCCAATATTGTTAACAGCTCTGGTGGTTACATTTTCCTTGGGGAAAAAACAACAACAACAACAAAAATAATAATACTAATAATAATAATAATAATAACATATTGGACGATGATGATGATGATGATGATTATAATAATAATAATAATATTTAAGGCAGATTTAAGGCAGTTTCTTCACCACACTCTGGCAACTGGCTTTTGGCGTTGCCCATAAGTGCCTGCGGCTTGAGGCTAGACGATGAGGCTGTACGCATCGCAACAGGCCTAAGACTTGGGATAGACTTGTGCGCCCCTCACGTTTGCCCCTGCGAGTTTCTGGTAACTGCGGACGGCTCGCACAGTCTAGCATGCCCTTTAGGCCCAGGAAGAACAGCAAGACATGCCTGTATCAATGACATCGTGTGGCGTGCCCTTGTGAAGGCTGGCTTTCCATCAACTAAAGAACCAGCAGGATTGGTTAGGTCCGACGGCCGACGACCTGATGGAGCAACCCTCATTCCTTGGGAAGGGGGTAAATGCTTGACCTGGGATGCCACAGTAATCGACACTCTGGCAGTCTCTTATCGATCCAGAACAGCCGTGGTCGCAGGTGCTGCTGATGAGATCGCAGCAGAACGAAAGACCTCAAAATACAGTGATATTCTCTCGACACACTGCTTCGTCCCTCTGGCCTTCGAGACTCTAGGCCCCATAAATCAGAAAGGCTTTAGCCTCATCAAGAAAATCGGTCGCCATTTAACCCAAGTATCGGGAGACAAGAGGGAGACTTCTTTCCTGTTCCAAAGCCTCTCCATTGCCATCCAGTGATCTAACGCGATTGCCTTTAATGGCACATTCTTGGAGCCAGATTTAAGCGAAGACTGGCAATTCCAGAGAACAATCACCGGCCGGAAGACAGCCTCAGATCAGTGCGACAAACATTCTACCCATTCAGACCATGCTTCTTCGCTCCCTCATAATTTCCCTTGTCTTCTACCTGACCGGGAACAGTTGTCTCCTCGCGACCTTCCATCGATGGAAGAAGAAGCGATTGACTCCAGCTATGACAGAGCATTTACAATGGTTAACAGGAGAATCGACGAACGTTATCTGAAGGATTTAGTTAAGAAGAAGCAATCAGACGAATTCATGATCTCAGAACTCGCCCTCGACGCAGCGAGCGAGAGTACCCAATCGCAAATCAAGTTCTTCATCGACAACAATACAACGAAGAACAAGACGGCTGAAATCAAAGAAGGAGAGAAGGGCGTGCCTGAAGCCAAGATTAAAGAAAAGGAGAGAACCTGGAACAGGTCGTCGAGACCCAGCCGACGGGCCCCAACCGATCCTCTGGGTCAAGGAGCCACACCGCCTGTCGAAGGTCAGCCGGCGGGTCGAGGAGACGTCGACGCTCGGGTCAGTGAAGCCCACGACGCAGGCGCCTTCAAAGCAGATGATGACGGCGATGAAGAGGAGGGATTTGGTGGTGCTGGATGTTCGTCCGATCCACACCGGAAGTTCTTGCGCTCCATCGAAGAAACGCCCACAGAACGCTCTACACTTACGCGACCGCTAACTCAGGGTTGCTTCTTCACCACGGTGCTTACAGACAAGATTACGAGATTCGGAGGTGCAGCTAGTCGACCTGTTTCCAGTGCGCCAGCCTGGATGCCACAGCAGCTCTACTTGCTCCAGCAACAATAGATTTGTTTCATAATTGAAAATGTTCCGACACCCTGGAAGGCGTTTATAATAATAATAATAATATTAATAATAATAATAATAATAAGACACACGTGCACCCATTGAGGGCCCTTCCTTCGTTCCTAAAGGATGACGTCGACAGCCAGAAGTGAATGCATAGGTTGATGGGAAAGGTCAAGTGCAGATTCCAGGTCAGACAGTTCAAGGTCAGACAGAGGACGGTTGTGGTGAACTTCCACCTAGACGTCACCTTCGATGGACCGTGACCGGTGCGGATCGGATGAACATCCTGCTCCTCCAACTCTCTCCTCTTCGTCGTCACCATCGTCTCCTTCGATGGCAGCTGCATCGTGGGCTTCGCTGGTCCGAGCGTCGGCGTCTCCTCGACCTTGACTCGCCGGCTGACCTAGGTCAGGCATTGCGGCTCCTTGATCTTGAGGACCGGTTGGGACCAGTCGGCAGGGTCTCGTCGAACAGCTCCAGGCTCGCTCCGTTTCTTTAATCTTGGTTACAGGCACCACCTTCTCTCCTTCTTTAATTTCGGCTGTAGACGCCTTCTTCTTCATTTTATTCTTGTCGATGAAGACCTTAATTTGCGACTGGATACGCTCGCTCGTTGCATTGAGTGCTAGTTCTGAGATCGTGAATTCGTTTGACTGCCTCTTCTGAACTAAATCCTTCAGGTCTCGTCCATGTTTTCTACTGTTAACCTTTGTTAACCCTTCGTCCTGACTGAAGTCAATCGCTTCTTCTTCCACCGATGGAAGGTCACGCGGAGAAACCTGTTCTAGGTCAGGCAGAAGACAAGGGAAATGACAAGGAAGCGAAGAAGCATGGTCTCTGGTAGAATGTAAGCAACATTGAATTGAGGCTGTCTTCCGGCTGGTGATTGTTCTCTGGTATTGCCAGTCTTCACTAAAATCTGGCTCCAAGAATGTGCCGTTGAAAGCGACTGCGTTAAAGCGCTGGAGAGACGCCGAAACAGAAAAGAAGTCTTCCTCTTGTCTCCTGACACTTGAGATAAGTAGCGACCAAGTTTTTTATGAGGCTAATGCCTTCCTGATTTGTGGGGCCGAGAGTCTCGAAGGCCAGAGGGACAAAACAGTGTGTTGAGAGAACATCGGAGTAGTTTGCAATTTTTCGTTTTGCTGCGATCTCTGCAGCAGCACCTGTGATCATGGCTGTTCTGGATCGGTACGAGCCTGCCAGAGTGTCAATTATTGTAACGTCCCAGGTCAAGCATTTACCCCTCTCCCAAGGAATGAGGGTTGCTCCATCAGGTTGCCGGCCGTCGGACCTAACCAATCCTGCTGGTTCTTTAGCTGATGGAAAGCCAGCCTTCGCAAGGGTGCGCCGGACGATGTCACTGATCCAGGCGTGTCTTGCTGTTCTACCGGGGCCCAAAGGGCAAGATTGACCGTGAGAGCCGTCTGCCGTGACCAGAACCCCGCAGGGGCATGCGTGGGGGGCGCACAAGTCTATCCCAAGTCTAAGGCCTGTTGCGATGCGTACAGCCTCGTCGTCTAGCTCAAGCCGCAGGCACTTACGGGCAGCGCCAAAAGCCAGTCGCCAGAGTGTGGTGAAGAAACTGCCTAAAATCTGGCTTCGTGGTATTCGGATGTTACTGAGGCTCTGACGGTTGCCAGACTCTTTTGGATAAGTTGGCGGTCCCAAGTTGCCTGTTTATGGGATATTGGGGCTTCAGGATTGGGGGCATTTAATTCGGCTGACCAGCGGGTCCGGGCTTGTTCCAAAGGGCCATACAGGGGCAGGTCGCAAGAGGAAAGAATGGAATCCTGTAACATCGTGGTGCCTGCGGCTGAAGCCAAGAAGGCGGGAAGTGCCAGCGAGGACATGCGACGTATACCAAGACCTCCGTCTCGGACAGGTAAAGATGCCTGATCCCAGCTCTGATCAGTCAGAGCCAAGTTGAGCATGTTGGTGAGGCCTTTGTGCAGCAGTTGATCGAATGTGTCAAGAGCGGGTTGTCCATGCAAGGTGTGCAGTGGAGTGTGTGGAGCAGGGTGCAAGAGGTTAGTGAGTTGCGAAGAATTATGGCATCATGCGTAGATATGGAAGCCAGACGGTCAATCCCTAGTGATAGTTGTACGCATCGCTTCTCCAGTGCATCCCTTAGAGCTCCGCCCGTGGAAAGAGGTGCGCCCAAAAGATAGGCATTGTCAGAAGGTGTGACCGTGAAACAGTCTAGAGGAGATGGCAGGTTGCTAGATTGGATGTGTGTTATAACTTTGCATTTATTGACATTAAGTGTCAAACCCATTTCCCCCGCGACCCTGATAATAGAGTCAACATCTGCCGCCACTATGTATGCTTTCCCACCCAGAGTGAGGTCATCCAAATAGCCAAGGCACAGAGGAGAAGAAAGACCTGTCAGAAGCGGCTGAATGGGGAGGCAGAAGAGAAGTGGACCGAGGGGATCTCCTTGTTGTGGACCTGTTTGTGAGAGTATTGTAAAATTGCCATATTTCAGAGAGGAAGGTCTGGAATAAGCCAAACTGCATTAGGGGTAGAGTTCCGGAATGACGTCCGATATTGCTGCCAGCATGTGAGTGCGGTTAAGGCTATTAAAGGCATCGCTGAAATCAAGTTTGACCAATACTGAGTCGGGGGATAAGTCAGTGAGAAAGCACCTGGTGGGGTGCACTGCCGCCTCGCAACCCCCTGGAGTCCCAACTCTTAGTTGGAAAGGAGCGAAGTAGTCAGACAGCTGAGCAATGGCGAAAGCATTAGCGCATTTGGAAGCCCGGCATCTCCAATAATAACCAATGGCAATCGGCCAAACTCCCCCCGATCTCTTCCTGAGGGCGTACAAGGTGCCCCCAAACAAGTATCGGCTAATGTCGTCTGGACATATCCCTGTTAGCAAAAGGTTCGTAAGGGAAGTTAGGGATGTCACTAGGTTAGGGCCGACCTCCTTGCAGTTTATAAGTCGAGGATGTGCTGGGGGCGAATTCCGTCAGGACCGCCCGCCGAACCCGTCGGAAAGGAACGGACTGCATGCAAGACCTCGCCTTCGGTTACGTGAAGAGGGGGCATGTCTGGAGCTGATGGTAATGTATTTTGCGTGTCTCGAGGCGGAGGATGCTTTGCACGCAGTTCCTCAGCAGATTCCAAGTCGGCTTGAATGAGGAGATCATCAGAGCATAGAATTCTAACAGCGGCGCGTAAGTTACCATCCTCAAGTTTTGCAGAAACCGCCTTTGCAATGCCGTCTGTGTCTGATCTTGCGGTTGAGCGTCTAAAGGTCAGTCCTGCCTCTGTGGTGGGGATGGAAAGCGAGCTCCTGCTGCCATCTGAGACTGAAAGGCGTCCATCCTCTTCTTGATAAGGTGGGTTAGGTTGTGTCTCTTGCCCCCTCTTGTTGGATGTGCGAGAGAAGAGCAACCGAAAACCATCAACCTAATCCAGGCGTCCCGATCTAGTGGGTTGCGAATGATGTTGTCAATGATTGTAATCAGTAGATTAGCCATTCCGGCCTTGCCCCCCTAGGAATGTGCTTAATCAGGCTGCCCGGATAACTTGGATGGTCAAGGTGAAAATCCGCCGACAAAGGGACTTGATCAGTGCATAATAATAATAATAATAATGTGGCAGCATTGGTGTAAAGAAAGTAAGATAATGCAACCAGACCTGAATCTCTGGCACAAACAATCTTACTGGGATTGGCCATTAATTCAAAAGGTTGCTACCAATCTCAAAGCCTCTCTCACTGATGCATACCATCAAGCACGCTTCAAAGCGATATCAGCACTGCACGCAGGAGACTGACTTTTTGCTCTACCCATCACCACATCCGGCCTTAGACTGGACGATGGGGCTGTGAGAATTGTTGTAAGCCTTCGCCTGGGAGCAAGTATTTGCGAACCACACAGATGCCAATGCGGATCACTTGTGACAGCAGATGGATCGCATGGCCTTTCTTGTGGCTTGGGCCCTGGTCGCTTCACCCGGCATGCCGTCTTGAACAATCTAATCTGCCGTAGCCTTATTCATGCGGGTTTCCCTACAATCAAAGAACCCGTAGGCCTATCCAGAACAGACGATAAAAGACCCAACGGGCTTACGCTCATTCCATGGTGTGATGGCCGCAGTCTGATTTGGGATGTCACTCTGACTGACACCCTGGCTGCTTCTTATTTGGCTGCTACTTCTATTTCGGCCGGTGGATCAGCGGAGCTAGCAACATCTAGAAAAACATCAAAATATAACCCACTTCTGTAGCAATATTATTTTGTTCCTCTCGCTTTTGAAACTCTAGGCCCAAATAATAATGCAGAGCTCACTTTCATAACTGAGCTTGGGTGCTCTCTGATGCTGGTTTCTGATGACAAAAGAGAAACATGCCATCTGTTTCTATGCCTGTCAGCTGCCATCCAACAATTTAATGCTGTCGCCTTCCAAAGCACTTTCTCTATGCCAAAACTTGACAAGTTTTAGCCAACCCAGACAGTTTTTTTCTGGAGCATTTTTAATAAGTCCTGAGGGATCATAAATACCTCGGGCATAAAAAATAATAATGCTAGGGCCAATGGTGAAGAGCCAGAAGGATGGATGATGCAGGTCATCGATGCTTCTCAGATGGTGTCTCATAGAAAACACTGGAAGGAAGACAACGGGAAACATATCCCTAATTATCCCAAGCATGATGAAAACAACAACGAATAAAATATTATTTTTCTAGTATGGCCCTTTAAACAAAAGGAAGGCTTATTTCAATCTATGCCTATTGTGATTTTAGCTCTGCATTTTATTGTGGTGTTGTCTTTTGAATCCTGCTTTTGGCCGGTAAGTGCACTTCTCTGAATTCCAGTCCAACCTGAAAGCGTTTTCATAGCTTTTGTTGCACATTTCACTGGAATTCTTCTTGACTGGAATTGTGAAACACAGTCTCTCTGATATTATGGCTTGGGCATGCATATGACCCCTTAAGCTTCTCAGTTATGTTCCCTTTCTCAACCACTAACGAGACCAAGGCATATGCAATACAGTGCCACCAGACAACTTCTTATGGCTGATGGCTGATTCACAGGTGAAATCCTATCCTGTTCTGAATAGGTTGCCCCTCTCTGTAAGCACAAAGCATGCTCTCCCAGACTTAGCTTCCCTCCCTCTAGTTTCCTTGCAAATTGCATCACCCACTGCTTCAAACTCTGTTACAATGCAGACTGCTCCTTCTCCTCCTCTACTCAACATCACTCACCCTTCCCAACATGGAGGCCTAACCAAACAAACACAAAGAAGGACTCGACCAGCAGTTGTCAACTTAATAATTACCACAACAGATAGGACTACTCTGGACCCTTATAGGCAGGACAATATTGGTCGCACTTCTGCTTTTTGGAGTCTGTAGTGACAGTTTGTTGGCTGTCTAAACTATATAGACAAGCTGTGTTGGATAAGCTTAATATGATGCAGAGAGAAGGCTGTTTTTATTTAGTCTGTAGGCAACTACACTCAATCAGTTTAAACAGATTTTATGCCCAAACTAGGTCAACTTACTAATAATTCCTTTGGGCAGTTTGACTAGCTCGACCAGCATTTATTACCTCAATGCTAAATTTTATTGAGACCTTAATACTAGCTTCCCCATAGTTCTTGCATTGGCAAAGACACTGGTAGGTGCGGATACAGCTTGAAAGTGCCTTTCATCCAACTGTATAACACATTGGTAAATACTGAAGATTTAATGAAGTCATCATTGATTTGCTATTTCTGAAGCTTGTTTATAGACCTGGAAGGATGCGCCTTCTCACCATGTAAACTTTTCTTCCCAGAAGTCTTAAGAAGGTTTGCTTTACACAGCCACCGTAACTATATCAAACTCAGCAATAATGTTCCTTCTTCTGATTATGAACGGCTAAATCTTCTTAACATCGCTGAGAGTTTGCTGCATTCATTGACATGATGGTGCTAACACTTCGCTATCATCATTACAAATAATCGATCACAGCAGCCGATTCACATCAATAGATCTAGTTCATGGTTCCATTATACATTCAATTAACTACCAATCTCATAGTTTTTGCTGAAGATGGACTCGAGTTTACAGAACTTTATTTTCCTTGCCCATTAAATGATCTCTGGTCAACTGAAGAATTCTCCTGTTATATGGTCACTCTTAACCCTTTGAACCCGATGCTCCCCAGCCATTCGGCACATATATCCGAGGTTCCTGGGGAATTTTGGACCCAAAAATATTTTTTACATTTCTACTTTGAAAAGTTATAAAATCTTATAAACTGACCCACAAACACGTCAAAACACATAATTCATGACCATGAATACAAAATAGTGAGTTTATTTATGTATTACTTACGCACAGTTTCTCGCAACATAACTTTCCTGGTACAACAGCTTGTTGCTGTACAGTTCGGTAAATTAGGCTATCGCCAGAATTCAACTTTCGAATGATAATTCTCAAAACAGTTATTGCTACCAGTGCCAATGCACAGGAAAACTTCACAGGCTTTGTACCAATACACAGTTTTACAGCTTTAGGGTAAGTCCTTTTCCTTGGCCTCGGGATTGCTTCGCTTGGCCACCTTGTATATAATTATCTATGTTGGAAAAATCCATGATTTCTATAACTAGGTATCAAAAATCCATCATCCAGTAGAAGGGTGCGCCGTGTGTGCGCTAATTACGTAAAGGCGGGCTTAACGGCACGTCAGGAAATGAAGGTAGATGGTCAGGCCGGTTTTTTGGCATTTTGGATATATATGCCTAATTTACAAGCCGGTTTTCCAACCTGTCGGGTTCAAAGGGTTAAATGTCACAGATCATCTGCTTGACCAAACGATACAGTCTGCCTTGTTCTGGATACCAAACTTCAAATATCTGTAGGCTGTATCACTGTCTTTGCTTGATGAATAATCAGCTGTTCCCCAGGCCTAAAATTATTATATCATACCTAACATGCTGGTAGACAGATGTTGGCATAATTTTTTAAAATAAATACACATCTACCCTACCAGTGTAATTTCTAACAGTCCAGCTACCTGTAGATGAATTCTGAACACTAGAGGATATGTTACGGAGTCCATATCCTGGGCAGAGAAGGCAACAGACATAACATATCCTCATTTAAAAGAAAAGAGCAGAGATCTTTCAGACAGGTGGTGGGGGAGGTGTCTCCTACTCTAATCCAGCTAATGGATCAGAGTCTACCTATAGATGCCTAACAAAGCATCAGAAACCAACAAGGGCCATCTCTTCACATCCTCTGCTCAAAAGTCTAATGCAACAAGCATCATCTTGCTGTGGATATACAGTACTTTAACCAACATGTCTTCCATCAGATTCACTCACCTTCACGACAGTTGGAGGGTAAAGTGATTTATGTAATTAGCTCTTTCCCAGCCAGGTTGGACGACAGGCCTAATGGAATATGCCCTCTGTGTATACTTGCTGTCATTACCTTTGGGAATGTTGGGAATACCTTCGGGAGGTTGCTAATTACATCATTTACGGCAATAAAGAACAACTTGAAGCAAACTTGCCTCAACAACAATGTCATTTTCTTATTTGGGGAACCCTGTCTGCCCTGAGGAAGAAATTGGGGGTCTTTACCCCACTGCAATCAGCTATTACTGGAAGCATTTGGCATTCAAAATATCCAAACTTCTATGTGACCTCAGTTGGTTGCATTCATAGAGCTATGTTTTCTCCATTTTTTACATTCCAACTGTGCAAATGCCTTTACTCTTTTTGGGCTGTCCAGCTACTTTACTCCTCTACAACATAATGTTGGTAATTCAGGGGGTGCAAAGCTGCTGTGAATGCTGCCAAATGCTTCACGGCAGATCTTGCATAAGTTAGTTCTCGTTCAAACTAGACTTAAACAATGCAATTAACAATTTTTGCTGAGTGATGATGCTGACAGCATTTCTGAGTATATTCCTAAGCTCCACCCAAATTGTCCCTGGCCTACAGAAAACTATCAGTTCTTAAGTAAGGAGACTATTCACTTCAGTCAGTCTGGCCTCCAACAAGGTGATCTTGGTCCTTTCCTATTCTAGCTCTCCACTCAGCCTCTTTTATCCAGCTTCTGTGCTCTTCTCACCCAGACATGATGCTATAATTCTATTTTGCAGCTCTCTAAGTTCACCCACTCTTCTTCATACTCTCTGCTGCTTTCCATGCAAGAATTTTTCTCACTCCTTTTTGTGCATGCAGTTTGCTCATTTCTTCTCCAGTTTTACCACAGATATGTGTAGAAAAATGATACCATGTTTTTAAAACATAACTGACCAGTAACATGTCTAGGACTCACTTAGCCTTGTCTAAACTGATCTGATTTCTACTGTGCAAATACTTGTGCTGAGAGACAAGATTATGTCCACTTATCTATTGCACATGAATAATTTCATAAAAACCTGAAGATGTGTCATATAGTCCTTTCATAACAGCAGATGATGGATTTTGCAATACGTTATTCAATACTTGAAGGGCTGAAAACATACCTGTGATCAGCAAAAGACTCTCCTGGTTCGGCTTCAAGCATTCCAGTTGAGGCAAACATAATTGTTGTATCAAGGTCTGCAACAATTCCACTTATAGCACTTGATGCATTGATGCATGCCTGAGTGCCACGTGCACCTGTCTGAAGAGCCGACAGAACACAAGACACCTAAAATAAATCATACAGCTAAATGCAGAACACCGATTCTTGCCATGTCTGCAGCTATGTTTTGTCAATTCTGCCAATTTGGCAAATTCTTTATCTCTACTGTGAGGTGTTTTGGAGTTAACTTTTAATTCTGCATAGGATTTTATGTGTTTTTTGAAGGTATTTGATCGCATGTCACTGAAGCCACACTGCTGTTAGAACAGTCCACTTACTCAGAGAGACATTACTCTTGCATATGCACACATTAACATATTTTTATTAGAAATACTAAAACAAACTTAAAACAGCACTCCATATTACTTTTTAGGGTTGCTAAAGATTTAGTATTTTTACAGCACAATCTGAAATGTCCATCAAAACTTCACTCTCTAAACCTTGATGGCACAGCCAAGTGGTACTGAATACAATTATGCGCTCACTGTGGGCACAATTGTGCTACATTGTGGATCTTCTTACTTAATTAAGAAGTTGGAAGTTAGGGAACCAGAGTTCTTTCTACGAAAAATCTACACTTCCACTGGTTGTTTATGCTCATATAAAACAAGTGCAAACATGCTAGAACTGTAAGGTAAACAATATTTCTGATTCTATGTCTGAATATTTGCAAGTTTCAGTCACTAAACAAGAGATTTTGCATTCATTTTATGGCAATTCTGATTAGGAAGAAGAGCTTAAACAATTTTCTGCAGTTAATGGTAGCACATTTGGTGAAATAGCAGACTGATGTATTTTTTGAGCAATGATGAAGATGAAAATAATTGTTGGATATCTTATGGCCCCAACCAGCTTCCGTTAAGGTGGGTTGAATACTTTCAGAATGCATTAAGCCATCTGGCAACCTGTGAATAACAGTGATTCAACTCCAATTCATACACTTTCATATCTTTTACTGACTTACTGGCTTGGATCATTGCTGAAACCAATTTTCTAGCAACAGCTGCAAGCACTTTGTTGGACTACAAGATTAGCTGCAGCAATAAATTGCACATGCAATGATGTAGTAGAATAGTGGCCTACTGCTATCGAAACAACACAACATTTACATAGTTATATGTGTTTTAATAAAATTTCAATAAGAGGTAGACATAGATCAGTTCAGTGAGGAACTGGACTCAACATTGAAGCAAGTTCCAAAATGAGATGCCCTGTTGTTGATGGGGGACTTCAACATGAAAGTTGGAAAATGTACATCAAATGCATTCACAACTATAGTTGAACAAGTGGTTTGGGAGTGGGCAGTGAAGCAGGTGAGCAACTGCTGGATATTTGTTTGGATCATGAAATGAGTTTGTGCAACAAATGGTTTGAACATCACCCGCTGCCCTTGTACATGTGGACATCACCAGTTGGACTCAAACTGACTGATTACATTGCAATAGCATAGCATTGGAGATCTAGCATCAGGAACTGTAGAGTGTAGCCGAGGGTGGATTGTGATTCTGACCATCAGCTGTTAGTCATATGTTTAAAGGTTAGATTAGCTAAAAAGAAAAAACTGGAAGAGCCAAAAAGGTTAAATATAGAGGAGCTAAAGGATGAGAAGGCAGCAGCTTACATAGTGGAAGTTAAAACTTGTTTCGATATATTATGACTGGATGAAGGCGAGAGAACACCGGATGAACTCTGGCAAGAGACCAAGACAATTCTACCTGATGTAGCAAAGAATACATTGGGCTACAAGAAAGAACAGAATCAGAAACCATGGAAATCTGATAAAAGCAAAGACCCTAAATAGTACTGTGAGTTGAAAAGGGAGGTTCAAAGAAAGCTGTGAGAAGATAAACAAGTGCAGCTTGAGGTCTATGTGAGGAGCTAGAGGGAGCATATCGCAAGGAAAATGTGTGACATCTTTTTCAAACAGTCAGGACACTCACAAGGAAATTTCAACCTCAGCTGTTCTGCATCCAAACAGCATCAGGTGAAATGATCTCGGAGAATTAAAAAAATTGCGGAGGGTTGGAGTGAGTACTGTGAAGCATTATACGATGACAGTGAGGTGAAAGACATCAACAGGCAGTTACATGCAAACCAGCTCCATTAAAATCTGAGGTTGTTCATGCAATTGGTGAGACAGCAAGTGGCAAGAGCACCAGTCCTGATGAGGTTCCATTTGAGTTGTTCAAGCATGGTGAAGAAACAACCATGGAAAGGAAGTATTGAATACGTGAGGAATTACGGGAGACTGGGAAATGGCCAACAGATTGGACAACCTCAAATTTCATTCCCCTTTCAAAGAAAGGCTATATGAGGCAACACAAGAATTACCCAACCATAGCCTTGGTCTTGCATGCCAGTTAAATCATCCTAAAGATCATCCTGGAAAAGATTAGAAGGAAGACAAAATCTGAGGTGGCAGATGAACAAGCTGGATTTCACAGAGGAAGGAGAACACTAGACAAAGTCACAAATCTTAGAAACATCAAACAGAACACTAGAGAGCAACAGCAGTCCCTTTATATGTACTTAGTTGATTTTAAGAAGGCTTCTGATTGTGTCTCACATGAGACGGTTTGGCTGGTCATGACAGACATGGGTTAGCCTTTTGCTGGACTCTACTGTAAACAGCAAGCTAGAGTGAGAGCAGCCAGTTCCATGTCGAGAAAGGGGTTCGACAGGGCTGTGTGATCTCACTATACCTATTCAACATCCTGGCAAAGATGGTCATGAGGGAAGTGCTGGATGGTTAAGATGGTGGATCAAATAAGAGGGTGAAGAGTTACAAATCTCTGATATGCTGATGACACTGTTCTGTTGGCAACTCAGAAGCAGAGCAGTAGGAAATAGTGGATCTTCTTGACTGGGCAAGCAGCAACCAGGGTCTGTTGTTTAATGTGGACAAAAACAAGATCACGGCAACAATTGGTACAACCTGCAGCATCAGAGTATAAAGTAATCAACTGAAGCAGGTTGACACAATTGCATATCTTGGCTCACTTATAACCAAAGACTCTGAATGCAGTAAAGAGATTCTTATCATTGACTGGCAAAAGAACAAGATGTTGGGGCAGCATTAAAGAACGTATGGATAAGTCATGGCGTACTGTTTGCAACAAAGATACGACTTCTGAAAGCTCTTGTAAGACCAGTGGCACAGTATGGCTGTAAGAGCTGGACCATAAAGAAAGATGAAGAGGAAAGAATCAATGCATTTGAAATGAAGTGTCTGTGGCAGATTCTTATAGTCCTGTGGACTGCCAAGAAGACAAATTAGCAAGTCCTTGTGACTGCAGAAATAGTGATGAGCCTGTTCGGATTAATAAAAATGAGGAAGCTTTCATACTTCAGAACAGTGGAGACTGTCTAAAGAAAGAGATCATCCAAGGCACAATTACTGGATCCCGAGCTCGAGGAAGCCCAAGGATCATATGGATAGACAACATCACATTGTGGACTGAATTATTGTTCAGCCAGTTATTAAAAAGGACAAGTGATAGAAGCAGATGGTACAGAATTGCCCAAAGTACAGCCAGTCCTTGGCTTGAGGATGGTTGAGGACAAGACAAGACAGGACTATTGCATCTCAACCTGTGAGGACACTATTGCTAAACTTTCAGGAAAGTCTGTTTTCACCATCATAGATTTAAAAAATGGATTTTGGCCGATTAAGATTCATGAAGCAAGCAGCTGTTTGTCTGTTTTCACCATCATAGCACCTTTAACATTCCCTTTCGTTGGTATTCTGTGATGCATATGCCTTTTGGAATCTCTTCAGAACCTGAGATCTTTCAGAAAAGAAGCAATGAGCTATTTGGTGACATTCCAGGTTGAGCATCATGTCTGATGGCCTGATCATAGATGCAACTGATGATTCTGACCATGATAGAATTCTAAAGCAGGTTTTGGATCAAGCACAACAAAATGGAGTGAAATTCAACTGAAAGAAAACACAGTACAAGGTTGGACAAGCTACATATTTGGGTCACATCATTTCTGGTACAGATGTACATCCAGATGATGTTAAAGATCAGGCCACAGTCAACACGCCATCTCCAACCAACCAAAAAGAGTTGCAAAGATTCATGGGAATGATAACTTACTTGTCTAAGTTTATACCAAACTTTTCCTCCCATACAGACATGCTGAGGCCGATTTAAAAAAGGATGTAGCATGGCACTGGACTGATAGTCACAATAATGCCTTGCAAGTGATCAAGAAATTGATAGTGAAGCAACAACATTGAAATATTATGATTCAAACAAAATGCTGATGATACAGACTGATGCATCTTCCACAGGTCTTGGTTTTGTGTCTACTGCAAGATGGACAGCCTGTGCATCCAGATCTTTACCTGCAGCAGACTTCTGGAATCTCTTCAGAACGCTTTAAGTCAC
Organism: Norana najaformis; assembly: GCA_964023275.1. Lineage (NCBI taxonomy): Eukaryota > Metazoa > Annelida > Clitellata > Crassiclitellata > Hormogastridae > Norana > Norana najaformis. The sequence continues at coordinate 16,049,053 of OZ029915.1, forward strand.
ATCCTTTCTAGTATGGGTGAACATCCAGATGATGTTAAAGATTAGGCCACAGTCAACATGCCATCTCTAACCAACCAAAAAGAGTTGCAAAGATTCATGGGAATGATCACTCCAACCAACCAGTTATGCTTAAATAAAGAAATGCTAGCAATCAGGTTGGCACGTTAGAAATTCACACATCATGTCTACGGCAGAAAAAAAATTGTTCAGTCATCACAAGCTGCTAGAAGTTATTTTTGGAAAGTCAATCTGTGACATATCACCAAGGCTTCATAAATGTTATTCAGACCGTTAATATACCAGCTCACAACAGAATAGCTACCTTGGAATTGCTGATGTTTTGTCTCAAGCATCTATTCCAGGTGACAAGAAATCCCCAGATGAACTAACTGAAGATCTCGAAGTTCTTGTACATGCGTTGCTTAGCAAATTCTCAGCCAGCCAGCAGCATCTAGAAGAATTTCTTCAGGAGGCTGATTGATTGTGCTAACCCATGACCAAAGACTGGTGCAGGAAAGGTTCCCTGATGGTTAAGCAGATACACCAGCAGATTTGAAACAATACCAGAAACTGGCTGCAGACATTTATCAACTAGATAACATAATGTTTGTGCATGGAAAACTGATTTTGCCACAGACAATGTGCCTTGAAATGCTACCTCTACTGCACGAAGGACAATTCCACATAAAAAATTGCAAGGGTCTTGCATGCACTTGTTTGTTTTGGCCATGACATCGAGCAATTTGTTGGTAAATGCACCAGATGCAATGTATTCTGCAGACAACAACAGTAGTAACCACTGTTTCCTTATCCATTTCCTGAACGACCCTGGCAAAAGGTTGCTGCAGATATCTGCCAGCTACTTAGAAACGATTGCTAATTACTGGCTGATTACTTCTCAAAATACCTGAAAGTTTGCCTACCTCAAGAAAAGACAGTTGATTCAATGACAACCCACTTGAAGTCGGTTTTTGCTCGCCATGGAATACCATGTGATATGGTGGCAGATAACATGCCCCTTGCAAGTGCAGCAATAAAAAAATTTGTGGTCTTGTGGAACTTAAAAATAATGACAACCAGTCCATGTTATGCTCGGTGGAACGGGATGGCAGAAAGGGCCATATAGACAGTGAAGACTCTTTTGAATAAGGCAGACAAAGACGGCTCCAATCCATATATAGCACTGTTGTAGTATAGAAATACACCAATCTCAGGTTTGGAACACAGTAATGCTGAACTGCTAATGAGTCGCCTTCTGTGATCTCAGCTTCCTGTCATGCCATCTTGACTACAACCGGTGTCAAGGAATATGGTATCAGCACCAGCTAAACCACAAGAAGTTTTATGATCGACACACTTGACCGCTTCTACTTCTGTGGGAAGAGAACTATTCAGGTGAATCAAAATGGTTATTATTATTATTATTATTATTAATTAGCAACTTCTAATGCGCCAGTGTCTAATGCACAAGGCATTGTTGGTTCAGGTGAATCAAAATGGTCAATGGCACTCTGGTGTGGTTCTGGACAAACACACAACACCTAGTCCAACACAGTGCAGACAGAAGATGGGTCAATGCTTTGAGGAAATCAGCATGCCTTGGTTCACACCCGTGAACCATCTCCGTATTGTCAACCCCAGATTGTGGATGATGAAACTCCTTCAGACTATAGTACCGACAACAAAGTCCTGGAAGTATTCAGTTGGAACTCCAGTAAGCATTCTATCAAAGGACTACACTCTACCTGTCAAGAGTTGCCTATGAACTACTCATTCCAGACAAACCATGAAGCCACCTGTTAGGTTCAAGGACTTTAGCATTAAGAAGGAAGGTGTCATGAACAGTACATATATTAGAATCTTTAAGTGGTTGCATGACTCTGATACATAGACATAGTTGTCAACACAAAGGCCTCTGGGCAATGACATTACATAGCAGATTTGATGACTAGCTAGGGTTTTCGTGTAGTGCAAGGGTGGGCAAACTTTTTGAACATGGGGCCACTAGAAGCTCAAAAACTTTTTGGGGGGGCCGGGTTAAAAATTTTTGAAACTTTCATTAATCGTCAAACTTGAAGAAGCTGCTACAACTAATGAACTGATTACCTGGCAAGTTTAATACAATAATATTAAATGAAAAAATGTAACTTTTGGCCATTGTTAGTGATACACATGCAGCTGAGAACATGTTTTAACAAGCTACCCAAAATCTGGAACGACTGTACTAGTCACTCTGGGTTTTTTTCAGGGGACCATAAAAAACGCGTGTGAGGGCCAAATCCGGCCCCCGGGCCATAGTTTGCCCACGTCTGGTGTAGTGCCTCTGAGTTGATATTCATGTAGTATTGTTGTAGTTACTAGTTATTAAACAAGTTGAACACAACACAGTTGTAACAGGCATATGTGCTGTCACATGTGCTGTACCTGAAAAATAAAGCATATACCAACATAAACTGCTGACATCTTTTTCCTCATCAAAACTAACTGATACTGAGAAGGGTCACACACTGATGAGTCTTTTGGGTCATTGCTTGTGCCCTATGTTCAAAGAATAAGATCAAGAATCTCAAATACTGTCAATATGAGTGTGAAGCAAGCAGAGTCGCCTTGCGCAAAATGTGATGTTTCACATTCACCTTGAGCCAAATCAGATTGCGGTTCTACAAGCCATTGCTCAGTAAAAAAGTAAGTAGCTATGGGAAGTAAGTAACTATATAGCATGCATCAAAACGTTTTTACTGTTCAAAGTTTTATCCCTAAAGTAAATTATCTTTCCAAAAACTGTTCAGTCATGTCTGTTGAAAAACTGCAGACCATCAGAAATTCTGCAGTCCAGTCAGAGGAGAACAATTACTCCACTGGAAAATCTACTGTTATACCTGCAAGCTCCAGCTTTTTTTAATTAAGATGGTCATGTATTATCATCCAACTTATTCCAGCAGCTGTTTTCAAAGCCAGAAAATGTTTAAAATGAAGCATATCAATCTGTTTTCCTGTATGGTTGTTTCCCACATGTTCTAGTGTTTATGTCGTTATGTTCAGGCCCGTTTTCAAGATGGTCATCCATGGTCAATCCAGCATATTCATCAGCCATCAACACGACTGAAGCATGTCGATGTTTTTTCCTGTCTGGCTGTTTCCTGCATGTTATAATGTTTATGTTGTTTTTTTGTGCTCACATTACTGTGTTTGGGTGAGTTGTTGGGGAGAAA